>OY365792.1:2400000-3000000 GCA_959347355.1 Napeogenes inachia | reverse complement strand
AATTCGTAACACTGAAATGTATGGATAATTACATAAACCAATGGAAGTAGAAAGCGTTTCGAATATTCCAACATTAAGATAAACTTATCTAAAGGAACCATTATAGTATCAAATTTACTAAGCACTAGTTCAACTAGTGTACTAATATCGTATTGTGAACTCTATTAGTGAGCTAATGCTATCATTTGATCGGTTGCCAGTTAGTCTCACTATTTTTTGAGGTCAAATAGTGCACTGTAGATTGGATAATGTAGTACGATATCATTTTAACCAATAAAGATGAATACAATAACGGTGAAAGTGAATTTTGATATTGCAGACAATGCTTCAATGAGTCTGGGAATTTGTTGGATGGTTCACTTTTTTATATTCTTGTATTGAATTACCGTTATCTGGTTCAGTATTGACTTATAATGAGTATTAAAAACGTATTATATATATTTTTTTCTATTTAGAACCTTAGGGTTTGCCAAAGGTAGCGGGTTCCAAATCCAGCTTTTTTCACTATTATCACTAATAATTGTTATTATTTATTTCTTTATTGAAAATATAAATTTTACGGTTTTTAAAATGATAACTTATTCACAAAAGAAATCACAGAAAATCTTGTTTATTAAAAAAACTAATAAATTATGATAAAATAATATAAAAATATACCATTGGTTGATTCATTTAACATTGTAAGACTCATTTTTATTTTTTTTCATTTGTTAATTCTTCTAAAACAGATATTTACAGTTACCCAAAAGGACAAAAAAAAATAACGTAAATAAGCTAAATAAAATAAACCTTATTAGTATGTATTACTACGTTTATCAATACGTAATACGTAATCATTTTCTAAAGTAAAAGTCATAATATCCATTGAACTGAAAACGTATCAAAGAACATTCTAGAATCTATGAATAAATCATAAAAACATAATTATTCTGCATTCATGTAAATATATTGAATAATGAGAAACATCATTTTCTTACTCATACCTAACCTAATATGCTAAACAAAGGCTAGAAGAAAGTGGCTAAAATATTGACTATAAACAATTAAAACATTATATATAACATTAAAATAATATTGTCTGTTTGTCATTCCAAATTATGACATTTTTCTTCTAAATCAATACGAAAACTCTTATTTTTTAATATAGGATACGCACATAGAAAAAATGTGTCTCTCTCGGTTTGTTCCAGCTAGTCTCTGAAATAGCTGGGCAGATTTTAACAGGACTTTCTCTAGATAGCTGATGTTATAAGGAGTGACTTCGGTAACTTATTTTAGAAATAATAGATTTCCTCGAATAAAAAATTGGAATCAATTAAATTGTAAACAATTTCTTATTCAATTAAAAACACGCCAACGTCGTCGCGGGTAACAGTTAATATAAAATGTATATGGGCTCCTATACTACAAATATTATCCTATACCTACTATAGATATACCAATTTTGTATATATTTTGGAGTAGAAATAAAATTATAAAATATGTGTTACTTAAAAAACAATTTTAGATTCATAAAATTAAAACTACTTAGTACTATTTTTTATTTTGAGTAGTTCCTACGTTCAAGGTTTTAGGGTTATTATATTTTCAACTGTGACTAGGACCACTGTTTTAGTGGCGTTTGTTTCTAAACTGTTACTATGTTGTATATTTTTTGTGTTTTATTATTCTACACCAGGGCTAATTAAACTATGTGTAGCAAAATTCTGCGGTCGCTAGAGATTTTAATGTCAAATATTTCTATATACCATTTTACAACATCACTAGAGTTGGCGGAATACAGACGACTTGCAGCTGAAGCTGTGAATACTGAGCCGTGTTTGTTGAAGATTTAGAGCTATCTCCACCGTCAGCAGTAAACGATCGATGATCGCTATTATTATACCTACTGTGGCTATACATTGTTAGTGCGTTTGTCGGTATCATACATATTGATTAAACCGCGCACCGCTGACTTCCTACCATAACCGCCACCTCTAAATATCAAACACAATCAAAGGGAGGAATGCGCGCGCGCACACACGTGCAACTTGCAGCTAAAAATGATTCAATAACACTGTCTAGAGAAGGCAATTTAAACTTCAAGCATTTAATAAAGTCTGCTTTTCAGAATAAGCCCAATCTGTTTAAAAGAATTAAGACGGTCATAATACATTTTATTACTATAATAAAAACAATTTTATAATTTTTGTGCAATTTTTTATTTTAGATTCTTGTATGTTTCAAAGCGAATTCTAAAACTATATATTTTCATATGTATATTGTTACCTAATAAATAAATCATCAAAAAATATAAATTGATTTTTCTTTTATATATCATAAATGGGGTCGTGAATGACAAAAGTTTAAGAAGCCCTGTTCTAGACTGTTCCCATGTTCAATGTTTTAGCGTTATTAAATACTTAACTGTGCCTATATCCAATGTTTAAGAGTGCTCTTATTTTTACTGTTGTTTTTCTTTGCTAATAATATTTAACTCTATGGCTCTTGCTTTTAAGAACATTGTCTGATACGACTATGAAAAAATAACTGGAACAAAATGAAACTTTAGATCATATCTTGATGAGACGGTCTGATGTCTGACTAAGAGAAATTATTAAATTATTTATAATTGTTTATGTATATACTATACTAGTTAAATAAACCCATTGTACAAAATAAAATATTCGTTAAATAAATGTTACCTATAAAATAGTGATGTACAACGTAACGTTATCGATAAATTAGTGAGGTACTTGAATATGCCGAAAATAATAAATTATACGTAAAAAAAGAACGCTACCGGTAAAATTGTGATTGCAGTCTAACAAAACATTATCGATAATATAGTGAGGTAGTCAAATATTTAAAAATAAAACAAACATATTGACAATAATCTTATATAAAATAATGATTACTCAACAGATTTGATTTAAAAAAATATATTTATTGTAAGGGTATGGAAACAAACCTTAAACTTGATGGTATAAAAAATGTTTTATCTGTTATTTAAATAGATACTATACAGTGACTCTTCTATGCTATCTTAATTGAAATCAAATAATACCTTTAGCACAAATGGTCGTACAAATGGGCGGAAACATTTAATGGTGTAATAAGTAATTGATTAGAATATATAAATATATATACATTCTAAAACTTTTAAAAGTTAATAGTTTTTAAAATTTAATTTTTCCCATACACAATATATTTGTTGTCTTTGAACTGGTATTAACTCAGAGCGGAGGTACTACGGCGCCGGGCGTTGAGCTTTTAAGTACTTCTTACAAAATACAGAGTAATAAGTAAAAGAGAGAGCAAAAATTTCTTTGTTTCGTTTTTCTTATGTTGTTTATCAAGATTTTAAATAAGTCGTAGAACAAATGTTGTTGAGATTACAATACTATTTACTTACACTATAAACTACTTGTAGTATACTATTTAACATGATCATGCTTTTTTAAAAGAAGACCAATGTTTAGTATATAACAAATTTTTTCTATTCTTTTTATATCTTTACTTAATTTATATCATAGCACAAGTTGTAAAGTAGGTACTAGTTATAAAGACCGTTTTATCTAAAAAAAATCACGTAAAAAAGGTACTTAAGTAACAGACATTAATCTAAAAACAACTAATAATGGATCGAGTCGTGTTTTTATCGAGTTGTTAAAACTTTTTATCACCTTTTGGAAAGTCACAATACCGTTTTGTGAAAGTCAGGAATTATAAATATTAAGATCATTAAATTGACAATTATTAATAATAGTAGATATGAATATCTTTAATAAATTATTTGTGTTAAAAAAAATAAAAAAAATATATAGACAAAACATTTTTTTAGGTATGGATAAAAGAATTAAAAAAATAGAGGGAGGGATTCAAACTTGCGACCTCTAGGATTTTTTTTAGATATTTCGAGTTTAACATTGTATATCTATATGTTTAAAAGCATTATACAGGGTTATTTGTAATTAGTTGAGCACCTTTTGAAGGCAGCCCCTCTACATCAATCCTAACAACATTTGTTCTACGACTTTTTAAAATTAATAGTTTTAAAAATTTAGTTTTTCCCATACAAAATTTATTTATTGCCTCTAAACGTGCATTAAACTTGAGCAAAGAGAGGCCACGCAACTTGTCAAAATAAGTGCCAAGGCCACGTGCATCGGTGCGCGGGGTGGTGGGGTGACGCAGCGGCGGCTATGCACGTTAGAACTTGATCATTTTCTAGGGTGTAATAAAAAATAGCATCGTTTTCCACTTTTATTTATTAAAATATTTTCTACAATAGTCGAAACACATATTGTCTAACTGTTTAAGAATCTAATGAAAAAACAAAATCTCCAACAGAAGTTGTCCACAAGTTGAATGTCTCAATATTTTTATTTGGTTTATGAAATAAGGCCACTGTAACGAAACCAAATACCTAGGTAAATATTATTTTTACAAAACAATAACTTCTCGTTAACTTACTTTATACATATCATATTATCTCGTTTGTTAATATTTATATCATGACAATAAAACAATAAGTTACTTACGAATTTCTTTAAGATGGCGCGTAACAGAAAAACGTCATAATTTTCATTAATATTATTTAATTAAAACGTAAGAAGTGAATCGACTGTTGCTGACGTATAATATTCTCATAGAAGAAACACATAAGTACCATAAAAACAGACAAATGTACACAATCCACTTTAAAAATAATAACTTTAGGCTTCTTAACATGTTGGATCGTCACTATATCACAAATAAAATTATTCTTCATCATGGTTTCTGCTGTTTCGAGTTGTTGTTCGTTCTAGGTATAGCAAAACAGACCTTGTAAAGATCAGGACCCCAATGCTCCATTTTTCAGCCAAAACTCGTATTTCTTTTCATTCTTACTTCTTCTATTTGAGACAATCAATGTATTTTAAAAATATTATAAATTATATTTCATAATTTCTTTTTCATGTTATAATCTTGAATTTATTTATTAGTTTTAATAGCAAGTCCATAAAATCGTATTGTCCAGTTTGTAATTACAATTCATTATTTAATTATAAAACTCTAATCCGATAGTTTTATTTTTTGTTAATGTAAATTGTGTTTTGTAATCCACATACTTGTCATTTTGATTATTTAGTATTTCCATAGCAACATGGTGTAAAAGAGATGAAGCTATACGAAAAAAGCTGGCGCGCGCATTTAACAGTTTCTGACTTTCGCTAGCCTGCCGTGACCTATACTTTAGACTGCTTTCAAAATACAGAGTAATAAATAATCGAGGGAGCAAACATTTTTTTTGTTCGTTTATTCTGAGTTATTTATCAAGATTTTTTAAAAGTCGTAGAACAAATGTTGTTGGGATTGATGTAGAGAGGCTGCCTGCAAAAGGTGCTCAACTAATTAAAAATAACCCTGTATATGTTGGTGGCTGTAATAACTTATTTTTCTAAACTATTTAATTTAATGACGAAAATTTATAGCGAGCATAGTCGGGTTATTTAATAATAATGATGAATATACAAAAAAATACATAAACAATATGTATATATACATACATATTTGTTGTATATTGTTGTATATTGAGTAATTATCAAATAGTTTATATCCAGGTGGTGTAAGGTCGGACAAAACCTTCATGAATCTATAATCTCGGATGTAAGCTAATCGCGGATTAAATTTAGATTAGATAAAAATATTAATAATATTGATTATACATGTTCTATGATACGATATTAATTGTAATATTCAACTAATATTTTAACTTAAGTAAACTTCATCAAAACCTAATGATATTTAGACGTCACGTTTGTAACATTTTGTTGATTGAATAATTTGTGAATAAGAAATGTGGATGATCTTAATATTAAGAATTAAGTAACAAAATACAAAACGTAAACTATGTTTCTCATGTATTTTAATACAGCTAAAGTACATATTCAATGATTTCTATTTAAATCTTAAGCAATCTTACTAAAAAAAATAAATTAAAAAAAAAAAATGTAAGGTTTTTTGAACCATCAAACCATCACCACAAACCACAAACCATCGAATTTTTTTGAATGTTTTCATGAAAATTAACATTTTACGAGGTTAAGCACCTTTATGTTGATTTATATAATAAGTCGTAACCACACTAAATGCTATTAAAATTCAATACTTTTTTTGGTAACAAGTAGATAAAAAGAGCATTTAATCCCTACTAATATTATAAATGCGAAAGTAACTCTGTCTGTCTGTCTGTCTGTTACGCTTTCACGCATAAATCACTGAACCGATTTTGATGAAATTCAATATGAAGATAGAACTGAATTTGGGAAAGGACATAGGATACTTTTCATTGCAAAAAAAATGGTAGAAGGGGTTGAAATAGAGGATGAAAGTTTGTATGGAAGTTCCTTATTGTCAAACATAAAATCATGTAAGACGACTAACCATGTCGCGCTATATAACCGAATTACACGCGGGCGAAGCCGCGGGCGGAAATACTAGTTTTAAATAAATATAGAATGAGGTCGCGGGTTCGAATCCCTGCCCGTACCTATCGGTTTATTTTTCATTCTATATGTTTTTTAATTTTAAAACTTACATTTTTATGGATATTTTTATATATTTAGGTGTTTTTTTATGTTTAAGTAGACACTTTGACTTCTATTTTATTATATATTACATAATATATCTAAAAAACAATTATTGCGAGATTAAATGATAAGTCACTACTTTTTTAATTTATAATAAATTCGTTTATTTATATTTTATTTAATAATCATAAAAATAATATTGTATTCTTAACAAACATATTCTTCTTATCTTTATTAGGTAAACTATTCATCTTACATGATTTTCATGCATCTTTCATAAGTTACATTAAAAATTAAGTCGGAAACTTATATCGATAACTTACAAACTTTCTAATAATTTTATGAAATAAAATTTAGCTTTAGTGAAAATCGTATTCAAATTCGTACAGTAGTTTCTGAGATGAGTCAATCATAACAAACACAAACTCGTCTCGGTATTGAGATCTTAAAATGTTACTAACATCCCTAGTAGGTACGTGTTTTGACATTACGATGACAATGACAGATTATAAAAGGGGCTACCATTAACTCTTAAAGCATTATTACAATAAGCATACTTTCGATTTTCGTACTATGACATCCTAAAAGTAATATTACTTTAATAATGTTTCGATAAGAAGTTTTGATGACGTCATCCTAAATCATTCGCTCTTTCACCAAAAAAAAAAAAAAAACATTAACTCGTAACATGAATAATTTTTTGGCAACAGGCACTTGAAAGTAATATTGCTTTTTTGTCTAATTTATTTAGACATTTAAAATTAGTTAAGTTTTCACGACGAATGTAACATAGTTTATATGTACAATTTTATTATTTTGAGTTAGTTTCCCGCCACAGATTTATTACTACTTTACAATTTATGTATTAATTTGCTGTCAGTATTAGTTTCGTCGAAGAATTCATCATAATATTTATGTTTATATCTTTATTTTCCAGAGGTCGCGGGTTCAAATCCCGATCCGTATCGGATTATTTTTTTATTCTGTATTCATGTAAATTAAAAAAACCGGCCAAGTGCGAGTCGGACTCGCGCACGAAGGGTTCCGTACTATTATTATCTATTTAAAAAAATCAATCGGATACTTGTTGCCGTTATTAATATCGACCAAAAAAAAGTAACGTTTGTTGTATGGGAGCCCCCCTTAATATTTATATTATTTACGTTTTTAGTATCAGATTTTATTGCGGCAGCAGAAATACATCATCTGTGAAGATTTCAACTATCTAGCTATAAAAGTTCATGACATATAGACAAACAAAAAAAAATCACGTTTGTTGTATGGGAGCCCCCTTAAATAATTATATTATTCTAGTTTTTAGTATTTGTTGTTATAGCGGCAACAGAAATACATCATCTGTGAAAATTTCAACTCTCTAGCTATAACGGTTCATGAGATACAGCCTCGTGACAGACAGACGGACGGACATCGGAGTCTTAGTAATAGGGTTCCGTTTTTTACCCTTTGGGTACGGAACCCTAAAAAGCTTAACATGGTTATACGTGTTTATAGAATGTCACTGATCCATTTCTGTACATAGAAAATATTTAAAAAAAACATCATAAGGTGCCTTTATAAAAACAAGAGAACCCAAAACGATGGTTTTTCAGTTTGTCTGTTTGTCTGTATGTTTATATGTCTGTATGTCTGCATGTCTGTAGGTTTATGCACGCTAATCTCAGAAACGGCTTAACCAATTTGAATGTTGTTTTCAGGAATATATTATGACAGTCTTCACTTAACATTTACTGTTTATTTCATCTAAATCGGTTGAGAAATAAAAAGTTATGTCAATTTATGTCAATCACGTAATAGGTACATACTATGCAAATCTTACTCTATACTTGTAATAAATCTGTAGAGAAATAGTCTTTGTACATTGAAAATATTCAAAAAAATATACCAGGATGTGAAGTGATAAGTAACAGAATCTATTTTTAGCATTTTAAGAAATCTGTTTGTCTTTTAGTTGTGCACACAACACAAAAAGCAATATTTTCAAAAAGTCATACAGGTGGACCTTTATATAAGCAAGAGAACCCAAAACAATTTTTTTTTTCATTTTGTCTGTATGTCTGTATGTATGTTTGTGCACGCTAATCTCAGAAACGTATAAATCGATTTGGATGACGTTTTCGAATATATTGTCATGGAATTCACTTTATATTTTGTTTTTTTTTAACAATTTGTTAACAAATAAAGAAGTTAATAATCTCTTATTGTCGTACTATTGCTGCTTACTAGTTTGAAGGTTTATAGTTTTTACGTACAATAGTAAGTACAAAGAGTACATTTTATCAAAATCGAAATCTACGCGTACGAAGTCGCAGGCGCAGCTAGTTTTATCAAATAACATATTAAATGGTTAAACTTAGCACCTCTCTAATTTAAAGACTGTTTTATTATCAATATATTTTTATTACTTTTTTGTATCAAGATTACAATATGTTATTTGTAGGTACATTTTTAATAATTGTTTATTTCTTAAACACTATTTATAAATAGATATTTATTTCAACTAAACTTTTTTACTCTTCACTGTAGTTATTCATAAATTACAATAACTTTTCTTATTTATATTAATCAAAAAGCTAAAAGGTAAGTGAATCGACTGTTTGTGACGAACAATATTGTTAGAAACGAACCTTACAAGTACTGTAACTGCATCAACAAATGTACACAATCCATTTTAATAACAATAATAACATGGTCTTCTTAAGATTTTTGGTTCATAACTATATCAAAAACTAATACAATTATTCTTCATAATTATCTCTTCTGTTTCGAGTTGTTGTTTAACAATTCGTCCTAGAGTAAAACAGACCTTACAAAGATCAAGCAACCAATGCTCAATTTCTCACTTAGAACTTGTATTTCTTTTTTTTTTAACTTTCAATAGCAAGTCCATGCAAGTGTATTGTCCAGTATACAGAAACAATTCCTTATTGAATTCTAAAACTCTAATTCGATAATTTTATTTTTGTTTTATGTAAATTGTATTTTGTAATCCACATTCCTTCCATTTTGATTATTTAGTATTTTCTACTGTCATAGAAACCAACTGCCAAGTCACTCGAAACGTCCTTTTTCAGGTGATAATAATAATAATAGGTTAATACTACGTTATTATTTTTATTTTCTAAATGGTATTAAAAGGTACACATTTTTAAACGAAAAAGTTAGCTTCTTTTATATGTATAAGGCTATGGCTGAGGCTTTATAATATATTTAGAATTAAAAAGATGAATATTATTTTTATCAAATATGTATTATAATTTTTGTAATTGGCGACATAATGTAAAAAAGATGCTGCTATATGAAATAAAACTGATGTCTCATTCCCTTCTATTGCAAGAATAGAAAACCATTCGTTTATTTACGTCACTACGCAGGAATAAAACAATATTGTTTAATAAAGTTCATGGTACGAATCAATGTAATATTGCTACGAAGCGCCTTAAAACTATGATGATTTTTAAGTGTTCATGGTAGGACCCAAAGTCGTAAAATCAAAACAGAATTAATACATTTCGTTTGTTATTTTTATATACTTGAATAAGACATTGTTCACTAATACTTTGACTCCAATTTTACTTTTCCGGATATATACTTTTTTTTTATAAAAGTATTCTAAGTTACTCCTAATAAAATCAGCTATCCTACATTAAAAGTCCTATTAAAATCGGTCCAGACGTTTCAGAGATTAGCCGGAAAAAGCAGCCATTAAATAGTAAGTAATATAACTGAGATAGACAACCTTGTTTCAAATAAAAAAATAGTTTTATTCTTTATAAACCTTAATCATATCTTAATGGCCTGTGATAATAATAATATATTAAATTTCGTTTTAATTGGGACATTTACGACAATGTTAGATTATTGTTATTTTATAACGTTTACGAGATATACTACTATTATTTCGAAAAATACTAGTTTATTTGCGATAAATGAATGATCTTCAACGAAGAGTCCCGTCTGTTCAATTATTAAGATATTGGCTTGTGTAACATTTTTAAAAAGCACTATTAGTGTTGCTGAAACTTGTAAACAAATACGACATTTACTTATGTAAAAAAATAAAATAGCTAGATCTTATATTATTAAGAAAAAAAATCTCTAGAACATTGGCGGGGATATACATTTATATAAATATAATACAAGCATCCTCATCAAGATTTTTAATGATGCTGTACTTCGTATAGCTATCGAAAATAAATGCACAATAAAAATTATATAGTGAACTTGATACAAACGGCCACGACACCGACAGACAGACATCACGACTATTTTGATTTATATTTGAACATCGGAACACTAAAAAGATATTACTTATATCGCCATCTATATACTACCTCATTAAAAACCAAATATAATTTAATTTGACAAGTGTATAAAACTATCAAAATATGTAATTTAGCTAAAAATTTAATAATATATATCAACTTGTAGACATAGTTGTAAGATTTTTTTTTAAATTCACTATAGCGCGTAGCTAAATTAGTCTCCAAGTAAATTATAAAAACGTAGGTAGTAAGAACATACCGGCGAAGCCACTTGAAAAGAGTCATATCTTGCGGCGAATCCACTTTTCTTAATTTAATTAAGTACACATTTAAGTTTATAAAACACGACACCAAGTAAAAAGGTTTAGAAGTAAAAGTCAGCAATCACTAGTAGCACGTGGAACATTACCGGGGTATTAGGTACGATAGCAACAAAAAAGTCCTAACAACAATGACTACCGATATATTGTGCGGTCAGACAAAACATCACGAACGGCACGGCAATCGCAATGAGTTGAATTCGGTTTTTTGTACAAATTACTTTTCGTCGCGCTCCGGTGATCCACTTCATCCAAGTCAGGCCGGAGCCCCGCGCGACTCCAGTCTACAGTCTATAGCGCTCATGAACGACCCGTTAACTTCTCAACGTGCATTAAATCGTTAAATAAAGGGTAGATAAAAAGTAACACAATAAGTAAAACAATATGTGTATTTACCGGCTATGATGAGTTTTTGACGTTCCTCTTTCAGATCGGCCTCTTATCGCTTTATATTCGTATAAAAATTTCTTCATGGCTATTCCTTTACTTATTATTAGATAATACTAGTGATTTAATTCTGTTCAATAAAGTTTAATTAAAAGTTTCAACGTTATTATTTATTACTAAATGTATATATATACTATTATATTCGTTTTAATGACATTTGGTTGATGTTTATGTTGAATGCGGTTTGTTGTTTCATTCAAATTAATTCCCTATTTTAATATTAAGTATCCAGTAGCATTCTGGTTCTTTAAAATGTATTTCAAAATAAATAAATTTAATAACATTTTATAACGGCTTGAATCGAAGCAAGTATTAAAAAGATTTGCAAATGAAAGTATTTTTATAAATGAGCCATTCCTTTTAACGTCCGGAGAATTAATAACACTATTCACGAATTAAAGTAACTAGATATGATACCGTAGTTAATATATTATGTCCATAGTATATCTGGATATAACTTACGTTCAATAATGCTAGTTCTAGTTGGTAACAAAGAAAAGATCTAATCAACTATAACATAAATTATCAGTGATTGAAAAATATTTTTCTAGAATTATAAACTACATACGAATACGAATCGTAAATCCAATAAGATTATAAAATATGTATCAGCGATAACCGAAAGGTGTTTCTAATTTCTTACATATATAGTATACGTGGCGATTAATTTATAATTAACGATTCAAGAAGTTGGGTCTAATTAAAAATTAAATCCTTTTTATAAACGAACTACTTTAAAAGTAAGATTAACGAGTATTCAGAGGTTTCTGAAAAATTAATCCCGAAATTAATACATACATTTTAGTAAATAATTCAATACTTTTAAATGTTCTTTATTTTAAAAAAATATTTTAATAAGTATTTTCCCAAAATAAAGTTATTACAATATGATTAATATGGGACAATTAAGTGTTTTAAAATCAATTATTATATGAAAACTTTATAACTCTTGATGAATCTCTTTAAACTGAGATGCTTCTAAAATTGTTCATAGAAACAAAGAATTTTAGATTGCCCCAATGGCTATCTCATTACAAATTACTTTCACTTCGATCTCTTGCTTATGATATTTAACGACATAAATCATTTTCACAGCACAATAGCGTTTTATGAATGTGGCTGTCAAAGTATCAAAGTACTTTCTTCAAGGAACTACTCAATACTCAAGACTTATATACTAAATTATAGTTATTAATACTTATTTAAATATTATATGAAACATAAAAAAAGAAATTAATAAAGGAAAGAAATTAACAGGTGCTGACTGAGTCGTAAACACCAAGCCAAAAGTGCTGAATATAGAAGCAAAATTTTTATACATGAAAGTTTTAAGATAATAAAATAATTAAGATGAGCCTGTAAAATTAAAAAAGAGTATAGTGTCTTCGTACTAATGACTTAAAAATAGCCCGTCATTTTTTAACACTTGGTCATGAAAATTAACAGTGAAAACCTAATGCAAGTGAAATATTTAATCATTTCCGTGAAGAATACGTTTGTTAAATGAAAACTGTAATCGATTAGATCCAACAAACATCTTCAATGTATACATGAAATTGTATACATTGAAGATTGAAAGAAATATGAATCTTTGTAAGTTGTGAATGGGATTTCAGAGTCTACTACACTTTTTGAAGTTTTGAATTTAAACGTGCAACACCACGTCCAATGTCATTTGTCAAGTTTGTTTTTATTTTGAATTTCGAAATATTAGTTTACGTTGTGTTTGTTAAGAATTTTAATATTTGTAATTATATTATAAATGGATGAATTACGTGGACCAACCATTCAAATTGTGTTACACGTCAAGGAGGGTAATATGGTCATATGATACTTATTCATGTAATTTATAATTATCGTCAGTTAACTTTAAAATAATAAGATTTTATTTTTGTTATGTTATTTGTAGGACTTGGCTTTGGTTTTCTAAAGTCCCCTGTTATAGTGAGTGGTTCTTTGAATGGTTATATATTAGAAACCGATCCCACCGTCCCCACACATGCACCATCATTTGACGCGGAGTTGGTTTGGGAGGCAGATAAAAGACGATTCCGAAGGTTAGTTTTGTAGATGTTTAATAATATTTTTAATTTAGATAAAAATAAATACAGAAAAATATATATTAATAGTTTATGAACTGACATCAATATTTTATTTATTTTCTCAGCTTAAGAGTTCAGAATGTACCAGTTAAAATAGAAGTATACACAACTGGTACTCAGGGTAAAAAGGACAAGGTGGGCTATTTATTACTAAGCCTCCTTGGGGCTCAGCCATGTCCTACAAATAAGATGGTAGAGGTGAGATAAATGCATATGTTTTAAGAAGATGCATAAATAAATAATAAATTAAAACTGCTATAGTGGATTTATTTCTTATATATTATTTTATATTTATAATTTAAGAAGCAATTTGGTTAATATTATAAATTAATGTGTGAATATTGATTCTAAAGAGCAAGCTGCCTAGAAAGTGCGAGAATATATTTCCATGTCTTAGAATAACCCTCAAAACATGTTATTTCAAGTTACACTACAATTTAATCTACCACAACATGATACGCTTGCTCAACAGGTGAAACATTCCTGGCACAAGCTGCTGGGTGTGAAGTCCGAGGGCAAGTGCTGTCATCCTCAACTACTTATGAGCCTCTCTGTGGAAGATAGAGTTAATAATATGACACCCGTTAGTTTTATTTTATGTTTAATTCTAATTGTGTTTTTAAATTAATTATTGTTATAAACCAATATATTGTTGTGTAAAAATAGAATTTTTACACAACAATATCTTATAGTAATGAAATTTTTTTTTTCGTCATTAAATGTAATTTGTTGCATTGTAGCGCAACGACTTAAGAATGTTCTACAGCAATGAAGAATATCCAGCACCAACCAACACTAATGGTACAGGACATGTACCACTTGCACTAAGTAAACTCTTTCTCTTTACATAATATAATTGTGATATTATTTATTTTTTTAACTTAATGTTAGATTTGATCAAGTAACAGCCAAGTTTCAACTTGATAAGTAAAAAAAACAAAACTGCTAGTTGTTTTTAAAATAAAATCATAATAACTATCTTTAGTATAAAAAATATTTTCATTAATTTTTTTAGTATAAAAAATAATTAAAGCATAAGATTTTTTCATAAATTCTTTATGTGGCTATTGGTGGTTTTGATTGAAAATATTTTTTTCTCAGATCAATACACCCAAGAGAGTAAAACAGCTCATCCTGATTGGCAGCCGAGGTTGCTGAGTGAGGAAGGTCTCATACAAATTGGGGATGGCCAGGATTTGTTTATTTTGTCAATTTTTATAGGAACTGTGGAAAACATAGATCTGGTAAGAATAAGAATATGTCACTTTATTATATATATATTTTTTTTATACAGATAGTGGTGGACTAATTCCGTCAGAAGCCTGAGGCGATATAGTTCAATGAGGTCCTTAGTGTAATTTTTTTTTTATTAATTTCACATTTGTAAGTACCATTGAGTACATCCAAATTTCAACCGACACCAAACTTCTTCACTTCTTCTTAAGTAGTTATTGCTTATTTACTATTTGGTCAATAGAACTTGTAGCCATTGGGATGCCCCCAGGACCAAAGGCCCGGGAGCCTACTGTCCTGTCCGCCTCACTATATAGATAGTTGGTAAGAAATTAATATGTATATATTGTTTCAGTTGTTGCCATTGGACTCCAACAATAAAGATCCAGAGTGCTACATAACTTATACTGTATTCACACACACCATAAGGACTGACAGGTAGATATTATTAAAAAAATATTAGTGGTAAAAAGTTAAAATGAAATGAAAATATATGTATATTATAAAAACATATTGAAACAAAACTGTACCTAGTTTGAGCTTTAATTGCAATGTAACTTGATATACTCAAACCTTTTAATAGTGACAGATACTTATTACTTAAAAAGGATAAGTGATGTAAGTTAATATAAAATGAAAATGTTAATACATATATATTATTGTTAAAGTTTATTAAAACGAAAACGAAACAAATCCCAGTTGTGGTTTTAATTACTCAAAATAAAACCTTTGAATAGGTGGCTTTAGAAAATTATTACATAGTAATTATTATTACATTTTGTCAGTGTCCGTGGTAGCGGCGGTCGTGTCCCGGTGTCTCAGCGCTCATCAGTGCGCATGCGCGGCGCGCTGAATGCTCTGTCTCGCTCACTCACAGCGCACCCGCGCCTGCACGCCGCACTGTGCGCACCACACACACTCGGTGGGAACACTGAATACACATTTTAGTATATTCTTGAATATGTAGTATGTGGAATTGGTTATTTAATATTTATTTTACCATGGTGAAAACCAATAAATATAGCTAGTCAATTACAATTATTTATTATAATTTATAGGAAAACACTTGTATTATGCAATCATTGAATTAATTTTTCGAGTAAAGATTTTATAATTACTATTGTATGTATAATATGAGCAATATGCAATCAATGTAAAGTTGAAATAAATATTATATATATAATTCTAGGTGTATGCAGCATGGATCTTACAAAGCTAGTACCAACGGATGACATACAGACATTCACACGTAACTTTTGCACCAACAACGTATTAACGGTTCATGAGAGATGTTTCTTCGTGAGGAATGATGAAGTCACCATCAAGGATTCCAGGCGACCCTATGTGGATGTTGAGTTGAGCTTAAAGTATGTCGGAGTATATAATTTGGAGGTAATTGTCAATTATATAACTATATAGATAACATGTTGGTTTAATTGTTAGTTATCCTGACTGTATGTGTGTCCCCAAAGACCCCGTATGGACCATTGAACGTGGGTTTGATGCCGTCACTTGTCCCGTGTCTTTGTGTATTTTGTGATGGTTTGTGTATTATCGTAACTGATCACTATGTACAATATTTCCTAGTGTTTTATAAAAAAATCCTTGCAATAGATTCTCTGCAGATCAATCGTGTTTATAAAATCTAGGTCTCACTTAGTCTTGCTTATGTCTTATAGTTTAGTACTTTTATTTAAGCTAGTTAAATCCTTTAAAATAGTTTTAAGTATGCATATTATTAAAACAAATTAAAACCATTGAAAGACATAAAATAATTTGATTATTTAATTAATACTAATAATAAATTCTATTGTTATCCAGAATTTATTATATTTTTTTCAGAAACCCCTACTAACAGCCAGAAGTGCAACTCAGCTGAAAATAGATAAAGATGGAGATAAAGAAGTTCCAGGTTTTAAAAGCGAGAGTTGCACGAATCTAGACCAAGATGTAGGTAGTGTAGGTTATACTAATATGGGACCTACTAATAGTGGACGGTTAGTACTTACATTTTGAACCTAGTAATATATTTTGTTTAAATTTATCTAAGATTACAAAAATATTAAAAAGGTACTAAGAATATTAAGTGCCTTCAGAATTTAATTAAATATTGATTCACGATAAATAGTTAATGAATATCAAAGTGCTTTCCTTATTATTTATATTATATAACAGCTGTAATAGTCCTTAATTAAATCTAAATTTATATTGGTATAATCAAATAATAATGTATAGAAAACAATATATTATACATATACAAATAAGGTCATTGTCTCTAATTCGTTTTTGTAATTGCCAAAGTCCATACCGCGTTGAATGATTTAAATCCCGGTATTTAATTTGTAATGCTATGGTGGGTGATAATTTGAAGATAACGTAATTTATTTTTACTGTACAACAATTTCTTCACTGCAATTGCCAACGTCCATACCACGTTGAATACACCGGTTCTCGTCCGATCACCGAAGTTAAGCAACGTCGGGCGAGGTCAGTACTTGGATGGGTGACCGCCTGGGAACACCTCGTGATGTTGGCTTTTTGCACTTTTTACAATAAATAAATAAATATTTATTATTGTTTAATAATTTACTATTATAAATAAAAATAAATTCTCAATGTTTGTATAACAACAAATTCTTCTGAACCATTTTATTTATATTTTTGTTCGTTATAATCGTTAATAGTTAGTATTACTATACTACAATATAATTAAAATACGTTATTTTTTTTAATACAGTAATTGCATTACTTGTATAATCTTGTTGTTACAAGACATTACAAATAAATATACCCGACGTTTTAAACAAATTGTTTTTACACGCATATCTGAAAATTATAAAAAAATAATTTAAGTTATTATATCACATCTTGTTACCATTTATTATTTTAGTTTTTGTAGCTCGTTTTGATTAATTCCATTATATTTTTTTATTCGTGAATAAACACATAAAAACCTAGCTTTTAATAATGTCTTCATTAGTTATACAATAAAAAAAGTCCAAAAAGCCAACATCACGAGGTGTTCCCAGGCGGTCACCCATCCAAGTACTGACCTCGCCCGACGTTGCTTAACTTCGGTGATCGGACGAGAACCGGTGTATTCAACGTGGTATGGACGTTGGCGAATGTCATGTTAAAATATGTGTTGTTGTTACTAAATAAGAGTTTGTGAATCAAGCAACCATTTTATTATCCAATTTACTAAGCGCTAGGTCAATATCCTATCGTGAAAAGACTGTAAGTGAGCTAGTGCTACCATCTTACTGGAGGATAAACTTACTATTTTTTTGGTGTGAAATAGTGCGCTGTAGATTGGATACTGAAATGGAGGCATTAGCCTCTGTATCATCATCATCATTTCGCTGCCCTTATCCTAATTTTAGGGTCAGCACACTATGTTTTTTCATTCCATTCTTTCCTCGTCGCTATTCCCAAGCTTCCCCTAATATACTCATTTCTTATCCTATCTTTTTTTGTTAGCACACACATCCGTCTCGACATTCGCATCTTTTCATCCATAGCGTTTAACGACCAAACCAGATCCATATATAACGACAAGCCTCATGAGGATTTTATAGATGGATAGATTTTGTGGCATTACCCTTTGTATTTTTTAGATTCAAAAGGAGAGGAATCTAGATTAATCTGTATATCGAATATTAAAAATGGTTTTCATAAACATTTTCTAAGTCTACAAAAATGCAAATGTTATATTAAACCTATTAAGTAACTATAGTTTGCAGCTTCAGAAAACTATTTACTTATTTTACAATACTTTTACATTTTATAATAGATATGTAGATAAAAAATACCAATATTATATTCTATAAAATAATCTCCATAACAATATATTTACAACAATTTTTCTCTTAATTCAGATACAAGAATTCGTCTGGTGACTTGATGCTTCAAACTAACGAAATCGCAGAACTAATTAGAAAAATGTATGATTCCTTCACATTAAGCCAGGAAAAACTACTTTCTCATATAAAACCAAACACCAGTGACATGCAAGTACAATACGAACAGGATGTTGTGTGTGACGAACAGACAGACAGCTTGGAAAGGTATAATAAATATATGCTTTTTACATATAAGTGACTAGTTTATCGAAAATAATTGTTTATTAATTTAGAATTATTAATCAAACCGCTGAAGTGAACTATTTAGTTCTATTAGTTCGCTATTGATTTTTAAAAGGCGCTTTTATAATTTAGAGTCATAATATAACTTATCAAGAATTAAGTTTTTATTGGTATTGATTAAAAGTATTTTTTTCACAAATTGAAGTCCAGACTGTCCTTTTGAGAATATTATGAATTATGATATTCATATACATATATTAATAACCTTTAAATAAGAATAATTTATTGGAACAAAAGAATATAAAAGCACATAAAAATATAGTCATCGAGGATGCTTCCATTCGTTATATAACTGTGTCGCAAACATTAACGCCTACCTCCAAACAAAGATTGTTCCAAAAAATAATCTTTGTTTAAACAAGAACAAGAAAATTATAGTAACAGGAACAACAACAAATATAAATCTTCAAAAACCAAAACTGTATATGGATGTATGTGTATGTTTGCGTGTGTGTAAGAAGTTATATTTTTTCTGTATCTTCATAATTTAGGTGATTCTTTATAGTTCTACCAAATGCGATTGAAAACCGGTATGGTAGCTCTATTGGTAGAACGACGGAACGATTTCGAATTCCTGCCTGTATCGGTTTATTTTTCATTCATATATTAATATAAACAGAAAAAAATAGGTAATCGAATTCGCTGAAATAAATCTGAAACCATTGGAATTTGATCTGTATAATAAATTCAATTTCTCATACGCCAACGTCCATACCACGTTGAATACACCGGTTCTCGTCCGATCACCGAAGTTAAGCAACGTCGGGCGAGGTCAGTACTTGGATGGGTGACCGCCTGGGAACACCTCGTGATGTTGGCTTTTTGCAACTTTTATATTGCAAATTCTATATTTAATAGTTTTTTTTTGTTTTAGAGAACCTGTGAAATTGGAGACAAGTAAAAGCGATACGTGTATTAAAAATAAAGAAAAAGGTATTATTTTATTATTATTTGCTTTGTCACTTTTAAACAATAAAATTAAAATCAAACAAAGTTCTTTATAAATAACCTTTTATGGATATGTGTTGTAGATTTGATCGACAGAGTGCTATCACCTTCAGACAAAGATGAGTTGATGAAGAAGTACGTTGAGGAGCTGGAGGACTGGAAGGAGAGACAGCAGCAACTGTTCAACTGTCAGGTAATATTATTTATAATGAGAAATATATATTGCCCGTCTTGGTCCGTGAACAACATATATGTATATATTCACATGTGTACATAGGACATAAATATGTAAATATCGATATATGTATATACCATTTAGAAATTTATGTATTTTTACTATTATAATAGTTATTACAAAATATCAAAGTAGCATAAAAATATAAGAAGTACCAACTACGATAGCTCATGACGTTCTCCTCTTTACAATATCAAGTTAAAGATAGACTCTTCATTATATAATCATTTATACGGAAACTGAAAAAAAGTAAAGAATTGGGTTATTGACACATTTTTTCTGTGAAAAACGGAATGTTTGCTTATAAGTTTTATAACAAATTTTGTCTTTTCATGCAAAAAATTAAAACTGATATCAGATTTTATTTTAAATCCAGTTTTTAACCGACTTCTTCAAAAAGGAGGAGGTTCTCAATTCGGCCGGTATATATAATATATTTTTTTAATGTATGTACACCGATTTCTGCGAGGTTTCTGAACCGATGTACGTAATTCTTTTTTTGTTTGATGCGGAATAGTTTCGAATTGATCCCATAAAAATTTGATGCAGCCCATTAGTTTTTATTTTATGAGCATTTTTGTCCAAATTTGTACTAACTCCTCCGGAAGGAAATCGAAACGTGCTGTGACTAATGACATTTGTTATGTGAAGTCTTTAATAGTCTCACAAGAACGTGAAATTGTGTTTCAAAGAGATTTTTTAAAGAGAAGACTGCTTTTATTCGTTCCCGTTTATTGAGATCTGTATTTTTTAAGGCGCGCAGCAACTTTTGTAGGTCTACCCATGGCTAATAGATAATGTAGCTATTAACTAAATAGTCTTAATATATATAAATTACGTGTCACGTTGTTTGTCCGCGATGGACTCCTAAACTACTTAACCGATTTTAATCAAATTTGCACACCGTGTGTAGTTTGATCCAACTTGAAACATAGGATAACTTACATCTTAATTTTAAGTCACAATATTATTTTATATCGAAATATTGTTATTTCATTATTGGCCTTGATAAATTGACTGACATTTTAAATTTTTTCCTTTACTTAGCGGTCGGGGGTTTTTTTAATTTTAATTTTATTTTTTCTAATACCGTGACTTCTTAAATAGTTTACTACAATGTAATAGTTATATCCAAAACCTTAGCAACCACAGCAACGCGTGGCCGAGTCTGCTAGTATTAAATAAAAATAACTACGTAAAAAAAAACCGACTTTAAAACTAAAAAGTAATAAATAATGAAGATTTAATATTTATTATGGTATATACTACCTATTATTTATATGTCCTATTTACTAATAGGTTTGAAGTCGGTGCCAAGCATTAAACAAATAATTATATTTAACCACTTAAATGAATACGAGCAAATTAATACAATGAAATTCCTACTTTAAGATTAAGATACGTAAATAGACATAATAAATAGCAATTAAATGTTATTATTACAAGCAGCTCAATCTTCATATGATTACTAGCTTGAATCGATACGAAGAAAAACAAAAAATAAATAATTACGAAAATGTATTCAACCGAATTCTAATACTAAATGGCTTGGCACCGACTTCAAACCTTTTAGTAAATAGGACATATAAATAATAGATAGTATATAATAAATATTAAATCTTCATTATTTATTACTTTTTAGTTTTAAAGTCGTTTTTCTTTTTTTTTTTTTTATCAGTTCAATAGCGTAAAAGTAAATTTCGATTAGTTTAAAATAAAAGCAACGGCACCTGGCGGAAATAAGCCGAAGTTGCTCTTATTATTACATGAATTAATCATAAATTAAAAAAAATACTATTCGACTACTAGTTAAAAAAAAAATCTATACTTATTTTTATTCCCCCGGTGACGCTGTAATAGCCAACAGGGCTAACAGTATAGACAAAAAAAACTTATTTTTATTTTAATAAATTACCTTTTAAACTAATATGGAAAAAAGCAAAAGTTGACTTCAAATATTGTGCTAATGAAATATACAACAAAAAATTACGAAATGATTATTGTCAGACTTTTCTAATTAATTGATTTTTAACTTTCCCAACACCAATACCATAGATGACTAGTCTATGCCAACTTTAAGTTTCAGATTATTTTGCTACCGATATAAGGTAATTTATCGATATAAGCCTTTCTGTAGAGACACTCTAACCTAAAATTAAAGCTAAGCTAACTCTAACCTAAAATTAAGGCTCCAAATCTCCTGGTCCGAAAAATATCGCACAAACAACTCAACTAGGTATTTCTTTGTTGTTATCATTGTTTCACAAACGTTAACGTAGTGGCACATAACGAATTAAAAAATGATTTTATATTTCATAATGAGTATGAAATATATCTCCAAACTAAATATGTCAGGACACTATGGATTTCCATTATATTGTTACACACTTAACAATGTTTTAAAATTCAACTGGTTATTTTGATGTATGAAAAAATATTTGTAGTAACTCAGTAAATAAATAAAAAGTTATAAAAAGCCAACATCACGAGGTGTTCCCAGGCGGTCACCCATCCAAGTACTGACCTCGCCCGACGTTGCTTAACTTCGGTGATCGGACGAAAACCGGTGTATTCAACGTGGTATGGACGTTGGCGATTACTTTCACGAAATAGTGACATTAAGGGTTCAACCTCTCATATGAATGTTCAAAAGTTGTAGTACTAAATAGTATTATTATTCTTCGTAATACATATCTGCAGGAATGCTAAACAATAATTATGGCTTACAATATATTTATGGGTGATTCTACAAAAATTGGGTAACTCAGTGTCATCAGTCGATAAATATGAAATAATGTTATGTTTTATAGATTTTATACTTTATTTTTAAATTATGAAATCTCGTCTAATTGGTCACTCAATTTCAGATATTTAGTTCAAATAGCAATTTTGTGAAAAGAAAACGTATGCTCAAAAAGTCAATCCTTTGGCTTATCACAAGCCCAAAAACAATCAATCGATCGACTGTACATCACATTGTACCATTAATTTAAGAAAACTCAATATTTGGTAACAATCTATAATGTACATAATAATGTATATCACGTTTCTTATTTTTTTTTTTATTTTTTTTTTTTTTTTTGTATTGACAAAGCTGTTAGCCAAGTGGCTATTACAGCGTCACCGGGGGAGTGGGCGAGTGCGGAGACCCGCCCGACGTTTCTTATAATACAATAATCTCTATATTGTTTTTTAAAGAAGAAACTTTTGACGTGACAACGTCTTAAATTAGGTTAAGCTGGGAGTCACTTATGAAAAAGTGTAACGCCCGGTAACGTAACGATGAGTCACACACACATAGAATGCCTTGCGTCTCTCTCCCACTCAAACATGATCGGTCCGCCGAGCAATGTTTTGATTTTCAAATTGATTCTTTAAAATTACAAATATTAAGAAAAAGTGGCAGATATAAGAAAACTTGATTTAAAATGTGTTGAGCAAGAATTTTAACATCTAATTTAAGTAAATGTTTTAATTTTCAACTTCATTATTTACAATTACAAATTTTAATTAATTTCAAATTTATTTAGCAAAAATTTGAACCTTCGATCTGAATAAGTGTTTTGATTTTCAAATTAATTCTTTAAAATTAAAAATATTAAAATATATAAAATCAGAAGTGACGTCAAATAACATTATCTGTACTTATTATTATTTAATATGTAGGCCAGTACATGTGACCATACTTGGTAGACACAATTGGAAATAGTATTTTTTTATAACTGAAAAAAATATATATATAAAATACTAGTAGCAAACAATAACTTCAATGATCGATATCTCCGCAACTAATTGATGTATCGAAAAAGTCTGTAAATAAATTTTGTAAAAAAGAATAACATCAATAATATAATATAAAATAAATAATATATAAAATGATTTTACGTGACAACGTCTTCATCGTCCTATCCTCAACAAAATCACTCAAATTATTAAAATATTGTGCAATTTAATAATATTCATATCAATAAATATTCTACCGAGAAAAAGACGTGGTCACGTAAATCTTCGCCCGTAAAACCGACTTTACAGGCAACCATATTTTTTTTGTCTTTAATTTCATTCGTCAGTCCTCTGTGTATTTTTCAAATTTAAAATAATAATAATTATTTATTTTATAGTCATTGAATATTGTATAAATAAAAAATACCGTCATAAATAAATATTTTACAGTGATTACGATATTCTTTTCCTTTTTTAAGATGTTTTTTGTGACCTTTAATAAATTTGTCAGTATCTATATTAAGCTAATCTGTCAGTCCCTAAACCCATTTGTCGCTATAATGCTGTGTATTTTATTATATTTTATAATTTTAAGGATACATATACCTATGTACATGTATGTGTGGGTGCTTAAACAATGAAATGTTCATCCAGCTGAAGCGCAAGGAGGAGCACCACCTGTCCCTGCTGTGTGCGTCGTGGTCAGCTCGTCGCTGTGAGCTGGAGGCGCGCCTGTCCCGCGGGGTGGAGCGCTGCGGCCGCCTCGCCGGGGACCTCGCCGCCGCCGCCGGGGACCTGCGCCTCAGAGGGAATAGGAACACGCAGCGGGAGAGGAAGGTGGGTTCAGGGAACAGATATATTACGTATAGTAGTTGATGTTCTTGTGTTATAAGATGCAATGAGCATTTATTGCTGTTTTGGTTTGGGTAAAATTTAATTTTCGTTATTTTTTTTATGTATTTTATAGTAATCGGCGTTTTGTTATCTCAAGACAGTTGAACAGGTTTTTTTTCTATTTGTCGTATTTTTTTTTATATAATAAATGTAGAATACTTCTTTGTATCCCTGGCCATGTAGGTGTGCGTTGTTTCATAAAGGTCGGTTGAGTAGTTAAAACATAAAAGCGTAACTAACAAACATTTTCCTTTATAATATAAGTTAAGTTATGTATTATATAAAGTTAACAATACTTATCATTATTAGCTAGATTGATAACATTGCTATGATCATTTATGTAGGAGCTATGACAATATTGTTATTAGCCTAAATATGTTTTTTTCCCTTTTCGTTTCTCCCCTCTGTTATAACACTCCTTTTAGCTACAATGTCTTCTAATACTAAGTTATTTATAACATATATCTATAGTGATGTCACTTCGGTGAAATATCGACGATTTTTAATGAATGGGGGATTATTTACGACTTTTTTGGTCCTCATATGATACTTTTAAGTGTTTCAAAACCCACAAACAATATTATTAAGAACAATCGCAGTATGGTAGTTGGTTTGAATTAATATAGATAAAAATGTGATAAAAGATTTTGCTTACATTTTATGTTATTATACTGAGCTATTTCGTATCGGCATTCGCCAACGTCCATACCACGTTGAATACACCGGTTCTCGTCCGATCACCGAAGTTAAGCAACGTCGGGCGAGGTCAGTACTTGGATGGGTGACCGCCTGGGAACACCTCGTGATGTTGGCTTTTTACCACTTTTTTTATATAATTTTTATTAACGCCTTACAGTTGTTGGACGCAAAGCAAGGTCTTGAAGCACATTACAATTCGAAATACCAGGAGCTGAGGGAAGCCTCCCAGAAAATGGAGGACGATATGAACCACCGCCTCAAGTTGAAGGACATGCAGGTTGAGGAGTTGCAGCACAGACTACAGCTGCTGGAAAAACAGAATGACGTTTTAAAGGTAATTTCATATTATTTTATTATTTAATGTACAACATTTATTATATTTCGATTGTAGATTGATTATTTTTAAACCTTATGGGAGTATTATAATAATAATAATAATAAAGCCCTTTTATTCCGAATTACATTTACATTTTTTTTTTTTTTTTTTTTTTTTTTTTTTTTTTTTTTTTTTTTTTTTTTTTTTTTTTTTTTTGCATTTTAGTTTTCTTATTTTCTGAAATTAAATTATATCTCGCACTTCGGTGTGCCTCTTGGCATAGGCCTCCTCCAGCTCTCTCCAATGAGCTCGGTCTTCTGCAGCTCTTGTCCAGTATGGTCCTAGGGTTAAGCGGATATCATCACTCCATCTTGTTTTTGGTCGCCCCTGTCTTCTGATGTCTCCTCTTGGATACCATAAGGTTACTTGCTTGCTCCATTTAAACAATTTGCAACGCAACATATGCCCGGTCCAGCTCCATTTTAAATGTTCTATACGGGCTATTATGTCTGTTACTTTTGTCTTTTTCCTTATTTCCGCCCTTTGGATTTTGTCACTAAGCCTGATTCCCAACATGCTTCTTTCCATTGCTCTTTCGGTTTTGGCTAGTATTTCTCTGTGTTTGTCTGTCAGTGTCCATGTCTCACAACCGTATGTCATACAGGGGAGAATACACGTGTTGAAAGTCTTTCTCTTGATGTGTATGCCTAGATCATTGTTTTTCATAATTTCTTTCAACGACCAGTATTTCTTCCAACCACAAGCTATTCTTTTGCTTATTTCCTTAGACATGGGGTCTATCGGGGATATAATTTGTCCTAGGTAGACATAATCTTTCACATACTCAAGTTTATTTCCATAGGCCTCTATGTCGACTTCTGTTGAGTTGGTCATTAGTTTTGTTTTTTCCGTGTTTATGTCTAGACCTACTTCTTTACTTTTTTCTGCTATGTCTCTTATCATCTGTTCTAATTTGTTAGGGTCTTCTTCTAGTATGACAATGTCATCGGCAAACCTCAAGTGGTTGAGTCGGCTACCATTGATAAGAATCCCATAGTTTTCCCAGTCCAACTGTTTGAATGTGTGTTCTAGCACAGCGTTGAACAGCTTGGGAGATAATGGGTCTCCCTGTCTCACGCCTCTATTTATTGGGAAGGGATCTCCAGTTGACTCTAGTTTAATGCGGCCTTTACTTTCTTTGTAGATGGATTTAATTAGTTCTATGTAAACCTCTTCCACACCTTGCTCTTTTAGACTCAGCCAGATGAATTTATGTTTTAGGCTATCAAATGCTTTGGAATAGTCTATAAAGCAGGTATACAATGTCTTTTGGTATTCATTGTACTTTTCAAAAACTTGTTTGATTGTGTGGATGTGGTCTATAGTATTGTAATTTTTTCTGAATCCTGCCTGTTCAATCGGTTGGTTTTCGTCTAAGACTCTTGTTATTCTTTCCAAAATTACTTTTGCGAAGACTTTGTAAACGTTTGAAATCAGGCTAATTGGTCTATAGTTGCCAATGTCATCTTTATCCCCTTTCTTATGAAGTAGTATGATATGTGATTCGTTCCATTGTTTCGGGATTTTACCGGTTGTTACAATATCATTAAACAGCTTGGTCAGGACTGGGGTTATTTCCTCTATGGTGCCTTTGATTAGCTCATTGGTTATGTTGTCAGGTCCTGGAGCTTTTTCTAGTTTTTGTGATGTTATGGCTTTCTGTACTTCTTGCAAGAGTATTGATGGGACTTTTATACAGTTTGTGTTTGAATTTTTATGGGTGGTCTTTTCTCTTTCGGCGTCGTTGTTTGAGTAAAGTGTTCGGTAGTAGTCCGTGGCGACATATTGGATTCTTCTACGGTTTGTTTCTTGTTTAGCTCTGTTACTTTTTAGTTTTGGTATCCATTCCTTGCCACTTTCTCTTAGTTCCTTGAAAGCTTTTCTTGTTCCCCCTGTTCTCTGAATTTCCGCTTCAAGTTTTTTCGTTCTGTTTAATCTCCTTTCCCTTCTTATCATTTCTCGAATTTGTTTGCTCAGTTCTGATATTTTGTTACGTATTTCTTTAGTTTTTGATTTTTCTATTATTAATGCTTTTCTTTCTTTTAGGTGCTCCATTATCTTCTCACTAAACTTCACTTCTTTAATAATATTTCCTTTTCTCATTTTTGACAGTTGCTTATCCATTAGGTCATATTTCTCTATGACACTTTTATCCGAGTTTACTATTTCTTTTAAGTTATTGATAAGTGACGAATCCATCTTTTCTCTGTGTTGTTCCACTGTTAATTTCTTGTTTTTAATTTTATCTCTGCTTTTTTTTGTTGGATATTTCTTCAAGCGGCAGCGTACCATACGGTGGTTCGTATTAAAGTTAAAATTTTGAATAATGTGTGTGTCATTGAAAAATGTTGGTTTGTTAGTTATGATAAAATCGATTTCATTTTTATATTTGCCATCGGGTGATAGCCAGGTCCACTTAGTTTTGGGGTCTTTTTTGAAGACGGAGTTCAATAAAGTTAAGTTGTTTTGTAGGAGAAGTTCGATTAGTCTGTGTCCATTGGCACTCCTCTTTCCATAGCCATATTTGCCCATTATCAGCTCTTCACCCGGTTCTCTACAGCCTACCTGTGCATTAAAATCACCCATAACCATGATGGAGTTGTTATGGTATTTTTTTATAGCATCTGACAGGGTGCAGTAAAAGGCATCACTTTCACTTTCTGGTGCTAGTTCTGTAGGTGCATATGCTTGAATTATTGTCCATGCTTTCTTGTATGTTGGTATATTAATGTTTAGTATTGCTATTCTGTCCGAGACTCCTATCAGATCTTGTATATAGTTTTTCATTGATTTCTTAATTAAGAATCCTACTCCTCTTTGGCCCGGTGTTTCGCCTATGTGGTAAAGTATGTACTCATTTAATTCTATTATTTTCTCTCCTAATCTTCTCATTTCACTTATGCCCAGTATATCACATTTTACATCTTCTAACGCCTTGTCTAGTTCGAGTAAGCTTTCTTGTGTTCTTAGAGTTCTTGTGTTAAGTGCTGCAATGTTAAAACATTCGCTTCTTTTTGCTGGAGGGTATTGGTCTAGTGCTCCCGCGGGGACCAGCCGTTGTGGGAGACATATTATTTGTTGTTTTTGTTTTATTGTATCAGTTGTAGCCTTTTTTGTTTGTTTCCGGTTTCCTAGGGCTTTATTTAGTTTTTTGAGGTATCAGTGTAGGTGTCAGAGCTTGTTTTTTCAACGTAACTAAGTATGCTTGGTCTTATAATTTCCTTTTTCTGAGTATGAGAATTTGGTGTTTTGTTCTTGCTAGCTTTTTTCTGTGTTTTTAGGTTGGGAGAGTCTGAGGGTTCTCTTCTTCTTTTTTCTCTGTTATTGTCCTTTGGTTTTTTCACTACAAGTTTATCATATTTTATGAAAGCAATATTTCCCTTCTTTTTTTCTTCTTCCACCAAGCATTGTAGCTGTTTCCTTTTTTCCAAAGTTTCCTTGGAGAAATCCTCTTTGGCGTTCAAATTTGATGGCAGATTCGATTTGTTCTTAAGAATCAAGTGTTTCTTCCATTGGGTTGTAAGAGAGATTACGACTGGTCGATTTTTGTTTTCCGTTTTTCTTCCAATTCTATACACATTACTAATCTCTTGGCTATTTAATTGTACTCCTGACTCTTCTATGGCATCTTTTATGTAGTCTACTAATTCTCGCTCCGATTTTCCTATTTCTTCTACTCCATATAAGACGAGGTTGTTTTTTCTTTTATCTTTTTCCAAGATTTTAAGTTTCAGCTCCATTTCTTGCACTTTATTTTTGAGGATTTTGTTTTCTTCAATTATTCCATTTAACTTCTCGTTTATTGCTTCCGCGACGTTCTTGGTTACCGCCAGTGTTATCTGTTCGGCTTGTTTATCCAATTTCTCATCTAGTTTTAGTAAAAGTAATTCCATATTTTTGTCCATAATTAGTTATTCTGGTTAATTTCGCTTTTTGTTGTGGCAACCCTGTGATGTGGGAACTTTTGATATTTTTAGCTGGCACCACCAAGTTCGACTGTCACTTGTCAAAATGAAAGTGAAAGAAAAGAAAAGTCGTGAGGTTGGCACTTCAATGATAAGTCTATTGTCTTTTCGCTTACGACTTTTAGGTTATAACGACGGTCTATGATTTCGTTTATTGCCGAAATTTTTAACTCCCGCACTGTAATTATAGTATGTTAACGTCTTTTAGGTACTGCTTTTTTAGAATGTCACTTGCACAAGGTAGTTTTCACTGTTTTGCACTATTTATGAATTATTTCGCGCGGAGCTCTTTGATGTACGTGTTGACGCATAAGCCACCGGAAACGGGAGTATTACATTAACCAATCTACAGTGCTTTTTTTGCACCCAAAATTAGGGAGTAACATTTTCCACCAGTCAGAAAGCAGCACTAGCTTATTAATAACTTTTACACAATGCGAAATTAGTACACTAACTGACCTAGAGCATAGTACATTGGATAATAAAAAGGCCGCCCTTAACATACTTGAATTTATATATTTTACACTTTATTATAAAAGCGCTAGTTTCGGAATATTTGTTAGAAATTATAAGTGTTAAAAAGAGTCAAACACTTATATCTATAGCATTTAGCTTGCGAAAGAATGAGATAGACTACATTATATAGACTCTTGATATTCCGGTCTCCTATTTGTGCTAATAGTACAAGGCACATTTTTATCAAAATTTGTCTGTTTAATACATATACATATATTATTTATTACTTTGCATTAACTCATATAATAGGGCAGTAGATAAATATGAAATAATGTTCAAACAATATGATAATAAAAAGATAAGTTACAACGAATCATGCAAAAATACTGATATTACTATTTTATTTATTTATTATATTATATTAATTCACAATAATATTACGTTAAATAGTATTTAAAGTTTAAATTTTATTTTAATAAAAAAAGACCTTTAAATATAAAAAAGCTGCAAAAAGCCAACATCACGAGGTGTTCCCAGGCGGTCACCCATCCAAGTACTGACCTCGCCCGACGTTGCTTAACTTCGGTGATCGGACGAGAACCGGTGTATTCAACGTGGTATGGACGTTGGCGAATGTTAAAACGAAATAGAAGTTGTAATTACTATTCGGATATTTTGCACATTATTTATATTTTATAAGCATGTGTATTTATAAGTTGATTATTCTTCACACGCGGAGTTGTTTTTAAAGGTCAACGCTCTTAATTACCTGTTACTAGATTAGAATCCTTCGACCAACGGGGTTTCACCGCCCCGTTGGTCGAGGGTTATCGCAGACGCCTAACGTATTGCGGCGCAATGAGGCTCGGGTTCGACCCCGACAGGGACAGGCATGTATGTGATGAACATAGATTTCTGTATTTCTGGGTTTGGTCCTTTATTAAATATATTCTCAGCATTTATACCGTGTATTTCTATGTATTTGTATCGTTGTCTAAAACCTTAACACAAGCACTTAATTTGCTTAATTAGGGATCTGTCTTTTATGCTGTTCGAATTTAAGAGCGTTAGTTTTTTTATTTTTTATTTTTCATTAAATCTTTTTGTATGTGTTTGGCGAACTATAAGACTCAACTGAACAATCTATTTTGGTTCTATTTTCACTCTTTAAGTATTATATTTTGAAGTATGTGTCTACGTACGTGTGTGTGTATATATATTTAAATCTTTATCTATTGTTATGTACTTATTGTTAAGAATGTTGTTGTTTTTTAATAATTTTATTAGGCTAACTGTGTTGGTTACGTCATGGCACGGCGGCCACTGAACATCATTGCTGGAGTCATATACTCCAGCAAAAGCTGAGTGGTTAAACGTTTTGGATGTCGCAGTTTCAATTGTTTTTTAATGTTATTTTTTATTTAATATCGTTTGATTTCATGTTTTGTATTTTTTTTGTTGTATTTTCTTCTATAGTGACAAATTATGTGACGTCCAAATACAGTTTATTTAATTTAATTTCAAAATGTAAGGGTTGATTTAGCCCCGCGCTCGTCCAACCAGTTTATACCTATATAAGTAAGTAAGCTTTTGATACTTCAATTATACCTATAATAAAACAAGTATCAAGAAATTTTCCATCGTTTCTCGAATACCTACTCAAAAATGTCCACTGGCTCCGGGACTACAATCTAATTATGATCTTAGATGTTATAACATTTAATGTTTCTTTCGTCAACTGTCTTGACTTTCTAATAAATCTTGTTGTTTTTACAGAATAATCTGAAGAATTCCGAGAAAGACATGGAAAACAAATACTCCGGTCTAACCAAAGATCAAACAGCCAGCCTCATACAAGAACTGGTAAGTCTGTAACCAAACAATGTATGTGACATACTGATTATATATAACAAGGTCTCTTTAGGTAATCATTTTGAAGTTCATATAATTGTCTTCAAAGCGATCTTCCTAATGCTTCTTCTCCTGAACTACTGAACCGATTGTCATCGGGTTTTTTAATTTGACAGCAGCATTTTCATCGAATATTAATAAAAATTATTGATCGTAAAAAAATCGTAAATCGTGGAATCTGGTTCAACTAACAGTCAGAATGGATGTCAAGTTAGTATATATTAATATTGTTATAACAGCGCCATCTAGAAGAGAAGTTGGACAGCGCAGTACAGTCCAAGTCCTTCTTCAAGGAACAGTGGGGAAGAGCCGTGAGGGAACTACACTGTCTCAAGATTAGTACGAGACGACAGATGTTACACACGCTACGGACTGAGAGAAGACGATTGGGAGAAATTAGGTATATGTATATAAAAAATGCAACATTAATTATACCTAGTAAAAGTTTTATATTTAAGTTTTTTTTTGGCTGGGATTTGAACCCCAAAACTATGTAAATTAATGTTTGAAATTACGTATACACATGTATAGCCAGGTTCAGCTTATAATTTTTTTAATAAATATAGAACGGAAAATAAACCAATATAATCAGAGATTCGAACCTTTAACCTCGGGAAAACTGTTCGGTCGTTCTACTAAATGAGCTACCGTACCATATTTATTAACAAAATATTTTTTATCAAACTGTCAAATTCGTTCTTACAATCTTCTTCTCAATTAATAAGTAATGATCCAGGAAGATACCTCTATATTTTTTTTATTATATAAAAATTATTGTAGCTTAACCCATCAGGCAATTCCAATAATGGTTAGCGGGCTATAAAATAAAATGTTTATTAATTTTAAATCTTACATAAAACCTTTTCGATTGAGTCTTCCTAGTGAGTAACCAGTAGTAACAGAAACTCGTTTACTCGTGGCTCGTTATTTTTCTCGGGTTATATTTATATATAGAGTATATAGAAATATTTCGAACAATTTAGTAATAATTGTTGAACAAACAATCGAATGTATGGAAACACAAACAATGGTATTTATAAATTCGATGTCTCATTCGCCAACGTCCATACCACGTTGAATACACCGGTTCTCGTCCGATCACCGAAGTGAAGCAACGTCGGGCGAGGTCAGTACTTGGATGGGTGACCGCCTGGGAACACCTCGTGATGTTGGCTTTTTGACACTTATTTTTAAATATTCTTTATCACAATAGTTTATATATTTTTTATTTTATTTCAGCTTGGACCCTATAGAAGACCAAGAAATAACGAACAATCAGAGTCAAGACATCAACAGATTAAAAGATGACTTTTATGTGGATATTTTAGCAAACACACCGGCTCTTGAGTCACACTCTATTATTAGTGAGTGAAATAATAACTTTCCCCCTCATCAAATCCAATAATATATATATATATATATATGTATTTTTTAATTTCAGGTCAGGATGGATTAGAGCTGTATGATGATCTAAAGTGAGTAAATAAGGGTTTGTAATTTATAATAAAAAAGTTTATTTATTTATTAAAAAATATACTTTTTAAGTAAGCACCACTTACACGCACTTTTGAATCGTCAATGATTACATTAAATTGGTCAGTATAATCAGTATGAGAGTTAGCCACCACCAGCTCCGAATGCTGTTCTGCTGAGAAGAATTAGCTATAAACTCAACAGTTACTCTTTTTAAAAGAAGTTTAATAATGTTTGACTTACACATTATAACATTAAACCTGCAAATGAGTCAATGACTCAAGTTGTTTTATAGATACAATCTATTTTTTAAAGCATTAATAAAATAAACAGAAATATATCACTATTAAATCTAGCAAGAAGTACATATATTGTATAAAAATTTGAACGATAACGAAAAATTTTTCAACATGCACAGGATTCAAACTTGCCTTTGACAAATGAGATATTTTGTCTATATGCCTATCTACCGAGACAGACATCTATTAGAAATATAATACTAAAAGAATATAATCAATAACTACATCAAAATTTTCAGAAATCTTCCCAAGCACACCACTAGTGACAAGCTGGGTGCCCTCATAACTCAACGAGACGAGCTCATCCAGCAGCAGGCTCCAGACGAGGAACGGCTCAAACAACTCAATCATGAGATCAGAAACATGCTTGTTAACTGTGCTTCTTAATTATTATCTAAATTAACAAAACTATTTAATTTCATACTTAAAAAGTAAGACACTTGAATCTTTAGAAGCATACAGTACTTTTAGTATAGTTAATTGAAGAAAATTCCTACTGTCTATAATAAAATATTTATTGAAGATTTTTGCATATCGTTGTTTTATTTATATTTAATGGCATGGTTTACTGTGTTACAAGACTCAAATATGCGTTTTATACAAATATTTTTTTAAATTTTTAATTGATATATAAATTAAAGAGTTAAATAACAAAATTGGAATAATTGTGCTGGAGTGCTTAGCATCTTAAGAAAAAAAAATCTTAATTTTAAATTAATGAAATAACTGTCTCAGTAAAACTAGAAGGTAAAGTCTAATGTAACTTTTTTACATTTAAAATGTACGAAAATATATGTGTGATGGTAGCCTTTTGTTTTGTTTTTATTATAAAACTATATAATATTGTAATAATTTTAGCAGTTTTCCTATTTAAAGTGTAAATATATAGAAATTTCATCCTCTATTTCCAGTAGCACCATCTAATTCTTCAAATTTTACAGACCCTGAATAAATGAGCTCTATCAGAAAATACTTTTCCTACAGACCAGAATAATAATCCATCACTTTAAATTTATAAAAGTCCATATTTTTTTATTATTTTTCGAAATATAGTCTCATTTTTTTATTTTCGAAATATCCTTTAATTTGATGCGGGCTTGCTTGGTAGAGTCAACTCTCGTCAACATAAAACTCTATCCAAATCTGTCAAGCAGTTGTAAAATGTTATTTTTGAATTTAAACTTTTGTGAACCACGATGACTATTAATTACTACATAGTATAAAGCAAAGTTTGTTCCCACGTCTGTCACTATGTTTTTTTTAATAGATAGAGTGATTCAAGAGGAAGGTTTATATGTATAATAACATGCTTAATATATTAGAGAACCACTGATATTTTCAAGATTTCTAATACGAAGTCGTAAACAAGGACATTGTTTTGCGACTACAATGCAAACGCTGGCTGAACTCTACGAGATAGATCAAAATAATGTACTAAGTATTGTATACTTTAAAAATTCTACAAGAAAGTGCGCGATGGTATATGTTTATCTCTTAGGGATAACCCATAATAATCAATTTATATCTTTTGCTTTTTACGAGAAATAATGGCTTATTTACGAAGCGATTATAAGCAATACAGCATTAATCCTTATCTAATTAAGTTTAACTTAAATACATTTTACATTTAATATGTATTTGTCGAAGATATTGCAGATTTAAAATATATGGACGTCGCGGTTGCAACTATGGTATGAAATGGTATGAATGGTATTGAAAATTTTGTAAATGCACATAGACTGAATGTCTAATACATATTATTGATAATTTAAAATAGAATATTTATTATTATTTTAACAAGACTGGATCTGCAAGTTGATGGTCAAAATAATATCGATTGTGTAGCTCAGAATTTCTTAAGTTTACATAGTCATATTTTGATAATTTTCAATAAAAGTCTATAAGTGTGATATTAGGTTATTAACTACACTGTTTAAAAAGTATTTAAATGGACGTTTAAGTAAAAACAGGAGAGGTATAGAATAAATTACAGTACCTAATATTGTATTCTTTTTAAAAACTTTAAATAGACTTTTGATAAAATAAAAGCCAATACAAAAAAAAAGAAAAAGTCGAATTGTTTTACTATGAATTTAACGCGTGCGAAACCTAGGGCCAGAGCTAGTTATAAATATATTGCGTCGTCTAAACTCACATGAATCACATAATAAATAGATCATATTTTTACTAGGCGGGCAAAATACCATTACATTTAAGGTCAATGAAGGGTATTTTTATTTTTATTACTTATTGACCAAATTACTAATTGTTGTTTCCTGTTTCTGAGAATATTTCATAGTAAAAAGTATCCTACATATTGTGTTTTCTAAGGCTTTCACGAGTACTACACAGTGAAATAAAACTATTTTTTACGTATTTAACTCGCGTATGATTAATTAAATTTTAAATTAACATTTTAAATCTTACCCTAGGATTAATAGTATAAAAAATATCAATAGAGTTAAAAACAGTTTTATTTCAATCCTACATATTGACTAGCGGAATAAGCTCAAGACAAGATTTCGTAAAAAATCCTGTAGTATTTGATTCATTGGCGAACAAACAAACAATTATTCGGAAGAAAAAAATATTGTTATGTACATAACATAATATACTAGGTTTTAGTTTTCATCATATACTATTATTTTATGAATGATATCTATACAGATTAAAGATGTTTTAACCATGACATAAAATTGACATCTGACGTAATGACGTATTCTGCTTGTTCTGTTAACAGTTAAACCAAATACCAAATCCAATATCCATTCTACAATTTGTGACGAAAATCATACTATTCTTGTGAATGTAAAATAAATATATATTATATCTTTTATAGAGTGTGTGAAAAAGTTTAGTTTGATCAGTTAAAGTGTATATAGAAAAGTGAGAGACCTAGGTTTCATTAATCTTTACATGATTATTTGTTTAACAAACAATGGCGAAAACCAAGGTTACGGGAGCTACAAGCAGACTTAAGCAGGATTACTTGAGATTAAAAAATGACCCAGTGCCATATGTTACGGCAGAACCGGTTCCATCCAATATATTGGAGTGGCATTATGTCGTAAAAGGTCCAGAAAAAAGTCCCTATGAAGGGGGATATTATCATGGAAAAATTATATTTCCAAGAGAATTTCCTTTCAAGCCACCTTCAATATATATGATCACTCCTAATGGGCGGTTTAAAACAAATACGAAGTTATGCCTTAGTATCACTGATTTCCATCCAGACACTTGGAATCCAGCTTGGTCTATTTCAACTATTTTAACAGGATTGCTCAGTTTCATGTTAGAAAAAACTCCTACTTTGGGCTCCATCGAAACATCAGAATATCAGAAAAGGTGTTTAGCTGCCGAATCTCTTGAAATTAATCTAAAAAACAAAATGTTCTGTGAGTTATTTCCAGAGTATGCAGAAGAGATAGAAAAGCTAATTAAAGAGAGACAGGAAGCTATTTTGCAGTCAGAAAACTCCAATCATGTTGGTGATGGTGATATGATGACTGAACAACAATCCAACATGTATTATATTATGACAAATTTATTTGTACTTGTCGGATTTGTTTTTCTTGCATATATGGTGAAATATATTTTAGTTTCTATATCAAATGAAAAGCCAACATAATATATGTAAATATTGTAATTTATTATGTACATATATATATTTTACTGTTAGAGAGAAATTATACATACAGATTTTTATAGCTTTCAATCCTCAATTGATAGATTTAGACCATTAAACTGTATAGTTTAGTTAGTTATGTATATTTGTGAAATTGGCAAGTAAGTATAAAAGTAGTAAACATTAAAATCTGGGAGTATTATAATATAATTTTGATACTTTCAGTCCAGTTAACTGTCAACACAATCAAACTATTTATTATAAGGTTTGTATTTGTTTGCTCACATGTACACTAAAGTTACCTGCCTATATAAAATGTAGCTTAGCTTATATGATAAATTATTAGTAAGTGAATTAATTTTTTTAATGTATAAAAGAAAGATCTAGGTATTACTTGTACATGATATTAGTAATTTCTAGTAATATACATTGTACTCTAGAAGTCACATGTTACTGTCAACAGCAAACAATTGTTTACATTTTATCCATTTGTAATATTACTACTATTTCACTATAACTTCATTTCAATTCTGTAACTAAAGTCAACTTTTTTTGTTGATTTATAAAGCTGTGATAAAAACAAGCTTAATGTCTACTGCTATTCATATTTTTATTCCATGTATTTTAATGCCTGCTCTTGATCGATGTTAATCTTTGATTAGTTCTCTTTTAGTATTTCAAGATTGTAATGTTTATTTCAACTTCTTTATGAGACACTGGTACTAAAAATACATATAATTGATCATATGAATATCTATCCAATGCTTTAATAGTAACTAAAAATATCAATCTCCAAAAGATCATTGTCACTGAAGACAAACTTGATTTTCATGTTTTAATCGATTAAAGAACTCAATACAGAGATTCTCTACTAAAAAAAAGTTACCAGTGGCATTCCAATCACAAGTACCTTAGACTTATTTCGGACATTGAATTGATTTTGTAATTAAATCAAAATAAGTTTTGATGCAGTTCATTTTCCAGAAACTGATAGATAATAGAGCGCTAGAAAAATGATGATTGTTATAATTTTGTTAAGTTTTACTAATTTGGAATTTACTTCTGAAGCAATAAAATAAAACATTTTTTATTTACATACTGATTTTATTATATACTACTAACTGTATGTACACACATGTGTAACCCAATTCTTTTAATTTGCAAAAGTTACATACGTCAGCCATTCAGTATTTAAGATTAGATATATAATTTTTCATCTACAATATATAGAAAGATATTACTTAGATGGTATTTAAATTAGAATGCCATAATAAATTTACTTATATCTTATATAATCTGATTGTATATTTATGAAGACATACAAACAAGTCTGTATAAGAACTGATTAGTCACTATACATGTATTCTGTAACACATACCTTATATTACTACCCTTAAAATACATAATACAAAATGATGAATAAAAAACCTAATGAGTCATATTTTACTGCCCTTAAATAGATTGTTATATAAGAGTACAACACATTATTAAAATAATATATTAAAATAACAACGTAAGTGCCTAAATTTAAAATCAGACCTTATTTTCCTCATCCACTTCATCCCAGTCACTGACTAAGCTTTTGATATTATCATCTTTTATATTCTCTTCTTTACTCAAGACTGTAACACTCAACATATCTACGTCTTGATTTTTTGCTTCTGAATCTTTATTCGTCTCGTTTTCAGGAATAGTAGGAGTTTCAACTTCTTGAGAATCGTTATCGTCCCATTCATTAAGTAAAGACGAAATTTTTTCACTAGGTTGTGTGTTATCTGTTGTATTATGTTCCTCAATGCTGGGAATAGTTTTTTCAAATGAGATTTTACTGTCGTTTATATTTGATTTTTCACTTGCAACTTGTTTTTTTACTTCTTGCTGGATATTTTCAATAGATTCTTCTAACTCTACTCCCTCTTCTGATGATACATCCATAGGTTTATCTTGTTCTGGGATTGTTTCCAATTCATCCTCAGACCATTCTGATGTTAGACTTTCAATAACTACATTTTTTAATGCACTCTCTTCTTCTCTTATTTTAATATCTTTGCATGGGCTTTCATGCACATTTAATGCATTTGGGTTAACGCCAATGTCTTTAGCTATATTTTCAATTGTTTCGTCGACTTCCATTTCATCAATAGGTTCATCCAAAGTTTTAGTCTCTTCAATACTCGTTTTTGTTGCAGGAATTTCGTTGTTAATTTGTTTTGGTAAAAGTTGTATTTGAACAGTGGTTTTTAAAGGAATTGCTGAAGAATTAACGACTTTTGTGCACGTATGAGACACTTCACCTGACTGAGTAGTATACACATTCATTTCTGCGTTATTGGCATTCATATCTGGTGTATTGGGTTTACCTTCCTGAACTAAACTGCTTTTTTCTGTAGAAACTGTACTAATATGTTGTACGGCAGCTAAATTTTCTTCTTCCACGGAGTCTATAGTTGTCATTGCATTCTGTGTTTTGTTTGATTCAGCAATCGTAGGATCCAGTGTATCTGTGGAAGTTGGGTCCAGTGCTTCAATAGTAGTTGGGTCTAGTGATTCTGTAGTAATTGAGTCCAGTGCTTTTGTGGTAGTCGGTTCTAGTGCTTCTGTGGTACTTAGGTCTAGTGATTCTGTGGTAGAAGTTGGGTTTAGTGTTTCTGTGGCATTAGTTGGGTCTAGTGTTTCTGTGGCGTTAGTTGGGTCTAGTGTTTCTGTGGTAGAAGTTTGATCAAGTGTGGCTATTGTTACTGTTGGATCTAGTGTCACTATGGTAGATGTTGGAATCAGTGTGGCTACAGTATTTGTTGTATCTAGTGTTGCTCTGGTAGTTGTCTCTTGATTGTGCATTGTAGTTGTTTCATCCAGTGTATCTATAGTAGAAGTTGGTTCTATCGAAGCTATGACAGTTGTAGAACCGAGTGTGGCTATGGTCGTTGGGTCCAAAGTTACTATGTTAGTTGTTTGATCGAATGTGCTTATCGTAGAAATTGGCACCAAACCAGCTATATTAGTAGGATCTAATGTGGCTATAGCCGTTGTTGGAACCAAAGTTGCTATATCAGTAGTCACATCTTCTAGCCTGGTTACAGTAGTTTGAGGAACCATAGTGGCTATTTCAGTTGTGGGATCCAGGGTGGCTAGGTTAGAAGTGGGATCTAGTGTTGTAATAGAGCCTGTTGGCACCAAAGTGGCTATATTCATTATTGGATCCAGTGTTGCTAAAGTCGTTATTGGATGAAGTGTAGATGTAGATTGATGCAGTGAGGTAATAATGGTCCCTGGAGTTAATGATGCATTAGAGTTTGTTGGATCAATGGAAGCTATTATTGTTCCTGGAGTCATTGCAGTGATAACTGAATCAGAATTGACTGTGGTATTGCTAGTTGTTTGAATAACTTCAGCTATAGTAGCACTGAATGTGTTATTGGAATCCGTTTGAATAAGATTTGCCGTTATTTCGTTTTGATTATAAGATTCATTAATAGTCTGTTCAGAAATATCATTTTCAACATTTTGTTCTTCGATAGTAATTATATTAGGTTGATCAATTGTTTGTACATTTATTGAACTTATGATATTCGATTGGTTGAAATTATGTACATTAGTAGAAGTATGTGCATTGACAATTTCTTTAAATCCTATAACTGTATCAGAAGTTGTTAAGTGCACTTCAGGAAGATCATTAATGTCTGATGTTGTGATGTTTTCCACATGAGCAATGGGTGGCAATGAGCCAGCCATAGTCATAGTTTGTATGTCAGAGGCGGCAGTCATTGTTATTGTATTTGTTTGCATATTGTTGTGCCATTGATTCTGTACTGAAGTATGACCCACTGGCATACTTGTGGTCACAGTTTCGTAATTCTGAGTTAATATAGCTGAAGATTGGACAAATTGTGGATTAACTGCCTGTGTTGTTATAATTTGGTACTGTTGTTTTTGACTATCCACTGGATGACTGTAGACAACAACTATGTTGGGATTATCAGCTGAAACTGGATCCGCGACATTTAGAGAAAAATCATCTTGAATAATCATCATATTGTTGGATTGCGAATTTCCTAAATCAATAGTTCTATTTTCTAATGATGAGTCGGTTGGTGCTAACAAGCTTAGAGTTTTATTCTCGTCTCTATCATCATAGATTACGGACTGATGAGAGTTAATGAGAGCTTTATATTCTTCCTCGTTTGAAACAACTATCTGGACAGGCTGATTAACTTTGTTAGATTTTTTAACAAACATTTTAGAATCATAATTTTGATTATAGACATTATGATAATCCATTGATGTTGTGGGTAATGTTTCTTCTGGATCTCCCTCCATAGTATTGTTCATAATAAACTCTCCTATGAACTTCTCTTTTTTCGGTATTAGTTGGTAATCACGTAGAATATATTCTTTATTGCCTATAAGCACTATGTCGTCATTGTTTATGGTGCTTGGTGAACTCGTGCATGTCTCTTGTAAGAACTCTGGCTTCTTTATGGGAGACCTTTGAACAGACTTTGTTTTCATTTGTGATTTCGTTGAAATGTCTTGTTGTGGAGCACCATAGTTGGAATTCAATATCTTGTGTTTGGGTAATACAACCCGTTGCTTTTTTGAAACCACTCGGATGTTGCCATCTGAGTTTTGTTCGATTTCATATTGCACATTATTATCTTCATAAACATTTTCAAAAGTAACTGGTACTTCTAACTTAATTATATTAGAATGATCTGATTTGATGGTTCTCGATTTGGATATAATTTTTTCTTCTTCTTGATGTTCCTCTTCAGAGTCATCTATTATCCCATCATTTTTGGCAGCTTCTTTGTGAGTTGCTTTCAAGTGAGCATATAGGTTGCTTTCACGTAAGAAAACCTTGAGACAGTAGATGCATTTCAAATTAGTTTTTCTCTCAGCACTATATTTGTGACCTGTCTTTTGTATGTGTACTAGCAACTGATTAGAGGAGTTGAAGTTAGAAGCACACACATTGCATCTAAATTGTTTAAGTTCTGTATGGGTCATTTTATGTTTTACTAATAAGGCTTCATTGAGAGCTACGTAGTTACAGATATTACATCTAGGGAAGTGATAGTTTGACGGCGGTTCCACACCATGCTTAGTTAGTAAGTGGTGAAGTAAGTAATTCCTCTTCATCGACTTTTGGCCACAGTACTCGCAAATAGTTGGTACTGGCTTTTCATTGTGAACATCCACAAGATGTTTCCGGAAGTTATAGTAAGAAGTAAAATGTAATGCTCTACCAGGTGTACCACAAATCAAACATATCCATGGACCCTTTATATTTTCTGCCCCGAGAGCTATTAGCTGAGCTGCTTGTTTTGAATCAATAACATCAGTTTCATATGTAAAATCGGGCATATCAGATTTAATCTTTGTTTCCTTCTCTTCAGTCGCTAAGTTTGTTGATTGAGATTTCTTACTTTTAGGAGTATTTAAAATTTTTAATTTGATGTTCTTGTTACTTTTGACTAAGTGAGGATATTTTTTCAATACCTCACTTATTATTTTTGCATGATCTAAGTTATTTACTTCTTTATTTTTAGCTTCAATTGTCACTTTAGGCACCTCACTGTCTAGGATTTGGTCAAAAAGTTTACTGCTATCTTTAGAATTAACATTTTTGTTGGAAGACGATTGAAATATTTCATTTTTGTCAATACTTTCATTTGGATCATCATCAAATATATTATCATTTGAAATTTTCTTACATTCTACTAGGTCCGCAGTAGAACTTCGGATAAATCTTGAACTTGAACCAGATCCTTCTTCAAATAAATTGATTTTCTTTGACCCATACTGTTTAACTGTCTCGGGATGGACCATCAGAGGCTTAGAGGTGTATGATATGTTGGTGAAAGAGTTATCAAATATGTGGTCTTCATCTAACTCTTCTGGTAATTCATACCTAGTCGGACGGGGATCTTTTGTTCCCTTATTGTTCTTTTCCGATATTACAGGAAATTGGCTACATGATGATCCTGATTGATTAGAATCACTTTTTATGAGAGATTCAGATACATTTAAGGTATTGGCCTTTTTAGCTTTAACAACAGTATTTGTATTATCAAATGCAGTGGAGTAGCTACGTTTATTAATACTGTTTGAGCTGGACGATGGAACTGGTATATTAAGTATTTTAGCTGGATCTGTTTTTGAATACTTTTTACCATAGTGCTGATTTAGTATTGGCCTAGAAACGCGGTGTCCATCAAGAAGTTTTGTAAGTACAGGCATATTCATAATGAGGGAGGTTTGGTATAATTTTTCTAAAAGGTCAAACCTGAATTCTAGCTGTCCGGTATACATGAAGTTTATAATTGGCACAACAACATCGGCTTGTAAGTCGTCCGGCATAACCAAGCAATCTTCATACATTTCACACGTACGCTCCAGAAGTTCAAAATACTCTGTGCATGCATTGAGAACCAGTCTATGAACTTTAAGTTGGGCATTGTCTTGAAACTGGAGGGTCAAATCGCAGTAATCAGTACGATTGAAGAAATGCTTTAGCCGCTGAAGGAAATAAATTCCCCAGTTGTCCACTTTCACTTGCTTTACGTTATCCGACATGGTGCTTTCTGCAGTTTAACTCATTGCAACTGTAATTAAGCTGAAATTGATAATTATACTTTAAATGGTTGGATTTATTTAATATAATATTATATTGTATTGTAAATAAAATCGATTGTCACTGTTGTTGTAGGATGCGTGGTACGTCAAAAAATGCATAGTAAAAATAGGGTTAATTTCTTTTTTATTTGCTTTAAAAAATGACTTAAATTTTGCGCCATGTAATTTAAACCTTTATTTCATAAACTTACCAATAAAAAATCACTAAGATTTTAGTATCTTGCTCACATCACATATACAAAATTGCTGCACTCAATTTGTTTCAAGTTGACACTACATACGCAAGATGGCGGTGTAAATGTACTGTTTGCAAAAAGGACGCCTGCATGATGACGTTGGAAAGTCAGATGATCTTCTTCTTATTGTTAATTAAAATGAAACAATTAAAGTATACATTCAAATACTATTCAAGTTCTAATTTATACAATAATATAACCTTAAATGTATACATTTAAATATTTTGGAACACTGAAGGTTATTTAGTTGACATTTTGACAATAAGTGTCGCCATCTTCTCCGTATTCAGAAACTATTGATTGAATTCCTAATTTAGCTTTTCGAAGTGGTAACGCTCTTGTCGTTATTGAAAATAGTTATTTGTTGTAAAATTAGTATTTAGCTTACTCTAATCAATAGATGGCTCTGTAGAGAATGCTATTCAAGAAACTGGAAACATTTATAATAATAATTTTATAGGTAATTTTTATATTCAATATTATGAAGTCATGTACATAATATTATTATGATGTACACCACAGTCTAGACGGATATTTAATAACCTATGTTTAAATATTACTCGAAGATAAACTCTAAACGATCAATACTAGGTACATACTTTTAAAGTTATTAGTATTTAATAACATTTTGAACTCCTGATATTAAATGTTTATAAAACATTATAATATTTGCTCCACATAGGTTCGTGGATTTAACATTATACCTACCTATGATTTTTTTTAATAAGTGACTATATTTTTAAGACGACGACGCATAATAAATTAGAATATAGGTAGGTAATATCTTGTGAAATGAAATCAAACCTTTTTTTTTACACATATTTTTTTAGCATTTTATGAATTTCACGGCAAGGCGTATCATAAAGATTGTTTAGAAAATTTACGTCAACTTTCCTTTTTAGCTGCAGCAGACTAATTAGCAGCCATCTTCATATTACAAAATCGGCTTCACATTACCTCCTTCACTTTTAAGCATATTTAGTTTTTAAGTCTTTGTTTTAGAATAATCAACTTGAACTTATTTGTCCATAATAGTAGCTGACGTGTGTATTATGTGTTATTATTCGTTAGTCATTAGTGAATATTGGAGCAGTTTGTAAGTGATTTTAATTATTTTTTGTTCTAGATTAACTTGAAATATAATAAGTGAGAAATGCTGTTAAATAAAAAATATGTTTATGATTTTTGCTTCAGATCTGAGTTTTGAAAACGATTAGGCATATTTATTTATTCTATTGGTATTAATTACAAATCAATATTATATTAAGTACTTATAAGGTAAAAAACGCAAAATAATCGTTATTGTTTATAACAAAATTATTGTAACCATAGACGCTGTGTCTTATTTGATTATCAAAAGATCATGTTATTTGGCCCATTTATTGAGAAAAGTAATAGGTAGCTCATTAAATAATATAACATTAATACGTATGTACCAACCCTATCTAAGAGCCTTTTATAGCAGATAGGTATGTAGATAGTCTTTGTTTCTCGAATTAGATCAGGAGCTCTAAACTAATATTACAAATTTCGGAACTAACGTTCTAACTAACTACTAAATCTTGATAAACAACACTAATAAAAAGAAGCAAAAAAACATAAATCCCTCTTTTACTTATTACTCTGTATTTTGTAAGAAGTAAAGACATTTTTTTTTTTTTTTTTTTTTTTTTTTTTTTTATTTTTTTTTTTTTGTCTGTCTATGCTGTTAGCCCTGTTGGCTATTACAGCGTCACCGGGGGAGCGGGTGGGTCAGGAGACCCACCCTTGAAAAGGGGGGGCCAGATGGGCCCCCACGGGGAACGACGTCCCGAGGGCGTCTCAGATTGAGACACGGACCTCGGCTCGGGGCGTCGTTAGTCAGGAGGTAAGCTAAGGAAATTTGGACACTAGCGTCCTCCGACGGCAGAACGCCGGAGCAACGGAGCACTTACTCAGTTGGGACCTCGTCTATACCGGTATAGACGGTGTGTGTCTGTATGTTGTGAGGTGTCACTTATGCCTACGCGTACACGTTATTACCTACTGTGAACGCGTCGTCGGGGTCAACGAGTACCGACTTGGGTCTTCTTTTTCTGACTAAAGTAGTCTTACGTGGTCTATACTCTGCGGCGTCAGCCACCAGTGGGTTCGGGTGTCGCTCAGCACGTTCAAAGTACTTTTGGGAAAGCCCCTTGAAGTACTGAGCGATGGTCGGAAGGTTCAAGTCTCTATGGAGATCGATGTTAGTAAAGACAACAAATACATTTTGTATGGGAAAATTAAAAATTTATAATCTATTAATTTTAAAAAGTCGTCGTTGTTAGGATTGATCTAAAGAGGCTGCCTGCAAGAGGTGGTCAACGAATTACAAATAACCCTGTATATATACGGCGCACTTTTTGATACCAATATATATATAACAAGTAGGTAAATGTGTTTATTCACAATGAAATATGCAGTACACTAGTTGACATAGTACTTAATAAATTGTATAATGTAAACTTCGCTGCTTAAAATAACGTAACCTTATGTCAAACTCATACATTTATCATTCTATTCGACTATTGTTAATTCCACTTGTTCTAAGGTCTGTGAACGATGGACGCCGGAAGCATCTACTTTTTAAGACGCTTGAATAGTTTTCTACAATCATTGTTAGTATTCAATATAAAGGATTTGATTTCACAATTTTGGGTCTGAGTGTTGTGTTATTTTATTTGTGTCTTTTTTGAATTTCGTTCTAAGGACGAATTCTAAGTTCTTAATATATATTTAAAATTAAACAGTAATTAGTAATTGTGTTATTTAAGTATTTATTTCGCTGTAAAAGTAACATAGCAACATAGAAAAGGTTTGAATTATCTTAGTACTAAGTATAAATTATAATATAACTGTAACAGGAGACCCAGATATTCTACAACTAGGTTTACAAAGCTATAATAGCGAAATCTAAGTCCTACAAGAATTACGAGTATATAAATTTAGTTTTAGTTTTAAAAACAAAGTTTTGTAAAGAAAAATAATGTAATATGTATTTCTGTGTATGCTTGTAATGTATGTGTGTGTTTTTGTGTATGTTGCGTGTGTTTGAGTGTGTGTATGTGTGGCTCTATGTGGATATGTATGTGTAGGTGGGATTGTTTGTACTTTGTACTCATAAAAGCAACCCTGTTTAGTGCGTACCTACAATACTAAATGTAATTATTTATATTAGGATCTGTAGGTTATCTACATAACTTTAATTCTCTTCAATATCTTTTACAGTATCTAATAATTTTTCCGTGCTTATATAATCTAATGACTTTAAGTCCCCTGTTGTGTTTTATTACTTATTACAGCTTTATAAGTTTATAAATAGAAGACAACTTATATGTCTAAATAAAGTTTTCATTGAGTGTGGTGGGGAAGGTAGACAACTTTTATTTTCCCATATAGATTTGTTTTACTTACAGGCAAGTAAAATATAAAAAAAACTGCTTCTTTTTGCTTTGCTCACTTTTTTCATTTTGGTACTTATTTATTAAACAATGTGCCTTATCATAAGCATCTACATTTAACCTTTAATCATTTTGAAAGCAGACATCTTTGATCATACAAATATTGAAGAAAGATCATACAAAATAACTAATACTGAGTATAAGCTATAAAGGATAGACAAGTGGTACTGATGGTCGAACAGACAGACAGACAGAATAACTAGAAGCTAGTTTTTAATTGACATAAGAAATCGCCACACCGCTTATACGAGTATGTAGGAATATATTTAAGGACGCGTTTACGGATATGCCCAAAATTATTAACTTTTCGGTACATAATGCTACAAAATCAAACTTAATGTAGTAAAACCAATAATTGCAACGCATAGAATGTTTCTTTATATATAGTTTCCTCAGAGAAAAAACTGTAATATTGTAGTTTTTAATATTTAAAAAAAAAACTATTTTCCGTCACATATTTTACGAAATTTTAGGAGTTTAGGTAGATTATATATTATAATATTTATAATCATTATTTATTATAATATATTTAAGCAAAAACAATACTTTGTCTCGTAGACAGACTCGACTAAAAACGTGGGAGAAAAAAATCCTAAATAAGTTATGTAATATATCAGAAAATAAATAAAAATATTTTTATTTTTTTTCACGTATCTGTAGTTGCACATGACTCCTATTATGTATTTCATTCATTTTATGTGCTATTTTAGCTGATCCTTTTTAATAAATATTTCTAAAATTCAATTATCACCTCTGGGCTCTGACCGCTGACCTCAGACCTCAGTCGGCGTGAGGCCGTCAGTGGTCATTGTATCGCTTGTAAGCAAAAATGTCTATTTGTAAAGATCGCTGTATGAACACAAAATATTTAAGTTAATATTTAAGTACCCACGAATTATAACCAAATTGTCTAGGCTTGATTAAGTGACCCGAAGGTACCCGAATGGATGGATGCTAGTGGATCTTTTAGACGAATAGAGCTGTGTGCGTCGAGTACGGGCTAACTTTGTTATTTTTGATGAGATTTTACTATCAAAGTTGATAGAGTGATCTAAAGGTACGCTGATGGATGGATGCTAGTGGATCTCCTTGACGAATAGAGTTAGGTGCGCCAATTATGGACTCGTTTATTTGAGTAAAATAGACTGCTTGGCTACAGTCTCTGTCAGCTGACAGCATTTCGTTTCCGAGTTGATTCGACCGTCTTAGTACCAACCTCTAGCAGTAGGTCAGCGTGAACGTGCTAGTGTTTGCCTTCCTTTCTTTCATTATATTTTGACGGAAAGTGTAGCTAGTATTTACCTTCTTTTTCTTCGCTATCTTTTGCAGGTAAGAGTAGCTGGTGTTTGCTTTACTTTTTCTTTGTTATCTTTTGCAGGAAAGTGTATCTAGTAATGGCTTTCTTTTTTCTTCGTTATCTTCTGCAGATCTAAAAAATTAAGGATGTCAACACATTCATTGGGACGCCAATCTTCTGTTGGGTTGATAACTTGGGTTTGAATGCTCCTATAATAATAATCCTAACATAACAGTACTACAAAAACTTAAAAAAGATTTGATAGCTTAAAGTTACCTCTTTTTTTTAATTAAAGATAAGAGTTGTTTAGTTTTCAATTTTGTTTCTATTTCTTATTCTGTTTTGTTTATTTATATATTTTTTAAAGTGTTTTTCCTTTTTATACTTCCTACCTACAAAAATATATTTTTTTGCCTTTGAGTGGTTAAAATATGTTAATAAGTTAAGAAAATAAATAATGATTTTTTTATCTTACAGTAAGAAAAAATATATTGTACAAACTTTAGATTCCTACTGAATAAATAAATAAATATTAATAAATAAATAAATGATTGTTGATGTCCATAGACTAAGTACATTTTTTTACTAACATTTTCCTTGTGTTTTTAGTTATGCCTGTTTATTATATTTGTTTATTATATTTTTAGACACAAAACTTTTATAAGATTTTCTTTCTTGCCCACGACATCAGAAAGGCGCTATGTAAGTGCTAAGTCAACGAATGTACTAATATTGTATTGTTAAAATACTGTTAATCAGCTGGTGCTTTCATCTGATCGGTGAATATTTATATTTGCTATTTTTTGTGACAAGTATTGCGCTGGAGATTGGATAATGAAATGTGCACATTACGTTTCACGAACATTAGTTCAGAACGACTGTGAGATCACAGTGAACACTTTTAAAACTTGCTGTCCCTTCTAGACCACGTCTTCTTCTCCTTCTTTTTCTCCTTCTTCTTCTAATACTGGTTGTAAATGTAAGGTAAATATCAAACCAATTCTAAATTATAAATTCAAATATACCAGTGATTATACAAAACAGTACGTTCAAATTAAAATATATAGCTTTATAATATTAACTTATATATGAATGTAAGTTTGTTGGTTTGTTACGCGTTAAATACTTAACCAAAAATCATGAATTTCAGGGGTAGTACAGAAAAGGTAAGTAGGTAGCAACTTAACTTTCTTGGCGAAAGTATTGATGGTCTCGTGGGATCACTACTCCTTTTAGTAGGACATCTGATAGACGTAATACCGGATTTCTTATACATATATCAGTGTGGGAGAGGACACTGACAAAATCTACTAAGTACCTACATATAATAGAATGTTAGAACTTTGAAGTTAAAAAGTAAATATTTAATTTAGCTTTCTAAAAAAAATACATTATTAAAATGTCAAATGGTTTCCCTTCAAATGATTCTATGATTTTTCGAAATAATGTATGTATAACTATGTTAAGTTAAATTAAATTTTATGACCTAATATTCACAATATAGATATTGTGAATAGTAGGACCTAACATTTAATTTAACTTAACTCGCAATTTAATTAAAAAATAAAAAAAAATACGTGTATTCCGGAGCTTAAAGCTAATAATTTATTTCTAAATTTTTTAAAAGCAATAATTTCGTAAAGTCTGTAATACAAATACACACTCACACTCATGTAGGTATAGATACTAAAATACATACTCTTTACTTAAGATTGCACGGTTATGATATAATACTGTGTATATTATAATTGCAAAATTAAAAGATAAAATTTTTAATCTTCACAAATTTCCTACCCCAAACTTTTAAATTGCCGACGTATTGTTTTTTTTATATTAAAATTATGTGTGGATTTCACACTGAAAGTTAAAATGTATAAATTTATGAATGAGTAATAACTATAAGGTTGAAGATATAAAATAATCAGATTAAAATATAATCATATTTGATTCATAAAAGATCTGAAATCGTCGGATAACTGTAGACTGCCGCCTTGCTAATCTGGGTGACCAGTCTTCTTGACTAGACAAGAAAAGAAGTGTTACAGTGGATTCTATTTGCCAGTTCCGCCCCGCCCAGCTAAAGCTCCGCCTATCATGCTGGGCGGATTTTGGCTGCGAGGAATGAGGATTCCATTCAGTCCTGACTTGGCTTACCGCGCGGTTGTGTCAGCTTGTTCTTTGTAACTTATCGGAACTGCATTCTGAGGTATGTTTATTATATATTTTTTATTATTAGTATGTATTATAATACATTTGAGTTAATATTTTAATTTATGATGTCGTTTTTTTCTTAAGTTAATAATAAAAAAGTGTAGGCTTCAAAATTAAAATAATAAAAAAGTAGTTTTTTTTAAATACAAAAATCAGTTTATTCTCTTTTTTTAATATAATACTAATAATGTACTGTGATCGTTTTTAATGGTTACATATCTGCGTTAAAATGTAAAAAGAAACTCTAGTTTTTATCAAAAACTAAAAAACATTGCAAAAAAGGTAAATAAATTAAAAACACAATATAACAATTTCGGCTTAATATAAAACTACTAATATATTACAAAATTTTATCAATAAAAATATATTTGAAAGCGAGAGTGCTTTTAAATTATCATAATGCCACTGTTTTAAAAGTACAATACTTGTTTTTTACTCTATATTCCATAATGGCCGGCGGAGTTTCCCGCCGAAAGCGCTGTGAAAAAGGGAGGGAAATGCACAATTAAATTATTAAGTGACAGCTGCCTGCGGCCGCGGTTGCGGTTAGACATAAAGGTTCGAATTTCAAACGCGACGGAGAAATATTTGCTTATCTTTTTTTCTTTAATAAAAAAGGTTTTTAATGTAGGTACAATTATAATTATTTAATATTTTACAATGAAATATGTATTAAAATGTTTATTACAATAATATTTAGATTTATTATATAATTATTGCTACGTTACTTAAATAATGACCGGTAAAAATTCTTAGAGTTTTAGTTTAGCATCAATAATTTTCTTAAGGAGTTATCATTTAAATTTTGCAGCTTAATTCTTTATTAAAAATACGATAATGATTATAAGAATTTCGTATTTGATTTCAAGATTATTTGAATGAATTTGGGGTATCACAGTCAAATACGGGTGAATGCAATTTGATCGTGTTCAATGAAGCGTCAAAGATCCGCCCTTCATATTAAAAAAAATATCTCTTTTTAATTAATTTCACTGGAATGGAATTATAAATAAGATAATATTGATATTAAAACTAAAAACTATTTAAAAAAATCTTGTATCTGTGGAGTATTTTTATAACCTCAAAAGTTAGTACATATTAGAATTATGAAGACAATAATATACCGATAAAATCATATAAAACCTATTTTAATTAACCAATATTTTTTTAGAAGGAAGATTACAAAAAATACATAGGTACCAACTTTCAAAAAATAAAAATAAGACCTGGCTGTATGTAAATGAAGCTCAGGAGTGAAATGCTAATTTCCGTGGGAGCTCGTCAAACTTTTTAATCTCATGTGACATCCCCCCACTCCCCCTGTCCACCCCCCACCCCCCGTGTTGTCAGAGGGATGATTGAAAGCGGCTCATTTGTATTTTTATTACTTTTTAATTTTCTCTCATTTTCACGAGTGTTGTTTCTTTCGAATTTAGATAGAAGTTTGAGTGTACTGTATTTTCGTCTTAATACCTCTATGACAAATTTCTAAAATATAATGTTACTTTTTATTTTTGAAAGACCACCATTTTATAATTATTACAGTGACGTTGTAAACTTGAATTTTTTTTTTATAGTGACGTTATAAACTTAACACCTCTATTATCATATATAGAGACATAGCATTTATCGGATCGATCTTTAAATATAATGTTATGATATCAATTTAATAAAATATAATGTTATTGTAATACTTATATAGGTACGATTCAGTTTTAATTTTTTGTCAGACTGCCATTTTTAATTTTGGCAGTGACGTTATAAACTTGACACCTCTACACTATAATCATACATAGCATTTATCGGATCAAATTAGTGGTCGGACAAAAGTACTAAAGAGGGTGAGTCCCTCGTGTCGATGTAATGATATTAGCACGTAACCTCGAATTATTCCATGTTGAGGGCAGACGGGGGATAGTTTTAATAAATCTTTTTTTGTGTTAAGTTCTGCTTTATGAATAACTTTATCACAATAACGTTTCTGCTTGTCTGTGGTTAAACTATTATGAAATAAAAAAATGTGATTGAAGTCTAGGTAGGTATATAATGCTATGATATGGCATTCGTATTATTTTAAATTTGGAAATAGGGAAAGATAGGTAAGACGAAGAGCATTCAAATAATTCTATAAAGAAATACAGTATTTACTGGCTGCCAAGATTTTTATATACAGGCTGATTAAATGTTGACTGAAAAGAAACATACAATAATTGAATGTATTCTGTTACTTTTTTTTTACTGGCTGACTACAGATTAAATAAAAAAACAATATTTGGCGGTATTCTGTCAGTATTTTTAAATCGCTCTCTGAAAAAAGGTAAACAAAAAATATTTGGCAGTTAATATGTACATATTATGTATGTAGGTACCATGTGTTTATTGTGTATGTTGTGTTTATATTGTGTGTATGTGTGAATATTGGGTGCCCATATGTTTGTATTGTGTATTTCGTCTGTCTATAGGTATTTATTAAGTCTATTTTTGTGTATAGGCATGCTATTGCCCCCAAAAACGAACCATTTTGTGATTCGAGACATTATAAAATGTCAAATGTAACTGCTGCAGTTATATCAGTCGCGGTGTGACTATGACAGAAATGTCACATTCAATGTATTTTTAAATTGTATTGCATTAAAGGCCTGGCATTTTAAGAATCGCAGTTGAAATATTTTTTATTTACTTATTTTGATTAGATATTTGTATCTACTCCTAAATTCTCTTCAATAAGCAATAATAAAAATATTTATTACCCGTAAAATGAAGACAGTTTTCCACCGTAAAACTACTATATTTTGATCAGGGCAATTTGTATAACAACACCAAACTTCATAAAATGTTGTCCTATGGTTTTTTCATGAAGCTGGAACATACAAACTGATAAACAGACATATTATGTCATCTATGGAACAAGTTTGACGGGACCGGAGGATTCAAAATCTAAATAATTACTATTTTTCAATTATGATTTATTACTAACTAATTATTACGAAGATAGCTAAATACCAATTGATCAATTTTGTCAAGATATCATTGAATTTTAGTAATTTATACTATGCTTGATATCCTGTATCATTGTTTAATTCGATTCCCGATGTATGTGTCCTATGACCTATTTGTTGCCGAGTTCGTAACTCCTAATATTTGTTTATTTGCCGTCGGGTATAAAAATTAGTTTTATTAAATATTCTTATTCTTAATAAAATATGTAAATTAATAATAATATCATACTCTTCGTACATCTGCACATACATGGTGTTGAGTTACATTATGACTGACAGCGGGGTCATGTGATGGGGTTAGTATAGTTTTGGGGTTCATTCTGCATTTTAAAACCCAATATTACTGAAATTTAAGGTGTCTGTCTGTATATGGATATTATTTTTAATTGCTACTTAAAGTATATTTTATAGATTCTTAAATTACATATTATTTATATAAATGATGAAAAATGAAAATTATCGAGGTAACATAATTTTTAGGGTATTAAAAAACTATAAAAAAAACACAATGTTATTTAAAGTAAAGATATTTTAATAAATTCGGTTACTAGGTACTGCTGCTGTGGCGGTTAGGGAACCTGACTGTTGAACCAAAGATTGTGGGTTCGATTCCCAAACGGCACAATATTTTGTCGGATCGACCGATTATTAAAAATATGTATTTCAATGGTTTTATAATTTGCAATTACTAGAGATTGAATCTGCTTCATAAAATGATTAAAATGTGTATGTTATTATTTTGATATTCAAGACAAACCATCAAAAGAGTTATGTAGTGGTAAGTGATCACTGATCACCGACAATGTTTGCAACATTGTGTGTGGCTGTTTGTATCTTGTAAATATTTTTCTCTTGATGACAGGTCATAACACCTTGCCGCCGGCAAGGTCACCATAATCCTGTTCTAGCACGATGTATGAAGCTTTATATGAGAGATGGATGGTAGGGTTGACGACTAAGTTAGTGAGCTTACTATTCGGCTGCATTCATCACCAGGTGGAATATATCTCATAACATTTAAAAAGCCTGCCAAGTGCGAGTCGGATTCGGGCACGAAGGGTTCTGTACTTACAAAATATCACGTTTGTTGTATAAACGTGAAGCCCCTTTATATATTTTTTTATTTTGATTTAATTTTTTATGTTTTAAGTGAATATACCTAAATATTCTCTGGATATTTCAAATTAAAATAACCCTAAACATTTTTAACCTAAGTATTTTTTTTCTGTTTAGTATTTGTCATTTTTAAAATATCAGCTACTGTACACGCCATTAGTAATGCACAATTAGTAGTTAATACTGTATCAATGTTATGGAGCCCCTACGCTGCAGAGCCGCTGAAAGGGTCCCGAATATGTGACATTTTAGTTTCTAATTTTATTACAAGCGTATGAAATTTTTATACAGGGCTCATATGAAGTGCTCTACTTAATACAATGCAGTTAGGAGGGCAATGATATATTCTTGACAATGATAGATTTTTGGAAATGTTGGCCTCAGAAATAGTTTTTACTTGTGTATTAAAAACATATATCTTCCGTCTCATCATTTCCTCTCGTTCTCTGTCTGTCACAAGATTAGTCTATTAAGGTTATTATGATTAGGTTAGGTATATAGCTTGATCATGCTAAATATCAGTCTGAACATCTTCAACATCTTCATCATCTTCATCATGTGGTTCTTTTCCAAATCATACCTATAATTAATTTTTTGGTTTCGTATCAAAAGAGTACAGACAAAAACCTATTACTAAGACTTCGTTATTCCTGTCTCTCCGTCTGTCTGTCTCCAGGTTGTATTTCATGAACCTAATAGATAGAGAGTCATAACTATTTTTTATTCTACGTTTCTTATAAGTTAATATTAAGGTAGATAATTGTTTTCATTTAGGTAACTATCGTTAAACATTGTAAGATGAAACAGGCTTAAGAAACATTATAATTGAGCGCACAGAGTATCGAAGCGACAAGCAAAGCTCATGTATTTGGCTTCAATGCGATTTCGCTGATACTTCTTCTCCTGAACTTATTGTTAACGGGTTTGTTTTATTTGATATATTATCATCGATGGTTTAGCAAAAAAAAAATCACGTCATGTACTTGAGGAATAATCACCGAAAAACAAAATTTCGCGAAATGTATGAATAAAATGATTAAATCTTCGTTCAACTAACAGTTAGAATGGCTATCAACCTAGTATTTATACTGTATACACCATTTTACAAGGAATAGTTATGTATAATATAGTCTTATGTATGAATGTGGATGATTGTAAGAGACGGGACCGAAAAAGACATGGATGGAGTGAGAGAAAACTGAAATAGCAAAGAACATTGTACTGCGATGACTTATGATAGGAGAGAGTGAAATTGACATATTGACCCAAAATTATTAGGACAAGCAATGAATGAAGTTTATCTAGTATACAAATAGGTTAATACCTATTTGTATGTAAGTCAGAAAAAAACTGCTTATTTTATATTAATTCAAAATCATCTGTAGGTACTTAATCTAAACCAAGGTTATATTCTAAATAATAATATTTCAAAATGGAGACATACCATAGGGGAGTACGAGTGACACCGTGTTCATTATTATACACTTCACACTTCAATATATAATTGCGCGGTTTTTAGCGAGCATAGATTATTTATTGTACTTAATTGAGACATAGATAAATAATCACCAACCATTGAATATACATTCAAATAGTTTTGATATCGTTGGGGTATATTTATATAGTTTATATACACTCGTAATAATATATTGCTTATAAGTTATATTAACAGGATACATTTGTGAAAGGTTTTTGTATCTACAATATCTACAAAAAAAGCTTGAACTAAATATGTTTAAGCAAAGAATAATTTGTTTTTAACGTTTTTATTAGATCTTTTAAGGCCAAATGACAAGCTTTTGTCTTTAATTCTATTAAATAAATGGACCTTAGCGGTAGTAAAAATGTATCTTATGTCAAACCCATACATTTTTGATTATATTCGTCTAGCGTCAATACTACTTGTTTACGGCATAACTAGGTACAATTCAACAAAAGTCGTCGAAGCCCTATTCCAAAGAACCGGTAACAAACGACAAATTAGCAAGGGCTGTTTTAAAAACAATTTAACAATTATGAAGCGAAGCCGGTGACGGGAAACGCTATTAATTACAAATTAGCATCGCGACAGCGGTTTCGAATTCATTTCCACTGATTTGAGAGCGCCATTTTGAAGTTTTATTGGCGGTCTTGTTTTAATTTGGCTATTGTTGTTTTATTACGCAATAAAATATTATATACGTATTATACAAGATTTTGCTTATTTATATAATAATGTTTGGTGGGTCATTAAAAACATTTTTTTTTTATAAGAGCCATAGAAAGTAATCATAGTATGAATAAGAATAATTGTTTGACTGTTTCTTCGATTATATTATACGCGTTTGATACCAAAGTTGTAGATTAAAATTTGCTGCAGTTTTCACGAAAGTATTAATTGCGATTTAAAAGTTATTAATATCAACAAGAAGAAATATATACCTATATGTATAAATCTTAAAATTGAAGAAAATTAAACTGACTTCCAAGTTTCATGCGCACAAAGTGTAAAACTTTATCTATATTTTAACATAAATTTACTCCTTAAAATATTTAAGAAAATAAAAACCAATGTTCCTTAAAAATGTCGCTAACCGCCATATTGTTTTGGATTAATGGCGTCGTATCCTGTCTCAGGAAAGAATGGCGCTAATTAATCAGAAGCCATCATCTGATTTCCATGGAGATTTCCAGCAAGTTCCAAAGACCTCCCGCGGAGTTTGGGAGCTAATAGCTTTCTTTGTAGTCACACAATATACCAGATTTCATTTCTTGTTGGATTCGAGAGGATTAAAATATTAACTAAGGACTAATCGACTCCTTGTTAATAAACCTCTTTGGTAATAAAAAAATATATATTTGACGTATAACCAAAACGTTTTTATAGACTTTGTTATATTATATTAATATATTAATATTAAATAATGTACTTCTCAAAATAAGACAACCCTCTTTACTAAAACTAATTATTAATATTTTGACATGTAACCAAAATAAGAACATTTTTTCCTATAGTTATTATACACAGAGTAGTTAGCTATAGCTATAGCAGAGTAGTAGTAGTTAGCTACTCTAATGTGATGTATCCATCGAAAAAAAACAGAGATTGAAAATGCTACCTATCTGCCTCTGTTTTAATGTGTGATTAAACAAAAAGGGATATCGGCCTCTCGTCTTGCCTTTTTTATTATTTGGAAGACACTGACATTCATATGCCTGCCTATAGGCTGCCTATAGCCCCTACTATGTGTTTTTTTAGCTTTAGATGCAGGGATGGTATTTTGGTATATATAAATTAAAGACAAGATGATATCAACTTAAAAAAGTCATTTTTTTTTCTAAAGTTAATAAATAATTGTAATGTAACGTATAACCAATGTATTTTTTATAGATTTAAATAAAGGGGATGGGATTTTAAAATAAATTGATTAAAGACCAAACGATTACTCAATAAAAACCACTAGCCTCTTTAATAATATTAAAAAATAATGCCAACGTGATGTTTAAATTACACACCTTTTTTTAGCTTGGGATTCAGGGTATTTGCAATGTTAAACTTCTTTTAAATACAATGAACCTTTTGAATATAATTAAAAATTAATTTTGATGTAACATAAAACAAAATCTTACGTGTAATATACATGTAAGATATGGTTTTAACAATAATTAACTATTTAGATTTGAATTATTGACTAATTATAGAAAAAAAGCGATTTCTCCCTATAATCGACTTCGACTTAAAATTAAAAATCCACATGTGGCGTATAATCATAATTACGCCTTTTTTTAGCTTTGGATTCAGAGATTTTTAACTACAATGGATTCCGTTAAAAAAAACAATGACCCTCTTTAGTAAAGTTAAAAATTAATCTTAATTTAGCGTAAAACTCTACGTTAAATTTTTAACAATAATTGACTATTGACATTTTGATAAACTCTAAAAACTCTATAGAAATGACTATCTAACCGTCTACCTACATATTAATAATTAACTACTTCTATAAAAAATTATTCCTTCCTAAAATCGATTAACCTCCTTTGTAAAATTAAAAAATGACTGTCTCAGTGACGTAGAACAAAAAGTGCAAGCATTTCCATTTATTATACATATATTTACAAGTGTATGAATATATATATAGGGTATATATAGTTGTAAACAATGTCATAATACGTTGTATCCCCTCTATGGAGTTCTTAATCCTCAGAGATTAATGTTTGCTTGGTTATTGAGACTCACTCGTTTGTTCTTTTAATCCCTATATTAAAGGGTTGACGAACGAACAATTATATTAAGTAAACTTTTATGTGGTGACTTTTTGTTAATCAAGATATTTAAACAAAGATTGAAATATTAATTTCTTTTTTTTTTATTCATCCAGAGCACACAACTATATCTAGGTATAACTATAAATTAAGTAAACATTTATAATTAGGTATTTAAAAAAAAAAACATACATACGGAAAAACACAGAACCTACCTTTGAAAACGGATAACTCTTTTTCCCATGTCTAACATAAATTCCAATAAACATATTATAAGGGCCACGTCCAATTTGTACTGTTTCACAGATTTTACTACTCACTCTTCACTTTTATATACTTGTATTTAATCCTTCCTTGGTACTATCCAGCAGTGTCTGTCCCGAATATCGTCCTAACCGCAGTTTATATACCCTTCTTTATTAACTCCCTCTTCACATAAATAATAATCATAGTCAAATCATCTACTTTAAACGTACAAAAATAACAACTACTCGTAAAAGAACAATTGTATGTATCGGTAAAAGCGGTATTAAATACTGGTTTTAATTATAAAGTCTTAATGGTTCTCACTTTTCTAGCTTATTCAAGTATTTACTAATCAAGCAAATGTCCCTCCTCACATAAATAATAATCTTAGTCAAATAAACTACTTTAAGCATACGAAAATAACCATTACTTGATATAACAATTCTAAATGTTACTATTTAAGTTAATAAAACAACGATTTAAATAATTACACCTTATTGGTTCTTCTTATTACAGTTAAATTAATAATTCATTAATTTATATGGATCAATACAGGGACCATCAAAACATTGAAACGAATCAAAACATTACGGATTATTATAAAATAGTTGTTTAACAATAATGTAACCTTACAGCTCGGCCGTCCTGCTCTAAGCAAGTCCCTTTGCTTATAAAATGTAAATAACGAAAACAATCGATAATTATTCGTATTTTCTAAAGCGGTTGAAAAACGTCACTTAAACCTGAAGTTTCTAGGATGGGCTGTCTTTTCCCCGCCTTAAAGGTTTGTAGGTTCTTTCTCTCCTCATTTTCCATTTTGACACCGTATGACGAGGCTTCCGTTTGGGATTCCATCCATATAGCTACCCAAACTGCATAGCGTGCTTGGCTTACTCTCGTCCGTAATGGGAATTAGTCCTTCCTTTTGGCTGATTCAACTATAATAAACGCCTGAGATCCCAAGTGTTCACATTGCGTAACAGTCCTCAACTGATACAACTATAGCTAAAAGCCTCCGCTTTCGGTTCAGTCAGTTCAGTCAGTCCTTTGGTTATCCAGACCCTTATCCTTGGGCTTCCTTAACCCTTGTCCTTGGGTTTCCTTAACCCTTATCCTTGGGTTTCCCTTAACCCTTATCCTTGGGTTTCCCTTAACCCTTATCCTTGGGTTTCCCTTAACCCTTATCCTTGGGTTTCCCTTAACCTTTATCCTTGGGTTTCCCTTAACCTTTATCCTTGGGTTTCCCTTAACCCTTACCCCTTACTCCCTTACCCTTGGGAAAACTTTGCCTTGGGTTTCCACCATTACGTTACACCGTTTGTCTCATCATTTATTGTAGTATGATCTGTAATTCAAGTTATATATTCGTGATGATATTTCATTCAATGAAATCTAAATTATAAGTGTATAACTCCAAATGAATAAAAATCCAAATCATAATCCGAGTAAGTTTACAAAAAAATAACAAATTGACTCTTTCTTAGCCATTATATCAAAGTCATATTTTTGCTTTCGTAAAATTAACCATACGCCATGAATAAAATTTTATGTTATAAGATAATCTTATTATACGATAAGTCAAAACCTTCTATGAGCACATGTTTCCACTCGCATACACTCTTTCTGTTCACATAATAAAGTACAACATTTGATTACAAAATTGCTACAAAGTCATAGTCTTTATGTATATTCACCTATATCGTATCTCATCTGCTATATCAATGCTTATAACTCAAAAAGTCCCTTTCATAAGTACCAAATAACTCCCATATATTTGCCGATAATTCCTAACATTGTCTCGTAAAACTTTAGTTTTAAATGTAAAGGACATCACAACCCCTTACCTCATCACTAAATATGGCTCAAAGGACGACCTTCGGAAAATAAGATCCCTCGCGCTCGTCAATAACTCCCAATCTTCATATCATCTGTATAATATCATTAAGGACCTGCAACACATATATAATTGGTGCCTCCAGTTTAGCATAAAGATCAATATCCTTTAATATGTCAGACAATAATTCTAGGCAGTCAACGACAGCTGTACACATTGGCATCAGTCAAATCTCTCAATTCTTGATTATAATAGTGTACCCATTACCCTTGACAAAAATCTTGACCTATACAGCTCATTAAGCTGAATGCTCATGCTATGGAGTTAAGCCGTATAGTAACAGGCTAACTAAGTGTATTATATCGACATATAAAACGTATTACCGATTTGAACTAAGACTTTGTTAATGCAATCACTTATCTTCCCCTCCTTTTATCTATCTCGCTCTACATCTATCTCGCTCTACATCTATCTCGCTCTACATCTATCTCGCTCTACATCTATCTCGCTCTACATCTATCTCGCTCTACATCTATCTCGCTCTACATCTATCTCGCTCTACATCTATCTCGCTCTACATCTATCTCGCTCTACATCTATCTCGCTCTACATCTATCTCGCTCTACATCTATCTCGCTCTACATCTATCTCGCTCTCCCTCCATCCATCTATCTATCTATCCATCTATCTATCCATCCATCTATCTATCTATCCATCCATCTATCTATCCATCCATCCATATCTATCCATACATCTATATCTATCCTTCTATCTATCTATCTATCCTTCCTTCTATCTATCTATCCTTCTATCTATCTATCCTTCCTTCTATCTATCTATCTATCCTTCTATCTATCTATCCTTCTATCTATCTATCCTTCTATCTATCTATCCTTCTATCTATCTATCCTTCTATCTATCTATCCTTCTATCTATCTATCCTTCTATCTATCTATCCTTCTATCTATCTCTCCCTCCCTCTATCTATCTATCTATCTCTCGCCCATTGTATATGCTGATGTATGTTGCTCTAACATCTCCGAATGCGACATAAGTAAAAGGCATCGTCTTTTCAACAGTTGCATTCGTTTTATTTCGGTCTTCGTAAATATGTTCGTATATCTCTCAATATCGTTCAAAGCTTAAATAATTACCTTTACGCGTGCGAAGACTTTTTAGATATTTGTGCAAGTCGTTCTCTATATTTAGCGATCCTGTCTCATCAGTATTTAAAATGTATATTTCAATTACTAGGAAGTACTCACGACCTTCATCTTTGCTCTTCCTCCAATCATAATCGTTTTATTCCTTCGTATTATACGGGGTCCCTCTCAAGTTCTTTCACAATGCACGCTACCAAACTCATATATATGACTTGCTGAAATTGAGGTCAATCTAGGTTGCGGGGATTTCTTCTAATAAAAACAGTTCCTCTTTTGAATCATAGTTTTTCTCGTTCGCTATGATGAATCAATTCATAGTGTACCTGTTAAGTTAGCGAGTCAATATAAATGGTTCTACCGTCACTTTATTTCGCATTTGCATGTCTTAGTTTTCATTACGATCATTAAAACGAATGACAGAAGATAAACAAAAGACAAGTCAACATGAAAGTTATGGCTTTCAACCTTTAAAAGTAACATGATCATCGAATGTTTGTCAAGTAATCTACTTAGATAAAATTTTCTATTAACTTCTAGATTTCCGACGGCTAATTTTATAAAACATTTATTAAAAAAATAAGAACGCAACTTATATGAACGTCGCTTAATATGTACATAACGTAGCCGTACCTTTTAATTTAATATAGTTCACTATATAATTACGATAATTTTTCATGTCTACATTACAATTTGCACGGTCTAATCCGACTATGCTCGACAACATTTTGTGTGGGTATTTTGAAATATTTACTTAAGCAATATAAAATTCTATATACAATAAAACGAAATTTTACAAATAGATTGTGGCCATTAAATATTTTTTTTTTAAATATGTAGGTACCCAAATAATAGACTAATTAACTCTGTCTCATCATATGAACTCGTTTTTAAGAGGAACAAATTTATGGAACAAGTCATCTCAAAACATTAGATAAAGAAATAACGGAACAACAACTTACATTTTCAGGATCCCTTAAGTTACCTTAGCTCCAAGTAACATATGTTCCGGCATAGGCATATCCCGGCCATCCACGCCTGGAACTTCACTGCAGGCATCTGCAGCGCGGTAGGCCACAGATATTTCTGATGTCAGTTCGAAGAACAATCAAACTAAAATAAAGCTCAACCAACAGAACAATTATCCTTTCTGCCGTTTATCTTTCTGCCACTAATATTCAAAGCCTTTGTATTCGGTTCTGCCAAATATATATAAATTCTAAAATGAGTCGTCACACAATGTAGTCACACCAGTCCAACAAAGTGTCATCGCCATCGGGATTGCACGCTGTATTTAGTACTGCCTTTTGCTATCACCAATATCTTTGTAAACTGAAAATTAACTACAATAAATTAAGCTATAAGTGGTGGATATTACAATGCTATTTTACGGCAGATCTCAATAAATGAAGCCACCAACCATCATCCTTAGCTCCTCAACAGCATAACAGCACTCCAACAACAGTAACACAATTAACAACATATATTCAATAAAAACTTAACGTAAAATATCTACAAAAAACAATAGTAAAATTAAGTTATGTATAACAAAATCATAAACAATATAAACCCTTTCTATTAGTCGTCCGCCTACCTATATGTATATAGTACATAGTATGTCAGCCGGGAACTTACGTAACAGATCAAATTTGCTATAAATAATGATAACACTACAAAAGATTTGAGAGGAAACTATTCTCGTCTGAAAAAAAAAAGTTTTACATTTATTTGCACCATGTCTACCCTCACCAAGATAAGTCACATCTGTATCGCAATATCGGATATAGCACAATAACCTCCTGTAAATGCTCTAAAAAAATATATATTGGTATATTTACTACCCTCACAAAATTTTATCCAAATTTCACTTCACATAAAACAAAAATATAAAATATAATATAATAAATTAGCCAGTAACACTTACATTATTCCCAATAATGGGCGCGGAGCCAGAAAAAGACAGTTTTTTTCTGGGTATCCCACTTCTGAATTATAAGGGCCACGTCCAATTTGTACTGTTTCACAGATTTTACTACTCACTCTTCACTTTTATATACTTGTATTTAATCCTTCCTTGGTACTATCCAGCAGTGTCTGTCCCGAATATCGTCCTAACCGCAGTTTATATACCCTTCTTTATTAACTCCCTCTTCACATAAATAATAATCATAGTCAAATCATCTACTTTAAACGTACAAAAATAACAACTACTCGCAAAAGAACAATTGTATGTATCGGTAAAAGCGGTATTAAATACTGGTTTTAATTATAAAGTCTTAATGGTTCTCACTTTTCTAGCTTATTCAAGTATTTACTAATCAAGCAAATGTCCCTCCTCACATAAATAATAATCTTAGTCAAATAAACTACTTTAAGCATACGAAAATAACCATTACTTGATATAACAATTCTAAATGTTACTATTTAAGTTAATAAAACAACGATTTAAATAATTACACCTTATTGGTTCTTCTTATTACAGTTAAATTAATAATTCATTAATTTATATGGATCAATACAGGGACCATCAAAACATTGAAACGAATCAAAACATTACGGATTATTATAAAATAGTTGTTTAACAATAATGTAACCTTACAATATTATTATTAACATTCTCATAAGAAACATATTGCTACACAAAGTAATCCTTCAACAACACATTATAAATCTAAAATTCAAAAACAGCAATATTCTTTATACACGAGTGAGCCCAATATTAAAAGCCGAGATTTATGCGGACAAACTTTTTAATATTTATGACGTAGTAATAAATTCTTGGCGACGAGAATTTCTAGGGTGTATTATTTTCTTGTAGGGGGAATCAACAAGTAAGATTGTAGATACACAAAGAAAACTTTCTTAAGTTCCCCCGCTATCAGTCTCGAGTTTCCATTGATTTTAATATTACAAAGTAATCAACTAAAGGGGTAATAGAATGTTCTAGAAAATAGATCCATTTCAATTTAAAAGTTTTTATACTTATATATATTATCGAGGGTTTCAGAGCTATTTGGTCTAAGCGACATTTTTTTGTAAAATGTAGTTACATATTTGGAATCAGAAAAAAACGCTGATTCATTTCAAATATTTATAAAACTCCATATCGCAAGATAGTGCTGCTTAGACCAAATAGCCCAAGATCCGAACCCTATATACAGGGTTATTTGTAATTAATTGACCACCTCTTGCACTCTCTCTTTCTCTCTCAAGGGGTTGCCTCTACATCAATTCCAACAACATTTGTGTTACGACTCTTTAAAATGAATAGTTTTATAAATGTAAGTTTTCCATTACAAAATTTATTAGTTGCCTTTGAACTGGCATTAACTCTGAGCGTAGGTATGGCGCCCGGGCGTTGACTTTTTAAGTACTTCTTACAAAATACAGAGTAATAAGTAAAAGAGAGAGATAACATTTTTTTGTGTTGTTCATCAAGATTGTAAAAAGTCGTAGAACAAATTTTGTTGGGATTGATGTAGAGAATCTGCCTGCTAGAGGTGGCCAATTAATTACAAATAATCCTGTATATGAAAATATCTACGAACATGTTGAGCTTATTTAAATTTTAGAAAAATATAGAAAGATAAATAAATCGATACAGAAAGTTTCGAACCCGAGATCTCTGGAAAATCATTCCGTCGCTCTAGCAATTAACCAATTGAGAATTTCATTCCATATTTACATAAAATTGAAATAAGACACATCACAATGAAAATATATAATGTTATTCAATCATGAATTCGTTACTAGTTTCGTAATCAATATTTAAGCCAACCCCACACTAGTGGCATAGAGACCTAAATTCCATTTATCATCTCTGATTGCTCCGGGCGTCTTCAGCAAGGGTTCCATTACATTAGGAGACGTCTGCAGCTGACTTATTATTATTAAGACAATGGGTATTAAGATTTGCTTGAGTTATTTGGATGAGATTTGAGTCTTTGTTTAAAGATGAATTTCAGTTTCGAATGACAATAATGAAATATTTTGTGGGACTTCGTATGTTTTAGTGGTTGTAATGCAGTGGTTTGTTAGATTATTGGTTGTATAGTTTCATTATTTACTCTATTTTGAATTGTGTTTTTGTTAGACTTTTGGTTTGTTAGATTATTAGTTGTATAGTTTTTTTACTCATTCACTCAATTAAATTTTAGTTTTTTAGGTTATTACATATATATATGTATATTCATAACTCACTCAAATTTGCAGTATCTGTTTTGTGAGATATTTTGTATGTTATATTATCGGTTATATTTCATTACTCAGTCACTCGTTCAAATTAGAAATGTCAGTTCAATGTTTGACGTATGATAAAATTGTAGTTTAGAGAGTTATATAGTATCAATAACATTAACAGCAGTGCATAATGATCCCATAACGTAGCACCATCATGTCTTTGATGTAGTGCAGTTGATGGGGCGCCAAGTGTGGTGCCTTCTTCAATATAATTCTACGAGTAATTGCGGGTCTTTGTCTACTGTATAAGTATGATGGCGGTTAGAGTGTGTGTGAGTGAATGAAATACTTCCTGTATGTTATAAAAATTGTGACACAAGAATCGGGTTGGCGTGTATTAGTTGTGGTAGTACGAGTGTATCAAACATATCTTGTGACACAAGAGACTATTGGATGTGTGTGTGTTGATTGTGGTCGTGTGAGTAAACGATATACTTTTTATATGTTATAAAATTGTGACACAAGAATCAGATGTATGAGTTAAGTGTGGTAGTGCGAAGGATAAAACATAACTTGTTTATATGTAGTAATAATATTGATACAAGCATCAGATGTGTGCATGGATTAAGGTCGTGTGTGTGAATTTAACCTATTTTTTATATGTTATAATAATTAGGACACGAAATCAGATGTGATTGTGTTGATTGTGGTCGTGAGTGGGAGGGAAACATATTTTTATATGTTATAACAATTGTGACACAAGAATCAGATGTATGAGTTAAGTGTGGTAGTGCGAAGGATAAAACATAACTTTTTTATATGTAGTAATAATATTGATACAAGCATCAGATGTGTGCATGGATTAAGGTCGTGTGTGTGAATTTAACCTATTTTTTATATGTTATAATAATTAGGACACGAAATCAGATGTGATTGTGTTGATTGTGGTCGTGAGTGGGAGGGAAACATATTTTTATATGGTGTAACAATTATGACACAAAAATCTGCTTTGTTTTTGTTGAGTGTGGTCGTGTCGGTAATTTCATTCATTTTTTATATGTCTTAAGTCGTGTAAGTGTAAGTCGATTGTCGTCGTGTGAGTGAACAAAACAAATCTTTTTTATAAGTTATAACCATTGTGACACAAGATTTAGATGTGACTGTGTTATAGATGTGGTCGTGTGTATGAATGAAATACTTTTAACAGGTAATGACAATTGTTACACAAGAACCAGATATGTGTATTTATTGCCATAGTGTGAGTAACAGAGTGAGACAACAAATGACAATAATTTACTTCAAAAATACTCATCAAGTTCCGCCGCAATGATTGAAACGTCAGTTGAGTATCCCGTTCAATTTTAATTCCTGTAGACGTAAGTTTATCTCGACAATAGTGTCCGTTCAAACAATGGCTCGGCGAACCATTGTCGTACAGAACCATGCAATGCACTCTTTTAGGATTCCGTTGGTAAATGGAAATATTTTTTTTTTATCTTTAACAATTGAAAAAATGTCTTTCGCAAATATATGTTATTAGTGTGATTTGATCTTTATGTATTTTATAAAAATATGAACATGTTTTTATATATTTTCATATACATGTGTATTTACTGTATTCATTTTCTATGCTCTATATTTTTTTATCTCTTTGTCAGTGTATTCTTTTATTATATTATGTATTCTATAGGAATGTAAAAATATATTTATTTATTTTTTTTATACCTAAGTGTAGGTAAACACTGTTTTTGTTTTATATGCTCTATACTTTTTTAAAAAAAAGTTTTAATATCTAAATTACTGAACTCGACTATAATGGTAAAAGAAGAAAATACAGAAAATTTTATCTAAGTGCCTACATTAAAACTCACTAAGTACTATTACTACTACTAAGTACTTTGTAATAACTTAAAAGAGAAGAAAGACCTATGCAAATAAGTCTAGGTACCTAGGTAAATATCAGTGTGTTGACATTGTAGGGATCCTTGAGTATTTCATTAGATTGCACTGTTTGTTCTTTAAATTTGTCTGCACTGATTAATTTTAACGTACTGAATGTTTTAATACATACTAGTTTCTGTCTGTCTGTAAAATTTAGTAGTTATACAAAACTCTTGAAGTAGCAAAAGCTATTTTATATTTCTTTTATTTATTTATGTACCAGGTTAAGTGATAAAAAAAATGCAAAAGGAAAACCACAAACATGGGATAAACTTATCTCTAAGAAGAGATCTCTACACAGTTAATTTTAATGGGCAGATATAAAATAAGTACACACTACATATATAATAAATCTGTATACAAATATAGATTTCATAGAACAATAAGACTTATAAAATAAATATATAAATACATATTCCTATATATACACATATATACAAATAAATATATAAATATATATGTTTATAATTGTGACAGGTAGTAAACCTTTAATCTTTAAAAACCTGAGATTGAAAGATAATGTAGATGAGCTATGTTGAACATGATTTGGTAGAGTATTCCATAAACGAGCTGCATGTATGGTAAACGATTTAGAGAATTAAGCTGTTGAGAAAAAAATGCAGCACATGAATTGATTTAAAATTACAGACGACAATATTGTATGAATATGCATGTATTTATGTGTATTTAGATATGTATTTGAACCTATAACTCCGACCGGGAAGTAAAATTAGAAAAAAATAAATCGCACATCTTGGTCATGAGACTATGGGCTACCTGTGTACAACATTTTTATTCTTAAATCTTAAGCCTCAGGAGTTATTAGGGTACAAAGAAACACACAGACGGTCAGGCATCCCTGACGATTCTATAAAATAGCTTTTTTTACTTAATGCAATCGGATATTGAACGACATTAATGGTTCATTCGTTCATTAGGCCCATCACTAGCAAGATTAAAGTATGTTAACCAGTGTAAGCTAAACCTATATCTATAAATATATAGCTCATTAAAAAACAAACCAAAACAAATTTATACCAATACACGCATCAAACCAAGTATCCTTGCTTAACTCTTGCATTACTCTGTAGGAATATGTTATCCCCACTTGCTTTACTGTAACTCTTTTGCATCACTCTGTGGGAATATCGCGTTCCAACCCTCGCTTATAGATGTTACAAGCAAACTCACTCTCCGCACCTACTACATGTGTATACCACTTTGACTTGAATCACAAACTGCCAATAGATTTAGAACCTTATACATTAGCAATAGAGCTTAATATGCCTTGGTTAATTATATTTAAAGATTGTGGTGCGATGATATAGGATTTTAAACTGTTGTGCCTTATAATAAGGTTTTGTTTTTCAATGTGGGCCAGTGATCATTTATACGTTATTTTCTACGAGTGACATGATATTTGTATACAATCCCGACATGATTCGCGTTTCCGATGAAGTGATACAGAGATCTAAATTGTGTGGTTTAGAAATAAATGTAATAAAAAAATAAAAAAATATATATCACTATTTACTAGCCTCCGATTTGTCTCGGTAAAATATAGAAGGCAGAGTTTGAAAAAAAATCTTTAACAAATATTGTCTTCAGGAACATTCAAAGAGAGTACTAGAGTGGTTAGCGCAGACGCCTAACGTATAGCGGCGCAACGGGGTTCGGGTTCGATTCAAGACAGGGACAGGCATGTATGTGGTGAGCATAGATGTCTGTATTTCTGGTTTTGGTCGTTTATTAAATAAATTCTCAGTATTTATAATGTGTATTTCTATTTGTATTATTGTCTAACACCCTTAACACAAGAAATTAATTTGCTCACTTAGGGGTTACATCAATTTGTGTTATTTATACTGATATTATTATTTTATTTTGTGTTATATTATTATTTATCAAAATTTACACATTCCTAAATTATAAACCAAAGCAAAATATGTAAAGAAAAAAACACTCCAACTATAAAGACATCGCTAACAAAAATTTAAAATAATACAAAATTAAAAAACGAAAAGAGAAAACAAAAATAAAAAACCTTTGTTGTAATATATACTTATATACGATAATTAGTAGTTTCGAATATTACCATATCCAAACAAACTTACAAATTCTGTAGTACATACTACATAGTAAATTCTTGTCTCTGCGCTAGTTTCAGGCTAATAAAAATGTTTGTTTGATATCAAATTGCTACAACTAGTCACAGCGTAGCGCGTAGCCTCGTAGCGGCGTAGCGCTACCTGTGTTCTACGACACAAAGAAAACCACGTAGCTTCGTCGTGAATACCAAAATACAGGATCTACGAAATACAGATCATAGATACGGTAACTCTGTTTTAACTTTGAAACTTATATGATTTTATAATGTTTTTTAAATGCACTCCAATTGTAAATAAGAACTACATTAAAACCTTGTACCTTACTGAATAAATTCGAAAAAAATAATATTTTTTTGGAATATGAAATACACCAATAAAATATTTAATACGAATAAAAAATAAATGATTATTTTTTTATACATTATAATAATATATTACAAGTAATCACAGTACTCAATCTATTCTAAGTATTTCTTTTAACAAGAATAATATATAATATGTATCATTATTTATAATATATTATAACTTCATACATCCATGTTCTTCTCTTTGATGGAAGCAGACGACAGTTTGTATTGTCGAGCGATACGATAACGCTTTTATTAGGCGGAGAGAAAATAAAATAAAAGCCCCGCTAGGAGGTTTTATAAAATATAGAGGAAAATATGATGTTTTGAGTAAATATTTATATATTTACTGGCTTTTAGTATACACCAATTGCCATTATTTTAGAATCTATTTATTTACATAATATATTTATTACAGATAATTTATTTGTATTACATGTATATTATGTGTATACACATAAACGTGTGAATGTGTAGATAACTTAAAATATATATTTTATATGTGTGTGTGAATACGGACATACGTTATTGAGTGTGTGTGTGAATGTGTATTTAGCTCATTAGTATTATAATTTATATACATATGTTTGTGTATACATGTACCTCGTGTGTGAATATAAAGCTCAATTTCAGAAAGTCAATATTATTTGATGTCATCATCAAATACGCGACAACTCGTTAAGATCGTCTTTAATAATGTCTTGAGTTTACAAAGCACATTTGTAATTAAGACGTATGCGGGATAAATATTAAGCTATGGGAACTAATTAATTAAAACACACACAGATACACACACATATATATATTGATAGTTTTATTTAGTAACCACTAAAGAGGTTTTAATGATAAAGTTTTTATTGCTTTTCTCGATCTTATCAATAAAAGGAAGTTCTTATTAAAATGTAAAAAATATATATGGTAAATAAGACAGTTATTATAATGTATATAAAATCGTATAAATGATAAGTGATCATTCGTCCAAGCATCATTACATTTGCTCATTCGTTCCGTTCATTAACAGGAACCGAATCTCAGGAAATTGGCTACATCATTTACGTTGTCAAAAAAATACTTCTTTTCTTATAAAATGTTATATTTGTATGAATGACATAAAGAAAGTATAAAAGTCCTATAAATCAGAACCAACAGTGAATATCACTCCATTCCGGACTTCCGTAATTAAAAGCATAGTTTTGTTTTTATAGCTAACGTGCGGGACTCTAAAAGCCCTTCGAGATGAATTGTACGAGCAAATATTTTCCACGTGGCTTATACTTGCAATAAATTATTGGAACTAAAATGGTACAATATGATTTTATCAACTTAGAAGTTTTTTGAACTTTAGTTTATAAGCAGGTAAATGATATAGCTTGATTATATGAAGTAATAGTAGTATGCAGTAGTATGAAGATATAGTAATATGTATTTTTATGTAGTAGTAGTAGTAAAAATACATTTCTTGAATCCATCGTTTTTATTGAAACATATCTATCACATCCAAATCACTTCATTATTTCACGTCACAAAACTTTCTATAAAACCATATACCTATAACTCAGTAATTACTAATCTTCCCAGTATTTAAATGTCGCTAGACACACAAAAGTATTCAGGCCGTAGGCTTCCGCATAAATCATATCTTTTCAAGCGAACGTCTCAGTCTAAAGTACACTCAGTCAGATAATCGGGTACGTTTTAAAGCTGTCACCGGCTTAGCGCTCCCCTCTCCCCACCCGAACCCCCCTCCCGCGGCACTTCACGTGCGTTTTGACGCGATTATCATACCCCGTATCTGCGAGCAATATTGTTTGGTCTCGCGACGATGAAATTTATGGATGTGAGGGATGTCAGAATTTTATTTTTTACTGCTATAAAATAAATATATCGAAACTTTTTAGAGACTACCTGTAGTTCATCTTTTTAACAATCATATTTATTAGTACATTTATTTGAAGCAAAATTTGTAATTGTATTGACTTTTTATACATATAACTAAGTATTTTGAAAAAAAATGTTCTGCCATCAATAATAACATGGCTTTGTATTTCACCGGTGGTTTCAAATAAAATATACGTAATAAGCATAAAACTTAAAAAGAAAAATACTTACCATCTATGAATGAATTAACAATCGCAAAATGTAAAATACCGCATCCATGTTTCGTACTTCGGAACATCTCTTTTACCACCCTGCTAAGCGAGGTTTTTGAATTTGCTTCCTTTGTGACGGTTTTAATATGGAAATTAACGTTCTCCTGTGCACACCTCGCAATTATATTATAAAGCCAAAATCTATAAACCTTATATCAATTGCATAAAGCTCAAAATGCTATACATTTATTATAATAATTAATCTGTCCAATAAATCCTCGTCGTCAATGCCCTAATTAAATATTTTATGAACTTTAGTTGCATGGTTTTTTTTTATAATATTCGTAATGGAAAAGGACAATTATTATAAGGCTATTTAATGTTGTGATTAATTAGTAGTGATGGTGATATTTTTTATATTCATATAAAAACTATTTCAGCGATATTATTCGCTCAAAATTTCGGTTAAAACAGTATAGGTTACATCTAACTCCGAGTGGAATTCGAAAGTTATAAAGAAAAAATATATCTGTCTTATCGGTATTATAAAAGATTAATGTTACAAAAATTATGAAGTTTTCAAATTACTTTTATTGAATCAAGTTCTAGCATGTTGTTAGAATATAAATTAAACAAACACATGACGTGTTTAGAATTATACACATTGATTTTGTTTTGTGGTATTTAAATTTAGTGTCATAATAAATTTTGGCGGGACTTTAAGCCACAATCTAAGTCTTAGTTTTTTTTTATGATACAATATTAACGTTGACAGCAAGTAGTCCTCTTAAAAAAAAATTTAAAATAATGTTTTCCATAAAATCATTAATTTATTCTGATTTGAAGTTCGAAAGCAAACATCGAGTTGCTTTCACAAAATAAAATGACTGGAGTCATTCAGATCGGGTATGGAGGAATTTTCGATAATTAAAAGATATTCATCGTCCTTTCGATTTTATATATTTTTTTGTATTTAGCAAATTTATTAATACATCATAAATGTTTGTTTATAAACTTTTATTTTGTTTATTTATAAAAGCAATTTTATTTTCTTTTTTCTAAAGATAATTTATTGTCAGAATATGGCAAGATCTTAGTTTCTTTCATACAATATAAAAAGAAAACAATCTATCATAAGCTGACATTCGCGCCAAAAGTAACAAAAATATTTGACATAAAATTACATCAAAAACTTAATTTAAAAGGATTTTATCTGCAAATATGATTTAAATCTGAAGGTACAGGGGACGCCATGTTTACCGTCGCGTAAGACCACGCTTCACGCTCTCATCAACTGTTTGAATAGAGATAGCTCTGGTGAATTTATTGTGAGTTTCTCCCCAACTAGGGTTGCCATCTATCCGGCTTTAGTTCGACATGTTTGGCTTTTTCAGCTCGTGTCCGGCTTAATATTTGTATGGAAACAATTGCTAAGACGATGTACACACTGTGTAGTTAAAAAAACAGAAAATAATTTTATGAAATGATTTCTAAAGAAAATTACTTTTAGGATAAAATAGGTGAAAAAAACCAAATATAGTAAATTGTTGATTTAAAAATTACATACGTGCGTCCGGCTTTCAGGACAAAATGTCCGACCTAATACAGCGCAGCATCAGGTCAGTGCTTATTTATTTTAGAAGATGGCAACCCTATCCCCAACCCATTGTCGTATACGATACTGAACTATATGGTAATGTTACATTTAATTTCAATTGAGGGTTCCTTATTAATATAGATATAGCCATTGTTAAATTCAATTATTCGTAGTATCTGGTTTCATAGCTTTGTTTCCTTATCTGGCTCTGCGGAAATTATGTGAATTCGTGGATTTTGTGATTAATTTCTGTAAAACATGAATGACTAAGTGGGAATAATATAGAATTATTTTTATTGTGATAATTATAATATTAAATATATAATATGTTGGTAACATATCATTTTATATTTTTTTAAAATATGGATTATAGAATTAAAAATAAACCAATACGGGGATGGGTTCGAAATCGTTTTCTCGCTTTTCCAATTGAACTGCCATATCAGTTTATTTCTCATTCTATATACATTTAAAAATTAATAATCTTAACTTGGCTACATATATAATAAATTGGCTAAAAATATGTACATGTTTAAATATTTTAAAATTTTCACTTCACTGGTATGTCAGTTATATGTATTTACTTTTTATGATATTATAAATTGATGTTATTGATTTTACCAATAAAATAAAATAAAGTAGTATTTAATAAGTGATCGTAAAATGATATTCTTCCATTTCCTATCAAAAGATTTGAAGCTTTACAAAAAATAATAATCTCAGCAAAGCCGGCCCATTAGAATACGTATCTTCCGAATATTGGCAATAAAACAGCGGTGAGGTGAAAAATCGATTCCGACAGACGAACTCACAAGTATAGTAAATGTTGACTCACATACCAAGGGATTTTTCTGATGTTTGACGTGATTTTTCGTTTTTTTTTATATATACATATTTACTTTCAATGCTTACATATCTTTTTGTTTTGATAGCGTGGTTACAGAATGTGATCTAGGATAATTTATGGTAAAAAAAAAATATTTCAGTTAAATATGTTAAAAAAAAATTTTTATACTTTGAAAATATCTATGAACATTAATTTGAGTTGTGGCTTTTTCGATGTTAATCTATGCTGAAACGTTTAGAAAAATTGGTTAGAATTTTGGAATGAAACCTAATAGATGTCACAACCGTCCTGATAAAGAGCACTGTATACAGAATGTCAATAGCGATACGGTAGCTCAATTGGTAGAGCGACGTAACGGTTTCCCAGAGGTCCCAGGTTCAAATGCTTCTCAGTGTAGTTTTATTTTTCATTCTATATTTATTAAAAAAATATATATTATTGCAAGACGTAAAATATTATTTACTAAAAAAAAAAGATAAAATCAACAGCTACTTCAGAGAGATGGAGAATGGAAGGTATCTCTGTGTTTCCTCTTTATCCTAATTGTACATTTATTTTTAATATGATCCAAACACATTGTTTTATTGTATTTGTAAAATTGTTATTAAATATGCGTTACAAATTGAACAAACAGGCTAAAATATAGTATTTTTTTATTGTTGTAGGACATGGGCTCTGTTCAGGAAGAGAAACCAGCAGAAAGTGCTGCAAAGACTCATGTCCGTGAGTTGAGAAATACTGAACTTGTCTCCAGACTTTTGGCAGCAACTCCGCCCTATCTCTACAGCGCTTTACCACTGCAACCCCACGCGTTCTTCTTTAGTGAAATGTTAAGATCTTTTGTGAACGCTCGTCACGGCTGCCGGCCACAACACTATCATCGCCGCTTCAAGCGCCGTTCTCACAAATACTTTGCCGAAAATGAAACCGATTGGAGACGAGAATGGCCGAAACAAGACGAAGAAAAGAAGGAGTCTGAAATACGCCCAGAAGTCCCACTCGAGCTAACCGTTGATAAACAGCCACGAGTTGGAAATCAATCCCCGGGAAGGATTACTCCAAAATCTGAACCTCCAAAACCCATCAGTCCTGAACCTCCAGGAAGACAATCCACATTTGTTGATGTTGGTACCGAAGAACTGCCTAAACCTTCTCCATTAGGCAGAAGCCCAGTCGAAACAACAGTGCCATCATCAAATCTGATTTTACCACCGCCACCACCAATGTGGTATCCCCCATTATACAATCCCCAATTTGGGGTGGATCCCCTGAACTTTTTTATAGATCTGCGTGTATCTGGACATATCTATGATAGAAAACGAGCTGAAGGTTTGGATGCTAATATTAGCCCAGAAATAAGACCCAATGATTCTGGTCTGGAGAGGCGTCTGGGTAAAGATTTTGGCCAAAAGCCCCGGCATGTATCAGCCTTCTCTGTTCCAGTGAGAAGTCATACCCAGGAAGCCACCGAGAAATACTTTGACAGGAACAGATACATGGGGAAGCCGAATGGTACTTCATACATCATGAGAAACCTGAAGACTGTGTATGATAATTTGAGTGCTCGACAGAAAGACGATTCTAAAGATAATGATGACACAAAAGCCGAATCATCAGAAATAGATGATGATATAATAGAATAATAGACCTCTTTATACATATTATTAGTAGGCTTTGAGACATTTAGTCAAATTAAATTAAACTAATTTACTGGATCTTTAGGTGACATCACCATTTTTGGTCCAGTCTAAAATACTCCAGGATATTGAAAATAAAATTAAAACTCACATAATCATGAAACACACACATGCAGCCAGGGATACGTCCTTTTCTGTAGTTTGTTCAATAAAGTACTTATCGATATATAAACGATATTTCGACGGTTTTCCAACATATTATTTGGATGCTTGAAGATTTATCTATTGTAATCTTTTGCACTAGGTGATCTACGGATAAATATCATTAAGAGTAAGTTGGAGTTAGAAGTGATACTATAGGATAGATTTTGCAATATTTCATGAAAGCTAAGATTAGTATGCAAGCGAAGCTAATTTTAAAATATAGTTTACCATTTACGCATTGCGGTTCTAATACACTTTAGATAACTATACAGTTCATTACGATTTGATAATCTTAAAATTGATCTAAGACACGCCTAATTTAAAGTTAATTTTCTCTTTATATATATATTATTTATCTGAATTTTCTAAGAAAAATAAATAAATATTTGAATTCAAGAATATGTGAATGCTTAAGGGGCGAAGAACAACATTTAATTTGTAAATGTTATTCTGGGTGTTGTACCTAAGTAAATATAAGTAGTTCAGGAATCTGTATAGTCTTATTATTATCTAGATTATTTATAGCACATCAAGTCATAGTTCTATAATCTTAAAATGATGTTACCAGTAGATGCTTAGTAATTTATAATGTTTTATTAAATGTAAAGTATATATCTTAAATTGATCTCATGTTATTAATAAAAGAATGTATTATTTTGTAAATAAACGTTTTCCTGTATTTAAAATAAACAACATTTTTATTCGATTATGGATTTGTTATTTAATGGTCTACAATCTATATTGTCGGAAAACTAATAATTTATTTATTTAATCCTGTCCGAAAACAAAAGATTTTATCTCGGGAAATGAAGATACCACCTAGAACCATGTCGCGTATTTTAAGAGATGACTTAGGACTTGCAGCCTATAAGAGACGCACTGGTCTTACCTGATAAATTAAAGATGAATAGGGTGGTAGAATTGATACAACTACTGAAGCAGTACGCCAAGGGAGGTCACAGAAAAATTTTGTTTACGGATGAGAATTTTTTTTTAAACAAACAAAATTACCGTATTTATGCTCAAAGCTCTTAGGAAGCTTCCCGATTAGTCGACAGAGTGCAACGTGGACATTATCCGACTTCAGTGATGGTTTGGTGGGGTGTTAGCTGTGAAGGAGTGACTGAGACATATTTTTGTGAAAATGCTATCAAAACATCGGCACAGGTGTATCAAAATACTATTCTTGAGAAGGTAGTTAAGCCCCTTAATAACACTATGTTCAATAACCAAGTATGGTCCTTCCAGCAAGACTCGGCGCTGGGTCATAAAGCTCGTTCCACGCAGTCTTGGTTTGAAACGAACGTCTTTTACTTCATCAGGGCTGAAGGCTGGCCGTCATCTAGTCCCGATCTTAATTTTATTTTATTTTTTATTTTATTTATATCTTTTCCATTTAGAACCATAATCAGTGATCACTTGTGTACGTCAACATAGAAGTGTCAGGAGCGCCTATTACGATACTAGATTTATCGTAATAAGTCCTTCTGTAAAAGCACTTTCATCTTAATGTTAAAACTATGAGGGTTCCAAACGCGTCCTGGTCAATGGTTATGATTATGTATGTATTTACCTATACAAACGATTCAAAAAAGTAGTAGAACAAATGTTGTTGGGATTGATGTAGAGAGGCTACCTGCAAGAGGTGGCCAATAAATTATAAATAACACGCAGGCAGCCTCTCTACATCAATCCTATCAACATTTTATTGTTATTTTATAAACAATGTTTATGATTGCAATAAATAGTAAATTCGTAAGGGAGATGTAGGTATATTTCTTTCTTGTTTCTTCTCTTTTTAGATAATAGCATAGCATAGCATAGCATTTCAAAATTCAAGTAAGTTACGAAGACAAGTAACGAAACAAAAATATCAAATTATATAGTCTAAAATCTAAATCCTCATGCATTACCGAAAATTTTATAAAATAGACACCATCGTCAACGTACGTACAATGGTCCCCTCACGCAACGACTTCAATAAGTAAGTACATAATAATATTCCGTTTTAGACTTCTTTTTGGTATCGGGGTTTTTTATTTTAAATTTTTATTATATTTTTATAAAAATGATATAAAGAGACCTTGTTTTATATAAACAGTATATCACATACATTGTTTGGTTACAGACTTACCAGTTCTTGGCTGGCTGTTTGATCTTTGGCTAGACCGGAGTATTTGCTCTCAATGTCTTTTTCCGAATTCTTTAGATTGTTCAGGAAAAAAACGTTTTATTAGAAAGTTAAAACAGTTGACGAAAGAAACCCTTAAAACTCCTTAATTATTATGAATAATAATAAACCTCTTCATTTCCCATAAACTTATTACAAAAGTATGCATTATTACAAAAAATAATAATGTTAGGTATATAAAAATAGTTTCCTTAATTCTAGTCAGTTTCAGCAAAGATTGCGATATCGTTAGCAAATTTTAGGAGAGTTAGACGTTCCTTGTTGACTTCTTCGTTGTTGAAACACCTACATTAAATATTATAAATTATATAAGATTAAGATAAGACCATAGGCGTACCGAAGGGGAGGCAAAGGGGGGGCAGCTGCCCCTCCTTTCCTTTATAAACCTCTCTACTACCTTCTATTGTGAATTAAAATAGTTATTTTACATTAAAAAATAAAACTTCTTTTTTTTTTTTATATGATCTAGGGCAATGCTTGACTACATTCCACCTGATGGTAAGTGGAATGTAGTCTTAAATGGTAAGGCGCATTGCCCTAGCAACCTATTCACTCTTGAAGACACCCACATTATATTTGGCCGGAAATACCGACGCAGGCAAATTGTTCCAGTCCTTCGCTGTACGCACTAGAAATGAGGAAGCAAAGCGCTTCGTTCGGACAGGTGGAATTTCCACAACAAAAGGATGGATACTAAAAATTGCTAGCTAAAACTAATTAAGTTTCAAAATTGCACAAGGTTTAGAAATACTTTCAGAAAGGTTAGTCGGGTACAAGAAAAGTGGCTTTTCAGTTGTTATGTTAGATCTATGTATAATAATCAAATACAATTCTCTAGTTAAACTTATAGCAAATACTTTACAGTCTAAAATCTTCATTAGAAGCGAGATTCGGCAAGGACAAAACACCAGCGTTTGCTCTTTCATTGTTAAACCATGCTCAGAAAATTAAAATGGCTGCTCCAAAATTACAAAATTATATTAAATAAATCTGGTTTATACCCTCTTATTTTGAAATCATATTTTTTTTGGCAACAAAATATTCTAGATTTTTTTAACTTAATACTTTTTTAATATAAATATAATACTTAAACAATGAATAAAACAAACAAGGTAGATTATTTAGTGGAGTCCACTAGTTTGCCAAATACTTTCAAAATTATTTTGTGAAAAATTACAAAATATCAAGCGCTTAATTTTTAACAGACATTATTTTTAATTGACAATTGATATTATAAAACGACAGATGATCGAGAAGGTTACATACTTATGTAAGTGAGTAAGGCTATTATATAAAAGTGATCTAATCTAGTAACTGGTACATGGGAGCATTGACCTTTAAAAACAACTCAATATTTAATTTTCTTTTAAAAACAATTAATGATTTTGCAGTTTTTATATTTATCGGTGAATTTTTGTATAACTTAGCTCCTTCAAACTTAATGTTACATTTCCCATAGTTTCTTTTTAGTTGTGGTTAGCTTAGATTTATTTCTAGTAAGATATTTATGTGTTTTATTTTAAGTAGTAGTAAGTAGCTTTAACTACATATTTTTGGTTTCGTGTAGGCACATTAAAAAAGATGAATTTTCAAACATTTAGCAGGGCATATCTATCCTTGCGAAATATAACGTATCTTTCTCATTTCCATCAGACCATTGTACGAAGGTAAATTAGACTTTCAACGTACCTATGATGTTTGGATGCATAGTTTAAGAAATACGAGTAGATGAATATCAACGCGGACTTCACCGGCCACGCGCCTCAACTTTGGCAGCAAACTGTAGTATGCAAGTAGGTAGGTACTTGATGTAAAAAATTAAATTAAACTATCCAATGTCGACGAAGTCACGAGTAAAAGCTAATATAATATAAAGTAAAATTACCCGAATAAGAATTACAAGTCCTATTTCCATTAAGCATTCGCCAACGTCCATACCACGTTGAATAAACCGGTTCTCGTCCGATCACCGAAGTTAAGCAACGTCGGGCGAGGTCAGTACTTGGATGGGTGACCGCCTGGGAACACCTCGTGATGTTGGCTTTTTGTACTTTCAGATTTATTTTATTAGTTTTCCTTTGTCTCATGGTACAAACCGTATTTTTCTTTTTGTACTTTCAGATTTATTTTATTAGTTTTGCTTTGTCTCATGTTACAAACCGTATTTTTTTTTTAATTTTTATTATCTAAGGTTTGTGGTTTTAGTAGTACTAGTTTATATGTTTTCAGTAAAAGAAAAAAGAATGCTCTTTTGCGCAATTTTAAATTTAAATCATTTATCAACATTAAAATGTTCCTTTCCAAACTCTTTCTAGCTAGGTAGGTATTTACTCGGAGTTAAAGGGTGTGAAATACCTACCTAGATTGGTTAATGTTTAATATCTGTAATACATAGGTATACTATAGTTTGTAACTTTAGAAAACAATTTACATATTTTTCAATCATTTTACATTGTTTAATAGATATGTAGCTAAAAGTAAACATATTATGTTTCTTTTTATTCAATAAAATAGTCTCCATAACCATGTTGTATTTATTTTTTCGTTTACGTGCTTCCTGTTAGCACTACTGATCAAAGGGCTAAAATACCTAACTTTATTATCTTTTTGTGGTCTATCAGTCTCCTTTTTTTAAAGTATAAATTATAATAGTAATGTCAAATTATTGTTAATTATTTTCTTAATTGTGTAGTTGTTTCAAAAATTCATAAATATGTAATAGCCCGCCATCTATTGCTTCATAAGAGTACCAATTTAGACACCTTTGGAGTACGAAAAACAAATCCACGTACCTAGTTTACAAACCCAACAATTACAAAAAAACAGGGGCAAAAGTCCAAAGATACAAATACTTTATAGCGAAAATTAAAAATAAGACATTTTTGTTAATTTGAGTACTTTATATGTCTCTTATATATTTATGAAAATGCCTGTTTATAAATTATAATCTACTTTGAAATTTGGATACAAGAATCACTTTAATACAAGTGATATTAATTTAAAGTGATACAAGAATCACTTTAGTACAAGTGATATTAATTTAAAGTGATACAAGATTTACTTCAAATTTTTGGGCTAGAACAATGGAAAAAATATATTATAGTAATTTAAAAGGTAGGCTTTATTCACTTATAACATTTAAGCATAAATTTAAAATAGTACACATTGAATAACGTTCCTATTTTAGATCAGGACCAAGACTTATTTTCAGTTTAGGTTACAAAGTCCAATAATAGATGGCGTTTTACATGTAACTGTCTGTATACCGTTAAAATTTGCGGTCTAAACATTTTGTTTATTGTTTTCCAAAATTATTATTTTACATTTTTAATTTACTTTAGCTTATTAATATAGATCTAATAATAATTTCATTTCACATTTTTTTTTTAAAACATACAAGAACATGACAACTAAATTATTTTTTTTTATATTGGAAACACTGAGTCACCACGCGATTTGCAGCGATTTCTGAATCAAGTTGAGTTACTTTTCTTGAAATTGTCTTAGTTTTTACATTAAAAAGTTTACTAAACAATTTAGAATGTACGGACAGCAACCAATTTTAGTTTTGAGTGAGTAAAGCCTTGCGTATATATATAAAAGCCTTTTTTTGTTTGTATATCATTATAAATGTAAAATGAATTTCAGGCCAAAACACAAAACGTGAGTCCGGCCGGAAAGTTCAACTCGAGAATATAAGTGCTGGAAAGGTAAACTTTAACAGATACTTTACCAAAAAACTAAATTTACATGACAAATAATCATTGTAGGTCAAGATTTTTATAATGTTGTGTTTATTTCAGACAATAGCGGACGTTATTCGAACATGCCTTGGACCGCAGGCTATGTTGAAAATGTTAATGGATCCCATGGGCGGTATCGTAATGACTAACGATGGCAATGCTATACTCAGAGAGATCACAGTGCAACATCCAGCTGCTAAATCCATGATAGAAATCGCAAGAACACAGGATGAAGAGGTTATAAATAAACACTTAAATCTCTATGCCAATAAATGATTTATAATATTATTAGCATTTAGCTGTACATAAGTAAAATATATTATGAGGTTATTTGGTTAAGTACAAAACTTAAAGATAGATACAGCATCTATTCAACAATTTGTTAATGAAAAGTAATAATCATTTCTGTTTGAGTCACAGATATATTAGCAGTTATATTTAGTAAGCTGCAGACTAATTATAGAGTTTTGTTGTACACATTTTAAACACTAAATATTGGTGACTGACATTAGAAGGTAAATTGTAATTATAAAAGCTAAGACAACATCAAAACATTCAGGTTGGTGATGGCACCACATCAGTAATAGTCCTGGCGGGAGAGATGCTGGCAGTAGCTGAGCAATTCTTAGCTCAGAACATCCACCCCACTGTCATCATTAGAGAATACCGTCAAGCTCTGGAGGATGCTGTCCAACTTTTACAAGACAAGATCTCTGTACCTATTGATCTGAATGATAGAGATAAACTAAGAGAAGTGGTATGTAGCATAACTTCTGTGTATTATTACTATTTATATATATTGAACTTTCAGCAAGTTTCAGATAGATGTTTATTGTTTTAGGGCAATCATTAGCTTATTAGATATAATTCAAATTAAGGAGTATATACTTAAACCTGCCTTCGTCCTTATGTGAATTTTTAGTTTAAAAATGTCAACAATGCCCTTCAATCAATGAAATCTCCAATCATCTAAGCAAAAAAACACTAAAAATTAGATTTAGATTCAAAGAAGACACTTAGATCCAGAATTTATGAAGCCCACTAAAGTTCAACAATATAGCCTAAATATATCAATAGATTTTTAAAATGATTTAGGTATGATTTTAATAGTTAGTATAAATTTTACAATAATAAATGAAACCAAATACATAATAAGTTTTTAAAATATTCTGCTCAGCCAAAAATTCAAATTTTTGAATTTAGTATATTCTCATTGAAATATTTGACTTTTATACCAAAAAATTAATTATATATATACTATATACATTAATATTTGTACACTTTTTTAGATCCACTCATGCGTCGGTACCAAGTACATAGGGCGCTGGGCAGATCTAGCCGTGGACATTGCTTTGGATGCGGTTAACACAGTCACTATTAATGACAATGGAAGAGTTGAGGTTGATATTAAAAAGTAAGTTTTTTATCATTATATGTAAAGCAACAATATTTAATCCCTTTTTACAGAATTTATGTTTAGAAGAAATTTGGAACCATTAAAATTTATATAAAGAAAAAGTGCAGAAAGTTAACATTTATTTATATAGTAATAAAATGATATTAGAAGTATTAGTATATTAAAATGTAACACACTATAATTCAGAACATTATACACAATAACTATTGATATCTTATATTGTTAGTCTGATGTCAAACTGCTCTGCAGTTTTAAATTATAAAACATACATCAACTGGAATTTGAACTATTTTCTATATTATATAATTATTACAGTTATGCCAAAGTAGAGAAGATACCTGGAGGTACAGTTGAAGAATCCAAAGTACTTAACGGAGTGATGTTCAACAAGGATGTAACTCATCCCAAAATGAGGAGATTTATTGAGAACCCCAGGATCATTCTTCTTGACTGTCCCTTAGAATACAAGAAGGGTGAAAGTCAAACCAATATTGAGATTGTTGGTGAACAGGTCAGTTATGGTTCTGTGGTTTTATATACTATTTTATAGTCTATATCAGGCCAACAAAATGGTGAATTTTAGAATATTATTAGTAATAACTGAAATCAATATATTCATTGATTAGAATTAACCTATGATTCACAAAAAAAATTGTGTTTGTGGTACCCATTTCATAAACCAATCTCACTATAGATTATTTTACTTGAGCCCAAAAAATATTGAGTAAGAGTGTCCACCAATCAGCTGTCAGCACTAGCTCACTATAAGTCTAGTCTAGTCACTAAATACTTTTATATTGTAGAAGCAAAACTAGTAATTATTTTTAATTCATTAAATTATTAAATTTATTTATTATTGTTTTGTATAGCTTTATTTCCATAGTCAATTTCAAATTTACTTCTACAATATTTTTTTACGTATTTACTTTAATGATTTTATAGAAAGAAAGATTAAAGATTTATTTAATTTATTTTGCTCGGTATAATGTTATGGTTTGTAAAAGTAAACCTCCTTCATCTCCTCTCTCTTTTCCATTGTCTTCAATTTTTTTTTTGTATTTGTAATTTATATCCGATCATTGTCGCCATGTCTTCTATATATTCAGCCCATTCTTAATTATCCTTATCTATCCAATCGGACTTGCATTATAATTTAATATATATTTCCAGGACTTCACAAAACTGTTGCAACTAGAAGAAGAGCATGTCCAGCGAGTGTGTGAAGACATCATCGCTCTGAAACCAGATGTAGTTGTCACCGAAAAGGGTGTCTCAGACTTGGCTCAGCATTATTTAGTTAAAGCTGGTATCACAGCACTCCGCAGGTATGAAGCTGATTTAATAACTTGAATACCACAAAACACTTAAACAGTATTATTTATAATAGTAATTTAATATGAAATGTAAATGCAATGAATCTAATTAATATATTGATTTGAATTAGATTAAAGTTGACAGTCTTCTGTGTATAAACTTTTAATGAAGTTGTGTTCAAATATTAATATTAAACATTAAACAAAGTTACAAATTTAGGTTTTTACTGGATTTTATTGTAAATAATATTTTTTCAACATTATTGTCTTCACTATATAGATAGAAAAAAGTCCTGACATGTTTTTATTCTGTTCATTGGGCACGGTACATTATTAATTTGGAATAAAATGTACCTTCCTATCTTCTATTCTGCACCTTTTCATATGCAAAGTTACTTGATGCAGTAAAGAGTGACAAATAAACTCATTTTCCCTTATGGTATTAGTTAGGATTAATATCTAACAAACACAGATTGTACAAAGAAAATAATTATAAATAATTTGGTCATATTTTGGTGGGAGGGGGAGGGGGGGGAGGTAGAACGAAGTGTGTCAATGTGTGACCAGGGCCGGGGAGGGGTCCTGAATTCCGTGACATCACCTTTTAAATTTTAATATTACTAGCTACACGTTCTGTCTAGCTATCCCTACGTCATCTTGAATAAGATTTCGTAATCTTCAAACGGTACCGCTTAAAATATTGAAGTTGTCACCTAAGAATAAAAATATTTTTGGCTGGCCCCTTAGAAAATATATTAAAACAGACCTGTCTCATTGTAGATTACGTAAGACCGACAACAATCGTCTGGCTCGTGCGTGTGGCGCCACCATCGTCAACCGCACCGAGGAACTCAAGGAGAGTGACGTCGGGACACAGGCGGGGCGGTTCGAGATCAAGAAGATTGGAGATGACTACTTCACTTTTGTTACTGACTGCAAGAGTCCTAAGGTGGGCCTACTTTATTGTTTATTGTTATGCTGCAGTACATTTAGCTCGGTGGCATAGTTTAACAGCTTGTTATTAAAATGAATGATTATTTAATATTTATTTACCCGGTTATTTTCATGTAATTTAATCGGAATTTTTCCCAGCTAGTTTCCAACCTCTTTGAGAGATTTTTATTCATGAGCTTGAAGCATGGCGGACTTAAGGTGTAAACTGCGAGGTCACAAAATTAGTATAAATTGCGTGAATCAATGTATATATATTGAATAATCATTATGGTTAATTTAAGTTTAATTAAAAAAAAAAGGTTGTTTTTATAATTATCATTTTAACGATATTTCTTATACTTTGGTTTAGACACTAAAATTTTGTCATATAATTTGATACAGATTATTATAATTTGTGATACATGTATTTAAATATTTATTTACATAAAATTTCATATATATGTTTTGCTTATAACTAAAGATAATCTTAATATATAGTCATAAATATAAAGTTGACTGTTTTAATATTATTTCTTTTAGGCTTGTACTATTCTTCTTCGTGGTGCCTCCAAAGATATACTGAACGAAATTGAGAGGAACCTGCAAGACGCTCTTCATGTTGCTAAGAATCTGGTAATTAGATGAAAAATGTATTTTTATATATATATCTACTTATATCTACTTCCTTCCATGTCTTCAGAGATTCATCTCATCGCCATCTTGGACATAATTACTGTATTCAATAGAGTCATTTTCGTATGCTACAAGACCGATAGACAGATAATAATAATAATAGGTTCATTTATTTATATACTTTTTTAACCGACTTCTTCAAAAAGGAGGAGGTTCTCAATTTGGCCAGTATATATATATATATTTTGGATATGAAAAGTCTTTGATAGCCAATCATTAATAATTATATTTAAAAGTAATAAATAATGAAATTTTATAAATATTAAATTTCATTATTTATTACTTTTTAGTTTTAAAGTCGGTTTTTTTAACGTAGTTATTTTTAGTCTCCCCCGGTGACGCTGTAATAGCTAACAGGGCTAACAGTATAGACAAAAAAAAAAAAAAAAAAAAGTTATTTTTATTGACATTATGACTATAACAATATTTATTCAGCAATTGCAATATAAAATAAGTGTACTGACTTACTGCTCCCCGCAGGTGTTGAACCCTCGTCTGGTGAGTGGTGGCGGCGCGGTGGAGATGGCTGTGTCGAGTGCTCTGGCCGCGAGAGCACACCACGCCGCGCCTTATAGGGCAGTAGCGCAGGCGCTAGGTACGTACATACATATATACATACATACATACATACATACATACATATAATATACTCAATTCACTAACAGGCAGGGTATATAAATCAATAGACTCAGGAATTTTGAAAGCTTTTAATAAAAATAAAATTACTGTTAAAACATTGGCGAACAATTTTGCAAAAGAATTTGATATGAACGTAAAAAAGATACTCCCAAATTGCGACAATAATCTCTTGAACGATATGACGTATCTATTTCCCGAAAATAGATCTATGTTTTTTTAACCAGCTGAATCCAGCAGTGTGTCAAAAATAATCAACAAGTTAAGCACCAATAAAGCACCTGGCGCGGATGGTATTCGCTGTATAGACATTAAAAGATTATGTGAAAAAATTACTTCTGCAATAGTAAAATTAATAAACACAAGTGTACAGATAGGTAAGTATCCCCCAGATTTAAAAATAGGAATAGTAAGGCCTATATACAAAAATGGAGCCCACAATAATTACGAGAATTACCGACCAATTACGATACTATCGGTGACAGATAAAATAGTAGAAAAATATATTTGCAGCCAGATACAAAATTATTATAATACCTATAATGTTTTATCTAACGACCAGTATGGGTTTCAAAAAAATAAATCCACGACGTCATTACTTGCTAAATTTACCGACGAAATAAACAACTACCTTAACGACAAACAGCATGTTATTCTTCTATTTATTGACTTCAGTAAAGCCTTCGATACATTAAAACATGAAAAACTCATTCAAAAACTGGAGAACACAGGTATTCGGGGCCCTCTTTTAAAGTGGTGTGAAGACTATCTCAAAGAAAGAAAATGCCAGGTGAAAATAGGACACGAACTTAGTAATGAGACATTGATCACCAATGGCACCGCCCAAGGATCAATAATCGGTCCACTGCACTATTTAGCCTTTGTCAATGACATGGGAAACGTAGTCAAATACAGCTCAGTCTATCAATATGCAGACGACACCTGCCTCGTAATAGCCAACAAAGAATTAACAAAGGCTGAATCTATGTTACAGAAAGATTTTACACTCCTCTGTAAATGGGCCCATGATGCAGGACTTGTATTAAATGCAAACAAAACTAAAGTCATACATGTTCGCTCTAGTCACATAAAAAACATAGACAGACCACTAACTATAATTGCACATGATCATCAGTGTTTGCATAAGGTAACAACTAAAAATAAGATATGTGATTGTGAATTGCTTGAACAAGTTATTCATTACAAATATCTAGGGCTTATAGTCGATGAGAGATTTAACTGGAACTATCATATTGATTACATCATAAATAAATTAAGGGCTATGCTCGCTAAATTTTCAATAATTAAATATAAAGTACCATTTCCGGTGCTTATAAATCTGTATAATGCGCTGGCGGAGTCAATAATATCGTATGGTCTCACAAGCTATGGTAAAACTTTTAAAACTTACTTGGATAAAATATATAGATTTCAGTTAAGAATTCTAAAAATAATCATACCTCTAGAAATTAAAATGAAACTATCCAAAGACACCATAGAAATATTTAAATTTTGCAAGATTCTACCAGTACATGATAAATTTAAAATGTTATTATTAACAGAACAATATCATAACAAAGAGGTACAAATAAAAGTCACTCATAGTACTAACACAAGAAAAATAACCAACGCTAAACTTGTGGTACCAAGAGTTTATAACTATTATGGCAAGAGGACAAACAAATTTCAAATACCTACGCTTTTAAATAAAATAACCCCCAAGATTCTATCAACTATTACTAATGAAAACTTTAAACACGTATATAAAAAATATTTCTATGAAAGACTAGAAGGTTCATAATTACTATAATATTACATACCTACCAACTAAATATATATAAATACTAAAACGATATTATATTGAAAAATATATTATAAATAGTCATAAAACCCTTATATACCTACATACATAAATATATATAAGTAGAATAGCATCCTATCTCGTACGCTCAAACAAACACTTCCTAATTAATAAGATATTGATATCCATACACGAACATTCAACTCCATTCAATAAAATACGTTCTAAAAGCAGCTTAGAAACGCATCAACTTGTATGCGCCGTCCGCTAGCTCTGACCTGTATGTAGTTCGGAGTTCCTACAAAAATATTTCTAGGTCGTTGCATATCGCTTGACTTGGTTGCGCGCGCGGTGCTGCGTTTGCATTAGCGTTTGTTATGTAAATTGTTTATGTATTATTTTTATATGTTAATAATGTTATTTGATAAGTTGCGAGCCGAATTGGCATGCACTGCGTTCAAACTGGAACAAAGTTTTTGCAATGCATTGTTTTTAAATTTTGTAAAAAAAAAAAGAAAAAAAAAAGAAAAAAAAAAAAAAACATACATACATACATATACACGAGCACATCACGCCGCGTCTTATTCACACACACAAACACTGCGCCGCGCTCTTACAGGGCAGCATGCGAGCATGAACACACTCTTGCCACATAAAACATACACACACTAGGACAATGATGTTGAGTATACACACGTCCATACTTGCTCCATCACGTTCATACGCAAATGGAATGCACACACACTAAGGTAAAAACGTTTAGTACGCACATACAGCCAGGCCAAGGCATATTCGGCATCTACAAAGACACTTGAGTACTAGTACTCGCAAACGTACTTGGAATGCTCGCACACATACCATGATTACACAGATCCTTGGTGTGCACACACAATACAATACACGCACACGCACATGGAACACACATGAATTTTATATGAGGGACGTGGAAGTACCTTTTACTAGTTTTCTTTTTTTTGCAGCTGATATTTTATGCACATTCAAATTTATTCTTAGAAGATAAAAGTTTTGAATCACATAAATGCATAAATTGCACTTGTGTCAGATGCTAGTTTCAGTTTCTAATCTAATTACCTATACATTATTATAGTCCTTGAGTGCATTGAGGAGACCATATAGTTAGTTGGCTTCAATGTTATCTCAGTGATGATCTTCTGCTGCTGAACTCTTAAACTGATTCTCATCGAGTGTTTTATTTGATAGCAACATTATCATCAATAGTTTAACAAAAAAAATTGTGATCGGTCATGTTCTCGGAGATTATTCCGAAAAACACACTATCGCCAAATGTATCAATAAAATTATAGAATCTTCGCTGAACTAACAGTCAAAATAGCTGGCAAAATAGTATTATTGACTATTGAAACCTAATAAATATGTTATAAAAAAGCAATCGAGCTATTAGTGGTATCCAAATACGACTAAAATAAGTGTAATAATAGTTAATACACAACTAATTAGTAAGTATTCCATACAGAGATAATTCCCCGCACGCTGGCTCAGAACTGCGGCGCCAACACCATCCGCACGCTGACGGCCCTTCGAGCCAAGCACGCGGGCGGCAGTACTTCGGCCGGCGTCGACGGAGAAACAGGACTCATAGTGGACATGAAGGAGAAGGGCATTTGGGAACCACTGGCGGTCAAACTACAGGTACGAGGAGCATATTTAGAATCTCCTTATATTGTAACGGAAGATTCAAACTAACTTCGTGTTATTCTGCTAGATGGCGCTGTTCACAATTTGGCACCAGAAGGAAAAAAAAAATATGTAGTACAATAATAATGCATGATTTATATTATAGGTTTACAAAACCGCGGTAGAAACAGCGATATTCCTTCTGAGGATTGACGATATTGTCTCCGGGTCCAAGAAGAAGAACAAGGAGGGCGCCACACCCGGCGAGATGGCGATGCAGGAGTAATATACATACATACATGTTGTATACAACCTGCTTTTATATTATATTAACAGACATTAATGTGCTTCAATAGCTTTAAGTCATTTTGAGGTCAAATTTATGTCATTACAACCCAAAACAACAAAAGAATACCAATAAGAAATACAATCTCAAAATACTGTTTTTTATTTTATATTAAACAGTTTTAATGAGCTTTAGATGTAAATAATTTTGAAGTCAAATTTATGTCATCACAACATCGAAATGAAAAGAAATACATTACAAATACAAATCATAATAATATAGTAAATAGATCAGGTTGTATTCTGTTTACTCTAATGTATTATTATATGCTCTAAGATTGAATGTCTTATTTGCACTTAAAATAGTTTTTAAAGCAAATAAATCTGTTCTAAAATTATTTTTATTATTAAAAATATACTTCACACCCACTTTTATATAAAAAATGTATTTTCATGTCACAAACGTTATTATAATGTGACTTGATTTACTTGAATTTAACTTCTTTTAATTCGCTAACATTAGAATGCTTGTTTAGTTTTATTCTTCGTTATTTATGGCCACTGTTTCGTCTGAGTTAATGATCGAGATGCTATTTTAATAAACGATAATAGTATTATGTATTTGTTTATTATTTTAAACCTTTCCTATTTAATGTATTACATATTCAAAGGGATTGAAAATATTCTATATTAGTTATTTTGATACTAAGATTTTTTTTTTTATGTCAACTTTGTCACCAGTAAATTTGCCGCTATTTTTGACAAATTAAAATTACATTCATATTTAAATAGGTAAATGTATTGCAAAGGTAAATATATTTTAATATTATTCAACATAATTTGATATCTACATAGTTTTTTGTTAAATCATGAGAACTAATTAATCCGCGATCGCGATTTTCGATCACGACACGGCTGTTCATTTTTATTGTATCCTAACTTTGTCCGTTAGACGCGCGTTTCCATTATAACATAAAAAATATACGTTAATATGATAAAATGAATTACCTAATATATCTTTTAAAAGTAAGAGATCTTTAAAAAAATCTAATAATGAAAAATATGTCACTTTTTACAATTATGCATTGATCACTTCTGAAACGTCAGGCCAGTACGGTTTCTAAAATATAGATCGAACCTTCTAGACATCAGTATATACAAATACCTATTTTAGGAAGATTTAACACTAACTTGGCAGATTACCTAAAGCAGACTTCATATTCCAATTTACTAAGCACTAGATAAGCTAGTGTACTAATATCGTATTGTGAATATTGTTAGTGAGCTAGGGCTGTCATGATTGGTCACTCTTAATAGCTATTATTTAAGGTCCAATATAGCGCTGAAGAATGCATAATAAAATTCGTTTTCGGATATACCAAATGTTTTATTATTCTATCTTAGTTATAGACTTACACATCTGTATGAGGATATCAAATAAAAAGATTTCCTGTATCTTTTTTATTAACATTAGATCCAATATATAACAAAGCACGTCCTGTAGGTACTTAGGGATAACCCAGATCTAAATAATTATTACAATGGACACAATTACCGATGACAACAAAATGTTCAAAGCGCGTGACCGTTGGCGACCCGGGGACATTTTGAACCACACTCAGTTGACGTCTGACACACACCGACTGACGGCCGCAGATTATGAAGGTAATTATTGATTAATTGAGTATTTGTTATTTAATTTAAATAAATTTGCAATATAAAAACAAATTATTTATTTTTATATAATTTTCAAGATTAATAAAAATATCAGATTTTTTATTGGATTTTTGGTTCAGTACCTATTTAGTTAAATTTTAATCCATTTCTATGTTATGTTGAGTTGTAGTGTTTTACTTAATATATTTTCAATGTTTATACATAAATTAATTATTTTACATACCTACATTTGATAGTTATTTTTTACCATAAATTAATTCTGTTTTTTTTTTTAACAAAAACAAAATCGGTCACTACAAAAATTTTAAAACACTGAATAATAATTAATGATGCAAAACATATTTCTGTGCGTGATGTTAAAAAAAAGTTTAATTATCAGCCATATTGTAAAATATTACAGAAGACGGAAAATAAAATCTGGTAATGAATTATTTTTTTTTTATAATAATTCTTAGTTAAATACAACTCTACTGTTTTCTTACGTCTTGAGATCAAACTTCTACTTCATATTTCTATCTCTTTGCACATTCAAGTAGTTCTTAGAAATACTTTATTTACCTTATCTTCTAGATTCCATTAACATAATATCCCTTTGATTAGATAATTTTCCACTCTTTGATCCTCAAAATTAACTTACACTTTATTCTACTTTTAATATTTATTTTAGGTTTGTTATATTTAATGCAAATTCTGCTACTTTTCCCACGATTTTTCTGTTTTTCTCTTTTTCCTCATGTACGTACCCTTTTTAAGGTCTTATTTCATCGCTTCACGTCCCTGAGACAGTACTAATTATTTCTGTGTAATTATAAAAATACATTTCACTAATAGTATTATTTATAATCCATTTTAATTCTTAAAAAAAAAATATTGAATAGTATCTGAAAATCATTTATTGTATACTTACTAGTAAATAATACGAAAAGTAATATCATAAATATTTTATTACATTGACTCTATGTTTTAGTTATTATACCTAATTCAGTCTTTACTAAATTCTCGCCTTAAAGTTCACAATATATCTGAAAGTCAAACAACATCACTTTCATGTATTTACAGTTTTCTTTATTTACTTACTAGCTTTTGCCCGCGGCTTCGCACGCCTTAAATTCGTAGTAAAACAATTCACCTTTTCCTTTTTTTTTGTATTGGCTTCTTTTAACTTGTTTGAAGTGATACAATTAAAATTACGACATCGCTCACTGTCAAAAATCTATTTAAAGTTTTATATAAGGACACAATATTAAATACTGTATTTTTTTTCAATACCTCTCTTGTTGTTACTTAAACGTCCGGTTAAATAGTTTTTAAAAATAAGTACTAAATAACCATTCTAACCATAAGATTTTCATTGAATATAATTAAAAAATGCCAAGTAAACTTGAGGAATTCTAAGCTACACTATCGATGTTATTTTGACCATCAACTTGCAGGTCTGGTTTTATTAAAAAACAAAAATCTATTGTAAATGCTAAATAATATGCATTAGACATTCAATTAGCTATATATATTTACAACATTTTCAATACTGAACATTCACAAAATACATTTTTGAGACGGTTTGCACGGTTTCATACCATAGTGCGCCGGTAGACTGTACCGCCGGAAACGCTATGTCCCTATGTTTGAAATCTGTAATATCTTCGAAAATATTCATTTAAATTACATGCTGCAAAGGACTATTTTGTTCCATATTAAATGTAAAATGTGTTTAATGTTGTATTGCTTAAAATCGCTTCGTAAATACGCCGTTATTTTTCGTCAAAAGTAAAGGATTATAATCGGTTATTGTGGGTTATCCCTAAGAGATAAACATATACCATCGCGCACTTTCTTGTAGATTTTTTTAAGGTATACAATATATACAATACTTAGTACATTATCTTGTCTTACGATCTATCTCGTCGAGTTCAGCCAGCGTTTGCAATGTAAGCGCAAAACAATGTGTTTGTTTACGACTTCGCATTAGAAATATTGAAATTATCAGTGGTTCTCTAATATATTAAGTATGTTATTATACATATAAACCTTCCTCTTGAATAGCTCTATATATTAAAAAACTGCATCAAAATCCGTTGTGTAGTTTTAGAGATCTAAACATACATACAGACTTAGGGACATACGCGGGAAGCGACTTTGCTTTATACTATGTAATGATACTGACGTAATATGACTGACCTTTTGTGGGTGCATCGTTCAGCCTTTTATGAGTAAAAAAGGGTGTAATGGGTGACAATAATAAATATTATATAAAACCTGAAACAATTGAATTAAATCCAAGCTATACACGAGGCCCTTCAGATTAGATTTACTTAAGTACTACTACTATTACCATAATAGAGATTGGAAGTTTAGAAAAATGTGTAACTATATTAGATTTCATAAAAAGAATTAAAAATAAAATAAATAAATATATATATATATATTCTAACAATTTAAATTGTTAACGTATGTATTATTTACGATGATTTAAAATTATTATTAAACTAAAAAGATCGTAAGAACAATAGGTATATTTTGAAGAAGTCCCTTATATTTTTCTAAGATTTCTTTGTTTTAATTCGTAAATGTATATTATTTATTTGTATATATTATATTGTATATATTATTCAAGTATATGTCTTTTAAGAATTACTAATAACTATGTACGAAAAATAATAAGAAGAAAAACTACTTTGTGTCCATCACTACTAAAATTACGAATTTTGATTTTCATTACAACACGAATATCTTTTTAGGGTTAATTTGTATTTTCTATAGGATGTAAGATTTCTAAAGTATAAAATATGTTTTAAAAATAGAGTTCATTAGTTAAGATATATACAAAATATAATTTAATCAATATTGATAATAGACCAAATTCAAAGTCCAAATAATTTGTTTCTGTTCGAAATAAATGGCATTGTTGTCATGGAGTTATTATACGTAGAGTAAGGGAAGCCAGCCTCCGATACAAAAACACCTCTAAAAAGAAAAAATATATATTTTTATGTACTTCTTGAAATCATTGCGTCGGTGGACCGTTGTCGTACGTTGACGATGGTATCTATATTACGAAGTTACGAGGACTTAGACTATACGATTCGATATCGTAATTTCTTTATTTGCCTTGGTAACTTACTTGCATTTTAATTTCTTTCTTTATTAAACGGTTTTTTAAATTTTAAATTTAACTATGTATTTGCATCGTTGTCTAAAACAAGCAAATAATTTGCTTACTTAAGGGTTCGATCAATTTGAGTAATTTGTCCTGTGATATTATTATATTATTTTATACATACCAACTGTACAAACAGTTACTTTGTTTGTTTGTATGTAGGTCGATAATATTTCAATGACAATAACGGTTTCTGGCTTACAACTTATATGATGCAGAACTACTATTGTTGTATATCGTGGGAACTTAGTTTACCATAGATATTAGGATGCATAGTGTAAAGTGATTTGGCGCGAAAATTTATGTCAGTCTGTGTTTGTGTATGATATTTATTTAATACCTATATACTGACTCACGATATTTTTGAAGCTATAATGTTTAGACTTGATATTTGGTTATATTATTGTTACATTTTTAAACTATAACTATATTATATAGATTAAATTTTGGCGTATGTAATATATAATAAAAAGTATGTTCTTTATTATATTAAAAATTACCAACAACGAATTTTATGAAATTTCACCAGGGCGTTATAATGAAAATTAAAAAGAAATGTTTGGACTATTATAAATAAACCCATAAATTAATATATAATTATATATTATATTTAATTATATTATAATATATATATTAAAAACATTAGGACCATTTTAGCTATATTTTTATATTATCTTTGAAGTTTGGGAAAGGTTCATAAAGAGAAATAATAAAACTTTTATTTTGAGTTTCATCCATCTATAAATCTTTAGTGTAGGTACAGATTTCGTTTATTTTCGTTTACTATTTTTTATATTAGTACGATATTTTAACGGATTATTGATAATTTGTATAACATGAAAGAGTTGTCCAAATTAAAGTTTTTTTTTATTTCTTTCAATAATTTATTTACAGTTCTTTAGTATTTGATTATATAAATATATTCAGGAAAGTTAAGGACTATATGTTTTCGACAATCATATAACAAATATCCGAGGTCATTCACCTATTTATGTAATTTAGGAGGTCACGGTTGGTGCACATTGGAGGCTTCCGTTGATTTCATCGCATTTCCGTTTCCATTACGACAATATATTGTGAAATTTGTTACTTTTTAATTAGAACATTCAAATCTACAATACATTTAATGTTTTGTCCTTGTAGTGGATATTTCAGGATATGTTTTATATGTATGTATACTTTTAATTTGATTTGATTCAATATTTGGATGTAAAGACATTTTGTCAGATTTATTTTGGGTTATGTAGGGGGATTATAATGTAAAAAATATATTATTTTACGTATACTATATTAAGAAAACAAATTTGTTCAGATAATATAATAAATTTATAGGTATAGTTAATACTTAAGCTATATTTTTAATAAATATGATTACAAAAAAAAAATACAGGAATGGATTTGAACCTCAATTGTTAGAGCGACGGAACAATTTCCCAGAAATTGCGGATTCGAATCCATGTCCGTATTAGTTAATTTATCATTTTATATTTATTAAAAATATATATTATAATTTGAATGTATAAAAAAAAATGAACGCTATAATTTTAATTTGAAACTTTGTCCATTATAAAAAGTATACAAAAATTAGAAAGATGTGAAACCAATATTTCTTGATACTAATAAGCTCAATTAAACGTTGTTATAATTTTGTTAAGTTTTCTTTACATACATATACAATAATTATTTTCCTTTATGTTTCAGACTAGTAAGTAGTCAGTGTGAAGATGAAGCCTGAGATCAAGTTATGCTGGTTGGTGCTTTTTATACAGGGCGTTTTCACTTTTGATTTATATGAGTACAAGGACAATGAGGTAGGTGGAGAAGTATGTAGAAATAAATATATATGTATGTATTTAGGAAATAAAATAGTCTATGTATTGTTTATCATTTGTTTAGTAGTGTAGTACAAACTTTGCCTAGTCTAGATTGGGTTGGGTCTAGATTGTGGTGTGTAAAAAATTCTGAAATGTATATATTTACGAATCTATAATCTGTTTTCTAAATTCAGTGCATTTTAATACGATTTATTATTATACGATAATTGATCGCAGTTTTTTTTAATTTTTAGAAACCGGAAGATTCAACTCGGGGTCGGCGAGATGTCATCGAGGAAGAAAAATATTACAACCTTAGATCTGAAAACCATCAAGACCTGCGCTCTCCATGGCTGCCTGGTGTACCAGAGGATCCTACCACCAAAATATCCCTCACAAAAGATCAAGAGGTGCCATCGTACCAGACTACAGAAACCGTCACCGATAAACCAACAGGTCGTGGGGCTCGAGCCTCCAATGAAAACTGGGTCAAACTACCATTTCCTACACGAGATGACCCACACAGAGACATGGTACCCCCACAACCACCACAACCATCCGGCGAGCTCATCAATTCAAGAATGCCACGCGTGAACTTCGTAACACAAAATAAAGTTCTCGAAGCTTCCGAGTCGAGAAATGATAAATCCATACAAACCGATGATTTAAGGACTGACTTCATAAGGCCTGAAGAAAGACATCGGCCGGTTTTCCCAAGACAGGCCATTTATTACCCAGAAGACACCAGACAATATTACTATGATAGATATTATGGAGCTGACGATTTATATAGAGATCCATACGATCGTAAAAGATATGGTTATGCACCAAGAGTGGACAGATATGATGAATACGATAATTTTGTGCCTCGGAAGCCGAAGAGGATCATCTATTACGCTCATTTACCCGATGTTATCCGAACACCGCCTAGCGTTGATTTACGATACCGATACAATGATCCGTACAGACGTCTGGATGAGGATTATTTTGCGAGGAATGGAAGGTATGATTACAGGTTTAGGAACAGGTATCCTAATGTACGTAAAGATGACCGCCGTTTTGGGTATAGGGACCAGGCTGGAGCCAGCACTGTAGCTAAGGAGAAGAAAGATGAAAAGGTCACCCCAACCCCAATTCTACCTCAAAAGGATGATAAATTTAAAAACAATAGAAATCCCAATAGAAATGTTGTAAACAGTCACCAATACCACGATACTGCTAATTATAACAATCCACGTAAAACAATCCAGGATCAAAATCAATCCTCAGATAGCTATCTTCGTTTCGAAGAGCCACTCTTTCACAGCACTATTGAAGATCCATACCAAAGAAAATATTAATAAATAATAATATAATTCACTTTAGACTATATTTCAGTTGTTCTGTAAATCCCTAATAAATGTAATAATGAATGATTTTGTTTAATTATTAGGGAGAAATTTGCGACAAATTGTACAAGTAATAAATCGGGTATTTAAATTAAAACAAGGAGGGTGAAGATGAATTTCATTAAGAATTAATTAATGTCATTCTTAGGCGTTTTGTTTTTCCGCGGGAATAAAAAACATCTGTCGGTATGGCGGCGACGCGTTTGAGGTAATTAAGTAATAAATTTTGCGGCTGGCAACATCTCGAGGTGGGGGCCAATTACGTTACTCGTTTAAGAAAATGAATGTTGCCACTTCAGACCGGTCTTATTACGTGACGAATGTTATACATAAGTTTTTTAAACTGACATTTACCTGACAGACTTGTCACATCGTTATTTGTGGATGACAAAACCTTTTTTTCTAATATGTTAAAAAGCTATAAATAATAAACATATAGTACTGTAATAACATTAATAAATAAACAAAAGTACGTACATATTTGTATACTAAAAATAATATTTTTTAATTTTTTCTTTAAGGAAGATGCCGCGAAAAATAACCACAAATTACAATTGTAGGCTTAGAAAAATCCTACGACATGACAGCTTGTAATCAAGGGGATAAGATTTTTTTAAACTTTGGGGAAGTTCACGGATTAATGGGATGGGATAAATTACGTGTAATTAAATGTATTTTGGGGTCCTCAGTGTAATGGGGCATCCAGCTGTAAATCATTTAGAAGATTTGATGTTTTATTTGAGAGACAAGAAATTAGACGCAATTTTATTATTTTTTAATCTCTCACGTCCTTTTTTTAAGGCAAAGGAAAACCATATTCAGTTTTAAAAAAAGTTTATACTTATACTTAGAAAATAAAGATATATTTCAATAATTATTGATAATACAGATAGTAATAAACAATATTATTATTATAGTAAACAAACACGACCCTTAGGTACCCTTGGTACAATTGGACCTTGATGAGTTGAATTATTTATAGAGTCGCCTCACTATGGTGTCCACAAATACTAAATAATTATATTATTAAAATCGATTCTCTTGTATATATAGATTTAAGCTAGTATCGATTTTGGTAATTAATATATTTTTTTGTTTATTTTTAATGACACTAAGTATCCGATTTGTTCCCACCTAAGAGACAGGATTTTTTTCTCTATTTACATATAATAAAAAGATAACTTTACAAAGTAACTACAAATATATAACTGTCAATGGCATATTTATATTGAATATCAATCAAATATTATATTTTATAAGTAAGGTAAAATGAAAATAATTTGACAGCTTCTTTTTATTTATTAGCTATTAATAAAATGTTAAAAAAAAAAATAATGTCACGACAAATTGACAAATTATACAAATTGATCTAACCCCTAAGTAAGCAAATTATTTTCTTGTGTTAAGGATCTTACAACGATAGTAATACGTAAAGTACAAATTATAAATACTACGAATATACGACATTTAGGCTCATCACATACATGCCTGTCCCTGTCGGGAATCGAATCAGAATCCCTAGACGTTAGGCGTCTGCGCTAACCGCTCGTGCAACGAAATAGCTGTCCAAGATTTCTTTTTATATTTATTTATTTATATATATATATATAAATATAAAAAGAAAATATATATATATATATACATATATATTTTTATTTATAGTTTATAGACTTACCTTAAATATTAAAATACCACAGCCACCCTACAGAAGGGTTATCAGTTGACAGATGTGGTTGTACAACAAGGTAACGTAAACAGAAGCTTGTCTTGAGGCGATATTCATTACTGAAGACAAAATGGCCGGAAAATATTATATAAATAATCTTACAACGGGTTGAGCTAATTGGGATCTTGTTTGGGCCAAAAAATGGGGGTTTTATTATTTCAGAGCTTTGTATTTTAATTATTTAATGTCTTTTTATTTAATTTTATTTCAATAAATATATAATTTAAAAATATCTATAAACATGTATAGCCATATTTAAAAATAAAATGTTTGCTATCGTCAGCGATACGGTAGCTTAATTAATATCGATTTATTTTTTATTTTATATTTATATTAAAAAAAAAAATATATGGTTGCCTGTAAAGTCGGTTATACGGGCGAAGATTTACGTGACCACGTCTTTTTCTCGGTAGAATATTTATTGATATGGATATTATTAAATTGCACAATATTTTAATAATTTGAGTGATTTTGTTGAGGATAGGACGATGAAGACGTTGTCACGTAAAATCATTTTATATATTATTTATTTTATATTATATTATTGATGTTATTATTTTTACAAAATTTATTTACAGACTTTTTCGATACATCAATTAGTTGCGGAGATATCGATCATTGAAGTTATTGTTTGCTACCAGTATTTTATATATATATTTTTTTCAGTTATAAAAAAATACTATTTCCAATTGTGTCTACCAAGTATGGTCACATGTACTGGCCTACATATTAAATAATAATAAGTACAGATAATGTTATTTGACGTCACTTCTGATTTTATATATTTTAATATTTTTAATTTTAAAGAATTAATTTGAAAATCAAAACACTTATTCAGATCGAAGGTTCAAATTTTTGCTAAATAAATTTGAAATTAATTAAAATTTGTAATTATAAATAATGAAGTTGAAAATTAAAACATTTACTTAAATTAGATGTTAAAATTCTTGCTCAACACATTTTAAATCAAGTTTTCTTATATCTGCCACTTTTTCTTAATATTTGTAATTTTAAAGAATCAATTTGAAAATCAAAACATTGCTCGGCGGACCGATCATGTTTGAGTGGGAGAGAGACGCAAGGCATTCTATGTGTGTGTGACTCATCGTTACGTTACCGAGCGTTACACTTTTTCATAAGTGACTCCCAGCTTAACCTAATTTAAGACGTTGTCACGTCAATAGTTTAAATAGTTTAACATGGTTAAACACGTTTATAGATAATTTCAAACATGTATAGCCTAATGCTTATTTAAATTTTAAATTAATACAGAATGAAAAATAAACCAAAAAGATTTCGAACCCGCGACCTCTGGGAAACTATAAAATGTATAATTGTTAATACTCTTTAAGATTATTAAGTATATATAATAATGTTATGGGCAGGACATTCCTGCTTAACATATCTATAACAATTTGCTGAATTGCTTTTATGTCAGATATGACCTGTAAGGGGTGGTTTTAGGGTTGTCAATAACTAATAATTAATTTAATATTATTTATGTGTATACAAAAATATATTTTTTTATATTATTTTGATACGAATCTAGACTTCAAATTTATATAAATAAAAATATAATTATTTTAATTGGCAACCCTATCATAAAGATGAACTGGAGTTTAAACAGTCAAGGGTCAGGGCGGGTCTCAAAATTGATAATTTGGGTTCACAACCATCACATTACTTATTCATTAAACTAGATATCAAACCGGTCCGTTTCCAATTAATATTTATACACATCCCTAGTAATTAAAATTAATTTTGTAATGGTTTTACTGTTATGATCCTTGGGTATTTAATGTATCTGGAAGTTTCTAGAATATTCTTTTAGTATATTTTATGTATATAATAGTGATGGGAAAAATCTGTATAAAATATTTTTATTTGTTACTTAGTTTTTTGGTAGGTTTGTTTGTGCATAAAACAATAAATATAAGACACATTTGATGCATAGAATATTTTTGCTTTCGGAAAATTCTCTCATATCCGCGGGATAATCTATATATGATTACAATATAACTAAAGTACCTGGCTGATTTTATTTTGAATATATATATTTTCAAATAATTTTAATGTAAATGGATGTACAAAGTCGCGGCAATAGCTAGTTATAAAAGATGAATTTAAAACATAAAATAAATAAAAATGTATAACGACAAACTGTCACCGTATAAATCAATTTACGACAATGTATCGAATTCTTAGAAAACATTCAATATCTCATTCTTTAACTCGTTTTACTTTACGAGACAGTTTATTAAATATTTTATTTAACAGTGATATTTGGGTTCCGAGAAGAATTTTGTCATATCATTTTGAATTCTTAACATTGTAAGTTATTATGACGTTGTAAAACAGAATTGATTATGGCTTACAGATTAACGTTGAATGATTTTAAGTTATTTGTAGTTATGGCTGTTTTTTATTGAAAACAAATCAATATTTTTCATGTATCCATAACAAGTCTTTGACAGATTTTTTATTTGTTAATTTAACCCTAGCTAGTGTCTTATTGCGTACCTACATCTATAAAAATTCTATAAAAGTTTCATTGACATTTTGATAAATGTCTGTAATGGAATTGTCCACATTTATTCTTAGAATTAATAAACACTCTATTCTTTTATTATTATCTATAAATTTCAGATAATTTTTGTTTTTCTCTATTTTATAAAGCCTAATTATCCTATATAAAAACATTAAAAAAAATATATCGTAACGGAACTGTCAAAAATGGTTAATAGTAAAATGACAGATACTTTTTTCCTATTATATAAAGCCCGGCTATAGTTGTAATGCATACATCCATCCCATAAAAAAGTATAATTGACAAAAAAAAATCATATTTTAATGACTTATCACACTGAGGTTAATAAACAGCGAGGTGTGAGCGGTATATGGTTTATAAGATGTCGCGATATGCCTGATGTAAGTACATACAATGCCGCGGCGCGACAAAGCCAGCTGATATGACAACACCATAAAGTAACTGGCGTCAGATGTCCGATTAAACTGAAATATACTCTATAACATATAAAAAAAGAACTCTTTGGTTCAATAAATTAAATATTTATTTAATTTGTATTTTTTTCTGGCATAAAGACTACATAGTTATACTAATAATACTATTTTGTTTTTATTTATATTTTAGTGTTAGCTAAAGTAGAGCATCATTTCCTATACAATTGTGGCATTTGCCATTTTATTATGTGCTGATGAGCCATAAACAAGACGTGAATTTAACTTTTATTTATTCATATTCTATATATAGCTGGATTAAAACCTTTTTGAATAGTAAAAGAAGTCAGAATAATATTTAGCATTTATAATTAGGAAAACGAAGACATTAAAAATAATAGTCTTAATTAATTGTTGTAAACAAAACTTTATCTTACTAATGGCTCCCTGAAGTATTATGAGTAATTTAATATTTTGAACAAATGTAATAATATTAAAAGTACATAATATGTAGTCTACATTATATAAATCTGAATAATTTTATTCAGGGGTAACACAAAAAATCATGACATACCTATATGTCAAGGTCACAGAAATGAAAATTACGAAATCAAAACAAAAAAAACGTTATACTAATAAAAACTCTAATTTGATTCTAATATTCTATAATTTAATTAGAATATTCAAGTATTTTGAAAACGCATTGGTATTGATATTTTAGATAATTTGGCACATTTTAACATTTTAAAAGCTTCGGTGGTCAATATTTTATGAATTTATTTATCGCTCTCCCTTTATAAAGACACCTTCACAAATCATACTAATAATATTAGTTTTTTTGTATCTTGTCATTTTAATATCTAATAATTGTAGTATTTTTATGATTTTTAATGAAAATCTATTATTGTAAGATTAAATAATATGTTTATTTTGAAGTTGCAAGTCATCCATTATAAAAAAAAATTAAAGCATATTTCTCAAATAACCAAATGTCAAAATAAGTGACAGCGGCCATTCTGTCAACAACTAGAAAATGTCTTCCATCTTTGACGTTAATGTAATAGTGAAAATAATGTGACCTAAGTCTTTGTGAAAGGAATTAGAAGGAAAATACGACAACAAATAGTATTTTCTTGATGTTAGCAAAAATAAACCTTTAATTGATGTAATAAGGACTATTTTAGGTCTTAAATAAGTAAGGGAGGGTGGCAATAAATTACGTGTTAGAAACTGGAAGTATTGGTATCGGTCGCGACTGATAAAAGTTCTCTTTCGCTCCACCGGCTTGAGATTTTAGTAATGTACCATATCATCTATAACACTAAATATTTCTATACTCGAAATATTACCTATAAAGTTAAAATTATTTTCATATCCTTTATTTTTATTTATCCCTCCTTCCTTATTTTGATTACTTTAATGATTTAATGATTTATTGAACGACAAAAATATATAAATGTAACTAGCGTTTAAATACTAATTTATAAATACATTACATTTGGTTACAATTATTCCATTTTTGGTTAAAAGTAGTTGAGTTAAGAAGAAAATACAATATAAATTGGTACCTAATATAAATGATCGATATCGGTGTATAATATCCCATCCCTACTAACACCGGTCTTAATGTTCGGCTCACGTCCTGATCAGCTGCGGGCTTTTGTCTGTTTTCTTTTTAATTACCTCCAATAAATACCCTCTCTGGACTCTGAGTCGGGGTCAATTGTCTTTGGATCGATTTAGTGAACTATCGTTGACAATATATTGTATTACTTCTGACAATATATTGTATTTTGAGGTGACATCCAGAATGCATTTACTTTACCTTGTTTAGGTCCTATTTTAAGGTTTTTAAATAAATCGAAAGGATTTCCTATGCTTACTCCAACAATGAGTATGACTCCTTGAGTGTTTAAGTACCTACTTAAAAAAGGGTAATTAATATTATAAATAATGAATTTACTATTAAAAAAGCATTTTAATATTAAATATGTAAGCATTACATCATAAATTTCCTGCTACATTTCCTATCTGTAAAAATACAAGAACATTTAGCAGTTTATTTTTATCGTCGGATCCGGAAGCGTATCCAACAAATTTCCACCAATATGACTTCCCGGGAACCATTACGGCAATAAAAAGACTAAATGTAAATCTCGTAAGCACTAAGCGGCGGCCGTGGTGCTATTACAAAAAAATAAAATGTCCCATCAAAGGGCAACTTGGTGATTCAGAGCGCATTTGTGATTCAGAACACATTTGTGATTCAGGAGCGATCGCAAGTCCCACGGGCGGACTTGTTTTATTGATATTTTAGCTCGCGAATGATTTTGAACGAGTGTACGACTCTCTCGGGTAAAGTTACTATTGATGGTCTGTGGTGACGGATTCAATATTATTATATTATTATATTTGACACCTTTATAAATATGAACACTTTTTATTACAGAACTTATTTAAAACTCTTTACTGCCTAATAATTATGAATAAAAACAATTGAAATAGTTTAAACTTACAATAATACAATAAAACAATATTTGTTTCTATTACTGCCGCTATTTTGTGTTCCTAAAAATAAATTTAAATGCTTTTAATGTATTTTTAAGCTAAATCCATCCCTGACTTACGACATATCAGTGATCGAGGATGCCATATCGCAAAATCACCTGCACTTCAGAGCTGCGTGAAACTTTCACGGTAATACCGATCTTGGATGATTCCCGTATATTACCGTATATTACCGGACACTCACATATTACGGGACTTGGTTTTTATTTTGGGTAGTTTTTTTGGTATTTTATTTAAACATTTCTATTAGATTACCTTCGATTAATGTTTTCGTTTTAGGTTTTATTACAATTACCGGTTTCTAGATGTAATTAAAAAATTATTGGACTGTCGATGATTTTGACTTCAGTCACATTAAAGAATCAAAAAGGTTTAACCAAGAATGGCTATCAAATATACTTTGGTAATACTTAGTATTAGTAATTAGTAAATTAATAGTATGTAAAAGATTAAAAACTTTACATATTAAAAACAAACTTTGGCAAAAAAATATATAAACGTCATAAAAAATCATATTGTGTTTGGATCCAAATTATTGACACAATACTTTTTAATTCTGAGACACACACACACACACACAATCACATTCACTGACACATAAATACCAGAATCAAATCATGCACTATTTTTTTTCAATTCTAATGTGCCCGTTACGTTTTACAATCTACAGTGTATTATTTGACCCTAAAAATATTGAGTAAAAGTTTCCACCAATCAGATGATAGCACTAGTTCACTAACTTTTCACAATACAATATTAGTACACCAAATAGTGTTAGCAAGAAGTACAAAAAAATGGCGTCTTTCACACAAACACACATAAACACACATTCAAACCAGTCATATATCGAATAGTCTAGTATAACACAAACATAAATACACTCACGCATCCAAACATGTAATATATCGAATTCGCGCCAATACCTTAGCGATAAAAAAATGGACATGAGCTTGAACGATATCAACGCGATTGTAAATCGTAACTCGATAATACCTTTGTCACCATGCTGGGATGATATTTACTTGCTGGAAGAATTATTTACGGCTTTTATTTTATGGTTTTGTTTTTTTGAATTGCGTCGCTAAAAAGGCGATGGATTCAAGCATTCATCTTTTATAGTTTGATATAAACTTTTTGGTTTGATTTGTATATTGTGAAAGCATTGATAAAAATATTTTTTTTTATATTTGACCTAGATATTCATTTTAAAGTTTATTCTAACAATGGTTGACGATGTAATTATACTTTAAATAAATATTCAATGAAAAATAAACCGATTCGAACCCTGCTACCTCTGGGAAACCATCCTGTTGCCATGGAATCCAAAATTAATTTATATAATTACGTGTGGAGTTGAAAATAGCGAAAAATGTATTTTTAACCAGCTTGTAAATAAAAAGCATATCCTAGTAAGTGTGACCAAGAGATAACATATCTGAGTGGGCATCCTTGTAGGACATCACTGCGCCCGCGCACCGATTTATGTACTATAGATTAGCTTGGAGTGCCTTTGTGGATAAATACAATTTGAAAATTGTTATTTTTTTATATTAACCTTAACATAAAATAATGACATTTAGGTAAAAAAAATATTCTCAAATTATGGAATATTCTAATACATAAACTACCTACTACAAAACTAGGCAATTATAATAATTTTGTTTATATATATTTTATAATTTGACATCTTTGTAAAAAAAAAAAAATCCTTCTACATTTTGAAAAAAAAAATCAAATTCCCAAATTTTTTGATAAAATACGCTACAAAATTTTACAATTATTAAACCTTCAAATATCTGTTAATAGAATAATATAACACCTAATCTATAAGACATTTCTAAAAACACCTATAATTGCCAAAATTTTCTAAGAACAATGCTATAATTAGTATATAGGGGAGGTGCGGCTACTAACAAGTTATTTGGCAGTGCCATTTCCTTGGTGTTTATTATCCCCGCTGTCCCCAACTAATTTATTGGACCCTTAACGCCCTTTGCCCTTAGATGGATCGCCTAATTTAGCAAAGAGTTCTTACTTCAATGGACAGTCATAACTTTTGTTTTCTTGTATATATACCGATGTGTACGTTGGTAGAGTATAGCGGCACAAAGCGCCCTCGGGTTCGATTCCCGATTGAGACAGGCGTGTATGTGATGAGCATGGATGTCTGTATAGGTTTTGGTCATTTATTAAATATATTCTTAACATTTATAATGTGTATTTCTATGTACTTGTATTTTTGTCTAACCCCCTTAACACAAACTAATAATTTGTTTACTTAGGGGTTAGATCAATGTGTGTAATTTGTCTTGTGATATTATTATTATAATTAAAAACATTTGTGAATGATGTTTGTGAAACATTGATCACAATAAAGAAATACCTGTCTGAGTGTGTATGATTCTTCTCAGACCAGGACGTGTTTAGAACCCTCGTGGCTTTAATTTACTTTGATAAGTATGGTATCAAAATAGATAACTTATTACAGTATAGTTTTTTAATGATACATAAAATAATAGCTACACAATAAAAGCATTTTAAATATATATTCAATATATATAATATAATTCTAAGATTAAAATAAGATAAATAAACAAACATATATAAGACAAACCATAAACAAAAGAGTAACTTTGTCACATAAACAGAGATCCTGTTTATGGTCAGACAAAGCAGTTGTAATCTGTGTAATTATTTGGAAGGATATTTTGGCGCCCTGCGGCGGACGATGACATGACATTTCTTGTTCTTGAGAAAATACGAGATTTAAATGTTATTTATATATATATATATTAGATACATGTAGGTATAGGTAAGTAAAACTTATTTTCTTATTATATTAAGGCTAGTAAATATTATTTTGGTCATATTTGTTTATTTTGACAGTTCCAGTTTGAAATAATAAATAATTGGTTCTAGACACAAATGTTAAAAATAAAATTGTATTTTATACGTTCTAAAATTTGTTTTATCAAATCCGAATATGGTTTTGTGTTGGTTTTTATTATTTTAATAGTAGTTTTAAATGTAATTTCTATAATAAACATTAAAGTTATGGGTTATACACATAAATGTCATTTTATACGTGTTATATTCATCCGTAAAATATATTTGTATTCTATAGTCATATTTGTCAAATTGGAATAGGATTTTTATCATTAATTTTATGATAGTATTAATAGATACTACTTTTAAATATTGTACCTACTGTAATAAGTTTTGTAGTCAATGTGTTCATAAATCTCGTAATACAATAAAAGTTGATTAGTTATTGTTATACAACTAAGTTGGTCCAAGCCTCGGCAATTAATGTCCAAGGTCCAACCCCCAGCATCTTCGCGTTCATTACCTCTGATTCCTCACAATCTTGTTCACTTGTTTGACTCGAGATTATTTTGTTTTATTTTTATTTCATAGTCTTTATATTGTTAGGGTTGAGACATTAATAATTGCTAATATATATTGATATTACAATTCATATTTAATAAAAACGTCTGCTTGTTTGTTCGGGATAATCTTGAAAACGGCTGAACCATTTTCAAAGTTATATTAGAATAACTCTTTGAACTAGCATTTTTATTTTTTAAATAGAAATATTTGTTACAAATGTCTGTTAGTTTTTTCAGGATAATTTTTAAAATTGAAACGATTTTGATAGAATTATCCAGATTAAGAAAATGTCACGTAATAACACTTGTATAGGTAACAAACAACTTATTAAAATAAAAATTTATTTGTAAAACCGTGTGAGTAACTCAAAGGAAATAAGACTAGGATTTAAGACATGGAGGGGAGGGGAGGTGGTGGGGGCAAGTTTGTGTCTGTTGTGTAGAACACGTGATCAAAACACTTGTACTCAAAAAATCTTTAGACAAAATGATGCTTAACATGAAGAGCAACAAAAAAGTATAAGTTTTTTCAATAGGTTTAACCATTCGCTAGTTATGATTTAATTAAATATTTATCTATAGTGTTGGGGTTCCTTGAACTTTATGTCACCATCACAGTACCGATTATAGAATACGAAAACGAAGATTTATAAAATAAAAAAAATACTCGAGTACATATATTCCCATATATAAATTAAAAACTTTTTCGTCTAGTTCCTTTGCTCTCGGTCAGAATAATTCCAACACTGGTTTTCAATGTTCAAGACAATATCTTATTGTTCTAAGTTGTTACTGTTACGTTCCTGGCATTAGTAACGTGTTCCGTAGTTCAGCATTAATAACACCACCGCAACTGGACGCTCTTGGTCATGGCTGTAATTATTTATTTGTTGTTAGGGTTGTCACTTTTTTATGTCACTTTAAATATATTTTTATAGTATTTTTTTGTCAATTTTTTTTTGGGTTTTTAAAGATTTTATAAATAAATCGTTATAGTTGATTTTACCTTATTACTTTATGAGATATATTTTTGATTTTCTTGCATAATTCTATCTGTATAAGAAGCTCTAGGATGTGTGGTCTTATTATTTTTATTATTTATTATAATAATGGAGTATGTACAACCCTTAACAATATATAATGCATTTGGTGTCAAGAATGACCGTTCGTAAATTATTTGTTTAAATTTAAACCGGGATCGACTAAACGTTCCGGGTCCTCAATAAGTAATTCGCTGCCAAATTATGTGGACCCCTTCCCCAGGTCACCACAAAGACAATGCAGAGTCCGATGAAATTTAGTTAAGAGAAATTGGGGTCATTTTAAATTGGTTTTCGTAATGGCGATTTGAGTCCAACCAGTGACAAATGTTTATGAGTTTGTCACCGAGGGGATAGTCTTTGTTTCTGACTCCGCCTGCGGCAAATGAGTTTCGCCGAATTGAGTGTAATGAACTCTGTGATGGATCGCCATGTCCAAACATGGACAGAGTAATTATTGTTTTTTTAAACGTTATTTAACTGTCATCTTTATTGTTCTTTTTAACTAATGAGTATTGATTTTAATGAATTTTAATCAAATGTTATATTATTTATACTTGTATCGCCCGGTGGCAGAATACATTCCAATTTTTATTGTTTTTAATTTGACATCAGACTGTTATAAACATGACATTGACAGTGTCAACGTAAATGAAGTAGTTTGTATAATTTAACTTTCATTAATTTAATATATTTCTAATGCATTATTATATACTTTGCACTTCTCCAAAAGAGTTTTAGTGTGTCACTTCATATTCCTTGTACCTATGTTCGCAAAAAATGGTATTGTTATTAATCTAATGATGTTTTGACACACACATTCATCTATGTATGTGTGTGTCAAAACATATGTAATATAACTGGAGGAAGAAACAACAAAATGCTGCCATAAACTAGATGTGTATGTGGAGTCTGCCAAATGACATTACGTCGTACGTGCTCCCACGGTGAGGGCCACGAACTGTTTGACCATTCACACATTATATTAGCGATTGGTGTAGTGGTTGGCGGTCCTGGTGTTAAGACAAAGTTTCATTTCGATTTCTACACGGGATGTTCTTTGTGAATTATTTTGATAAATAATTAAATATATGTATAATATTGTAGCCTCTATTTTTGTTTATTGTTTAAAAAACAAGCTATAAACTATTTCCTTTTAATATTACAAAACTTTTAAAATATTAAATAAGTTAAAATGGTATCCACGGAGTTTGTTGCTGGTTCATCTCCATGTCTATCATTTGGGATGATGTAAACAGAGACTGATTTGCTGACCGGCCTTTCATAGTCATATTGCACTTATGAAATGAACAAAATCACTTTAAAAGTGTAATGTATGTATATAATGTTAAAACAAAGAAACTTATATCTATTCCTAACAATGTAATCTTTGTAAAAATATAACATAGTTTTTGATCCGAAATACATATTTTATAAATTTGTTCTCTATATCCGCTACTTTCATGGCCCACTACCTAGTCGTTACCGCGGCAATCATTCTCTCGTACTGCTTCCAACTATCACACGTAATTAACTGATTCAGTTCTAGATGAGACTAGAATTATTCTGTTACTATTTATATATAGTTTTAATTGTAAAATTTATTGGTTACTGTTTGGTAAGTTGTATTATTAGAATCGTCTGAACTATTTTTTTTTTATATTTTCTAACTTGATAAAATTTTCTTAGATTAGATTTTTGTTGTTGTGTGCAAAATTTTGTAATGACTTCAGGTTATTTCCCAAACAATTTCTTCATAATTATCCTAGACTATACAAAATCTATTAATCAGACACTTCCAAATATGGTATACAGTTTGTCAAAATTCCTCAATGAAACAGTCCCAAATATACATGTCCTATCTATGAATTGTACATCTTGGTCCAAAGACAGTCTCGCCCTGCCAATATGCGTAGTTCATTAGTTGTTCTCCCAAACGACGCCTGGGACAAGGGCCACTTATTTCGTGTTTTGTGACCTCCTGATGAAATGTCTCATTTTGTACAAACGAGCTATTGAGGGCTTGGGAACAACATTTGGTTTTACGAATGGATGGATTTTGTTTGATTTTTTTATATCTTTGTATATTTTCTCTAATTATTTAGTTTAATTAGGGGTTTTCCTTTTATGTAAAGTTTTCATAATCACACAATGTTTCTTTATCTTATTATTTTTTTGCGTACTACAAAAGGAATCGTAATGCGACAAGAATTATCTCCTGTCCCCAAATAAATAAAGAACACGTAAAGACGCAAAGAGTTTTTTATAATATCGTTTCAGTCATGAATTCATGATAGTCATGTCACTATAACATAAGGTAATATAATTTCTTAGTTGTTGGTATCAGGTTTGATGAATCAGGCAATATGTACTAAAATTCAAACAAATTCATATTTATACGTATATAGATGTATAAAAGGAATAAAATACAATATATTTTTTTTTTAATCAAGTTTTTTTAATTGTCAGCCGCAATACATTTAAAATTATTGTATTTCATTAATCAACATATTAACAATAAATTATTAAAATGAATAATAAAAGTTATAAGCGATTGAAACGGATATACCTACGTAACATAAAATGTCAGTGAGTTCAATCTTAGATTGTTTTTTGGTTTCGTGTCACAATCTGGATAATAACAAAACAAATCTAGTGTATTAGGCGGACGATTTATCTCACGATGTGTGATGCATGCTCCGTTTATTTTCATCCGGAGGAAGGGGAAATGACGAGACCATGGCCGGATGTCGCGAAGCCAGCGCTCGGATTAGTGACGGATCGGAGAACTACCTTTTATTTGGTTTTGGAATATCTTTGTTTGTTTTGAAATATAGTTTGATTTGTTGTGTTCAGTTGTTACCTGTTGCTACATGTCAGCCATTTTGATTATTTAAGTTTAAATGTCATTTTTTCTAGTTTTATTTGACTACTATTTGACTTTTTTACGTTTATTTCTTATAAAGGTTCTGTATTTTCTATTAATTAAGCGAAATTCATGTAGTTATTGCAATATGATCTCTCTGATGCTTCTTCTTCTGAACTACTGAACCGATTATCATAGGGTTAGGTTATTTATTGATTTGATAGCATCATTATCATCTATAGGTTAGCAACAAAAAAATCTGTGATTGTCATGTACTTGAGGAATAATCACAGATAAACAAATTACAAATACAATATAAAAACATTGAAGCTGGTCTCGACTAACAGTCGTAATTGTTATTGACAGCCAATAGTCTAATAACACAATTAAATATGTATAATAAATTTGATGTTAATTTTTCTACATTACATGGGTTTCTTTATTTCATTGTCTCACCGGAAGTCGTAGAATGCCATTTAGTAAAATAACTATTTCATAAAATTTCTTGTAACTTCCATAACTTGAAACAAAAACTTATACAAATCCGTAAATAGCCCAAAATATTTCAATCAAAATAACAAAAATCCACAGTGAGATAAAATTAATTTATTCAAGCATAAAGAATGCCCACAAAACAAACAACAAAGACAGGAACTTCTCGGATATTCCGCAATATTAGGATGAAATATTACACGCAAAGTTTTTCCGCGCAAATTCCGCAGTTAGCTAACTCCACGACATTTGCGGGATGCCGGGACGTTTGACAAGGGAATGAAGTCCTTTAATGTTTTCATTTTTGGTGCTCTTGTTAATGCAGATATATTCAATATTAGATGAATATATTATTAGGATAAAATACTGATTTAAGCTTAAAAGTTCTTATTATAATAGGTTTATGATATTCAGTCATAGAGAATGCATATCGAAACAGTTACCATTTTTTCAAATATTTTCGTTCTGTTTAAAGATATTTATAGACATTGAGCCTATTTAGTGAAAAAAAATAGAACGAACTGCAAAGTTAGAAACTTAGCTTAGATTTTCCGAGAGAAGCCTAACACATGTCACTACTTATCCAATAAAGACGATCTTATTTAGAATGCTAAATTCACCAAAGCGATACAGTAGCTCAATTGGTAGAGTGACGGGACAGTTTCCCAGAGGGGTTGCGGAGTGAAATCTCTGCCCGTATCGCTTCATATTTTTTTTTGTAAATATATACTTTTTTAAATAAATATGAATACACAAATCAAATACCTTAACAAGAACATTGAAGGTGAGCGAATATTAGATATTGGCATTATGAAGGCGACCTCCTGTCGCGATGATGAATCCATAGAACTGAGAGCTGTACCAAAATAACTGCAGTTACAAACACAAACCAATATAACTCTTATTCAATCTGAAATCTTATGGGCAAATCAATAGAGTTGAGATTTTGAATGAAATTTTTGGGGACTGTAATATGAGGGAGTGATTGTTCTTTTGTGTTTTTAATAAATTTATGACTGATATTACGATAATGTTAATAAATGTGTCGAAAGAGTTTGTTTATTGTTTAATTAAAGTTATTTAAATATTATTTTGTGGTAATGTATTTTGTTTCGGAGTTATTTTCTAGACTTTTTGTTATTGATTTATAAAGGTGTCATTTTTTTAAATAATTGTTGGTATTGTATTTACTGTACGCACATTTAAAATATGCAAAATGAACTTATGATTATGAATTATCAACCATTATATATTTGGTAATCATATTATGGGAAAAATAATATCCTTTTTTAATCATTATTCAATTAGCCGTTGCCCGTGACTCCACTCGGGTGTAGGTCGCTTTTCGCGTAATATGTGGAAACTACAATTATACAGAATGATAATAGACTTATAGTTAGTTCTATAGTATCCTATTCCCGTGCCAAGTTTAGGCATTCCATTGCTACGATATCAAATTGAAAATAATAACATACATACAGCCAGGACATTATTTAGATATAATAAAGCATATAAATACTCAATATTTTTTTACCAAATATTATGTTTTTGAGTAATGTTCAATTAAAGAATTTCTTTGTTTTAATTTCAAACTGCTATAACATATGCTAAAACATAATCATAACGAGTTCTAAAAAAAGTCAGCGCCATCTATTGAGATTTTATGTTAGTTACATATTGAAATTTGAAATGGGCATATTCAATTTGTTAATTTATTAAAATTCAGATAAAACAAAGTAGAAATTCTGGCTTTATATAAAATTAAATACGTTTATGTAAACCGCATTCAATTCTGTTTAAAAGTTTTGAAACAGTTCTTGAAGTAAATTTTCAATTGACCATAACTTCTTCCCTTAACTGATTTTGACGAAACAAAATTTTGACAATGCTCCAGCTCCAGAAAACCGCGTTTAAATCTGTTGAATAGTTTCGAAGTTACAACGTACCAGACAGGCAGATAGACAGACAGACAAAAATACCAAAAAAATGTATTTTTGGTTTCTGTTACTAGTCTTTAATCGCCACCTATCATTTTTTTGGAAAAATATTTAATGTACAGACACTCGATTTCTACTGTCTTATTATATATTTGAGATTTGAGATAATAAATGTGCAAAACCAAAAAAAACTTCTAAGAAAATAAAAAATATAAAAAAGAATCCTTAAATAAACATTAGTTCAATGACCCTTACCTCCAATCCTAAAATTCACTCCAATTTAAGTGAAATTGAGTCCATTTCTTGTATTTGAGTTCCGAAATCCGTCCCTCAGAGTTCGTATCACTTACGCACACGATTTACGATGGAGTGACCGCACGTAATGTACCGTACGACAAGACGAGATCCAATTGAAAAATTTCCGGGCTTCTTGACTGATGTTTTTTCCAATCTTTCCGGTAGATTAGGTTTGGTGGAAACATGGAAAATTAGATCGTAATTGTCAAACGTCTTTAAGTACGACTTGAGAATTAAAGATTTGGAGTTTCGAATACTATTTAATTGTTAAAATATTTGTTGTTTAAATATTTAAAATTTTGAATATTTGTCACCTTTGTTTTAAGATTTTTATTGTTATTAAAGGTTTTGAATTTCGAATATGGTCGTCTTTAAGTGTTAAGATATTTCATGTTATTCAAGATTTTATATTTCATATATTGTCACCTTTAAGTGTTAAGGTTTATTTTAAATAGAAAAAATATATATTTTGAATGTTGTGGCCTTTAAATGTTAAACTGTTATTGCAAGTTTATTTATTTTTTTAGTAGATAATTGTAACTTACAAAATATTTTCTTTTTTACCTTTGTAAGGTTTTAAAATGTATATCATGCCCCTCGATAACCATTTTACAGAACGTAGGGGCGATCACGATTTATACTAACGCTTGGAAAATGGAACAAAAAACAGACGCTTTTTAATAAATTACTTTTACCAATGAAGGTATGTCACTTTCATTATGACGAATCATATGATAGAACGAACAAGATGCATACGTGGAGAATAAAAAGAGCAATTTTGATTTGCAATAAGCTAAAATCATTCGCTCTCCAATTTCACAGAGAGCCCTCACAAAAGATCACCCACATTAACTATGAATGGACAAAAACAAGCTGGCAATGGACACGAATGGAAATTAAAAAGAAAAAACAGTCCGAGAAACGGAAATACGAATTGAATTTAAGTACATTTTAAATTTCGAACCCCGGCTTTGACCGGCGAAATAAAAGGTTCGAAATACGAGTGCTTTTTGATCTCGTTCCCGTGCATCCCCTTAACGGATGAGGCATTTGCCACGCGACTAAATGGATTATTTTCTTCTTGTGTTCTTTTTTAAAAAAAATTGAGCCTCCGTTTTGTACTGACGACATATTCTTATCACATTTATTAAATTTCATCTTTGATGTGTTACAATAAGGTAGATATTTCCTCAAACAATGTACAGGTTTTAAAAATTGTTTCTTTATGATATGCAAACCATTTTAGATAGACCTACCCCGATATTTGTAGCTTTAAGCGATACAGTGTTAAGAAAGATTGTGGCTACTAAAGAATGGATCTGGTTAAGCTGGTGCAACAAAAGAAACAAAATGTTGACAGGGTGGGATTGGATAAAGGAGGGTTGACTTTATAGTCGTTGGCAATTTGGAAATGGACTTCCGGAATCTGTTTATATGGCGGTTAACTTTTTGTTTGACTCGTGTGTCAATTTTTCTTGCTCAATCGAATTTGAGGAACATTTTGTGGATTAGAAAATTGGTGTTTTATTTGTTTTAGGTGTGGATGGAATTTGTGTCCCATAATTTTTTATGTTTATTTATTCTTTAATACAATTGAAAAAAATGCATATTTCTTTTGGGTAAGAAAATACAAGGACATATTAAGATACTCTTCAATTAATGAATACATTGGAATGTATTTTACACGATTTATACAATGTTTATATTATTATATTACTTTTGGGATATCTATTATTGGTTAGATAGGTTTTATTAATAATATCTATATTTTCTTAATATTAAATTATTTTAAATTGTCGATTCCATAAAGATACCCAATTTTGAAATGTAGGTATGTTTTGATTCGTTAATTATACTTAATAAATCACAATTTCACTGTCCCGAAATTCATTCCAAACGAAAGATTTCATGTACAAATGCTTCTAAGATGTCATCTTAACGAGTCGAGGGCGTGAACATCAAACTGTTTCCCGGACCCCTTGGTCATCCATCATCCCTTGGAGCAGATATGAGATGAAATATTAAAGAAAAATCCAAATCATTCTGGAGTTGCTATTCTACAAATTCATTAACGCAATAATTTTAGAAAGTTTATTGATTATTCTCGACTATTTTAACTATTAACTATTGACTATTTTTGACTATTGACTGTTTAGTTCCAGGGCTATTTGGTTTAAGCTTTTTTTTAAGCGGAATGGAGTTATATACATATTTGGAATAGATTTTTTTTTATTCATTTATATATCTTACAATAAACCTGAAAAAATATCCATATATAAAAATGAAGCTGTATACACATGTTTAGTAGATTATATTTCGAACCACGAGGTGTAAAGCAGTATACACACGCTCAAAACAGAAGTTCTCTATATGTTTAAGTTATAGTAGATTGTGTTCTTACCTTATCCTAATATCCCAAGGGCACAAATGTTAAAAACGCAAGTTTCTCTTCAGTTCCGGTCCGCATTAACACAACAAAGCTCCTTCGATCACTCATCGCATGACTACTGATTTATTTTAATGGATATATACTTTTCATGTTACGTTCTCGCTAATGTTGGCTTATTTGATACTTTTTTGATTTTTAATCAAAAATACATCCAAAGCTCTATTGGTAGAAGAGTTATGGTCAACTGTGGTTTAGTTTTAAATAAATATAGAATGAAAAATAAACCGATATAGGCAAATATTCGACCCTGCGATCTCTGGCAATAGGAGGTTCCCGGATTTTTCATTCTATAATTATTTAAAATTAAAATAAGTTTAACATGGCTATACACGTTTAAAGATATTTTCAAAGTCTAATTTTGTGATGATCATAATCGTATATTGCGGATGTTATATATATTAGAAATTGATATCATTATTTTAAACCCAAAATGTAACCTAAACATAAATTTCAATATATTACTGTGTCATAATATGTCATATATATGTCAAATATTATGACATTAACAGGACGATCCATAACAGTGTCCTCTATCAATCACTTACCGAAACCTATCAGATGTCCATTATGCAAGAGATAAGTTTGTATTATAACTTGAAGTATTATCTCGTAATGCTACTTGGAATAAATTAAAAACATTAAATTGAATAACTTAACACATACAATACCATTTATTACCGACATTTTTTATTGTATACAAAATAATATATAAATAAAACAAAAACAGTTCACAGAGTGGAAATACCGTCTAAGAAAATTTCTTCCAAAAGAACAATAGTTTTGTTAAAGTTAGGTTATTATTGTAATGTAATAGACACACAAATGAATACATACTAATATAACATATATGAGTAATTTAATTAATGTAAACTAAATGAACATAATATCAATCAAATAAAACTATTTTGTTTTAAAATTATTGACAAAACTAATTATGTATTATTTACCACAGAGCACAATTTAGTTCCAAACTAGGCAAAGCTTGTACTAGACTGACAAAAATACTTTTTTGTTGTTAATAAATACACATACCTTGTACCATGACTGTATTGGTATTGGTATTCTGTATCAGTGTACCAAACAATAAAGTCTCGAATTACTGAAACCAATCGCCAAATCGAAGCTATCACTCAAATAATAAGCGAGTTAATATTCAGCATGCAACCTCCAGACAAAATAAAATATAACCTCAGGCGTAAAACAGGTAGCTTCATATTATAGATAGTTTTGATACTTTATATCAGTTTTATAACAAATTTAGAATATTATGATGTCATGATGATTAATTTCATGATGGTGTGGTTTTTATATAGTTTTGTAGATGTAAATAATAATACTTCTAATACTTTTTAATATTATTTCCTACCAATACACAGTTATAGTAATGACGATGTAATGAAAATCTTAATCTAAATATAAATAATATAACCAGGAACCTAATATTTCAATAAATTTTGAAAAGTATCAAAATTATTCCATCCAACTATATTTCCCAAAAATACAAACGCAACAGTTTAATGGCTGTTTATTGAAATGCAGCGATTATTTTAATAGTTCATCCGGTCCTTACTGATGTGTTGGTCATGGTAAAATTAGAATATGCCAAAACACCCTTAATAACTTTACAATACAGCCTAAAATGGCATCACAATTTTAAACGAATTGCAGAACATTAGAATAATTATAAGATTTTCAAATTTTGAGAGAAATTTCGGGTTTAGTTAAATGTCAGGTTCATTTGATAGTTATATTAAATTTGAGCATGACAAAGTAAAGGCTATTTATTTATACATACGGACAGAATATACAACCAAAAGGAAATTATGTATCGTTTATATATATATGGCACAGGTATTACATATATATGTATTTATTTGATTTATTTATATTTTGCAATCTGCACAATGGTACTAACATTTCTTTCCAGCAAATAAAGAGGCCTAAGGGAAAAAAAGTAATAAATAAGGAAAAAGAAAATAAAAAAATCTTTTCTTGGTGTTTAATAAATAATAAAAAAATATTGAAATTTTAACAAAAAAATCCATAACACATGAAGGTTGTAAAAGGTTTTAATTATTTAATTATATTATAGTAATTTCTTATACATCTATTGTTACAATATTACCTCAAAAACCAAACTTTCAAGCATCAAAGCTAAACAATCTTCATAGCTCTGATGTCCCCAACACAAAGCTTCCCTTAACTGAGGGATTGCTACCCTCTTATGATTCTGACACACGGCTTTGAAGATTATTTTTTAAATTAAGAACACTTCTTATCAATAATTGCGGAATATTAATTTAGTTCGCAATTGCGGCATATTTTTTTAGTTCGGAGTTTCGAATATTCATTTTATCAACAATTGTAGAATATATTTTTTTGTTTTTCAAGTATTTATATAATTTATAGTCAATAAGACCATTCCAGACCTAGTATTTACATGAAAGGGTGTTACATATTATGTTGTTTTTATGTCTTATTATTACGTGTACACGCGATATGTCATTACCTCCTCAAGTAAAACCAGTAATTAGGAGCTGGTTCCAACTAGTTATGGGTTTATACAATGTTAATATGTATTTAAAAAAGTCCAAATACAATGTAATATGATAAATAAAGACCAATATATCTGTTAACTTCGGAATTTCGAAGGTTAAGGCACTTTTGGCGAAATTTCGAAAGAAGCCTAATAGATATTGCCTTTGATGAAGACGATTATATATAGAATACGGTAGCTCAATTGTTGTAGCGACGGCACGGTTTTTTATAGGTCGCGAGATTTAATGCTGCCCGTATGGATTAATTTTTAATTCTTTTTTATTTAAAATAAGCCGGGGTAAGCGGCTAAACATGTTAATAATGTTTGCATTTTTTTTATTATTTTTTTAAGTTAATAAGTAAAATAAAGGCTACCGTGTGTGTTACAAACGCCAGGTCACGTATATGTCACACGTCAGTATTGTCGCGTTCTGGAGGGGTTTGAACTGACCCCCGCCATTTCGTTGCAAGTGGCCATTATTTTTTTCTTTCCCATAAAGGTTATAGTAACGTCCTTAGGATGGGGTTACGGATAACAGATGTTATCGTGTTAACATTCTTTTATTTGCTCTCTTACTTGAATAGAAATTGTGTGTTTTGTGTTAAAAGTTATTTATTGATAGGGTTTAAAAAACACCTTAAATACTAGATTTATTGCTAGCAAAAGAGCAGTAAATGTTTATTATATAGTTAATTATTAACAGCTATCTTTTTGGACAAGTGATTAGTCAATTTATTTATGAAAAAAATATACATCTAGGTCCATCAATAATTTTCCCATCTATAATGGATTATGTTTGCAATGTGAAATTTATTTTATTCGTATTTAACTTTTTTAGTTAACATATAATGTTTGTTATTTAAGCAATTATGAATACAATAACGAAATACTGTTTTTCAGTGAGTTTTATTTTATTTAAAAAAATTTCATCATATATTCGATTTGAAATAGTTTTTAGTTTTCTTGATTTCATAAATTGGGACACTAGTATTGAGGCTATTGTGCTAAATGGTAGTGGGTTAGATCTCCTAGAAAAATATATTTTTTTAAAACTAGTATTATTCTAGATTCTGATTTTATGTAGCAGGTACCAGTATACAATTACAATTTTGACGTTTGCCAGTTATTGAAGTTTCGTATTAATTTGATAACAATAACTACGTAAATTTCAAGTAAATATAGAATAACAAACAAACCGATACGGACAGGGGATGCGAACCCGCGAACTATTGGAACATATTCCAGAGGTCACGAGTTCGAATATCGGTTGCTCGAGTATCGGTTTATTTTTCATTCCATATTTATTTAAAATTATAATAAACTCAACATATATACATGTTTAGAGATATTTTCAACATAACTACGTGTGTTCTAAATTGTATGTATGTGTGTGTGATCTATATTATTAAATAATATGGTTCCATAAATAAATATTTCTACGTTTTTAAACTATTCACAAAACCCGTAATAATCTAAGTCAAGTATAAAAAATATTTTTATTACATATGGTTAAAAAAATATAATTATGATCAAAAAAATTAAATTTGTGAAAATATTTTAATCAGCTATTATTTGCCAAACTTATCTTAATTTATCGATATATTATACATAATTTTATCGATAATAAATTGAGATTCACATCATTATTGTGATGTGTCAAACCGGTCATCGATAGTATAAAATGGGTTCTACTAAAAATATAATAGCTATATTTCACGAAAATTTAATTACGTTAAAATCCACATCATCGTTTAGTTATATTGTTTTTTAGAAATGTTTTCAGTTTTCAGCATTCTCAGATAAACATTATAATATATTGTTGTATGATAAGCTTCGATCAAAGCAAGTATTAAATTAATGATACGAAAAAGAATATTTTATAGATATTGCAGAACATATAAAAACATACAAATGTTTTTATCCTTGTCTCATAAAAATCGGATAATTTTATAAATTATGGAACGGAATCGTCTGGTTGCGCTACCAGAGGATTTTAGTGAAAATTACGTTGAAAATTGAATAGCACAAACAAACGTAAAAACGACACCCCTAGCAATCGTCTCGCAGAAAGTCTCTTTTCAAATATTAAAATTTAATCGCAGGGTTGTCGCAACTCAAATTAGGTTCTTGAAAGATTGGCGTAGAAAAGATAACAGATACGACTTGTTATTTTTCTTACATTGTTAAAACAATCAGAATTTTATAAAGATAGAAAAAGAAACATACAAACAATGACTTTTTTAAGGTTGATTTTTTTTCTTTTTTTTTAGAATTAAATATTTATGAAGATAAAAAGTAAAACAAAAAAAATTATTCTTTTTTAAGATCGTAATTTTTCTGTTTTGTTATTTTTCGTTGTGATATCTTTTTCTTACTACAGTTTTCGGGACAATATATATATGTATATATATATTTTATATTTCGTAATGTGTATTATATATAACTAAGTAATGCTATGGTTCCAATACAAGATATAACTAGCTAACTAATTATGGTATATCTTCAAATGACAGTTCTGACGACATAATCTTTGGCAGATTCATACAATGATACGGACAGACGAAGAAACTGGATATTAATTTCGTTAGCGCTTTTGAATGATTTACACGAAGTCGTTTGTTGACTTCCGAGTCAAGTGAAGTCTCTTTTCTTGTTCACAGATAATTTGGGCGCGAACAGAGCTTTTATTGTCATTATATAAGTCACGTTAAAATTTGTTGGGGGACAGGATTAATGTTTTCTCTGGGGATATTTTATTTTGTAAATAATTTAGAATTATTTTGTAATGGTTCTTCATTGGAAACGAATTGTTTTAAAACTTTTTACTATATTTACAAGGGTTTCGAAGTTAAAATGATAATTATTTAATATTTTTGTAAATCGCTATATTTGACGTATATTATTTATTTAATTCTTCTACTTAAGATATTTAACCGTTGACCGATTTTAATGTTTTTTGGATTTCTGATATCTAGATGGTTCTTCGGCTTAATTTTTCTCCGGTAGGTAACTGTGAAGACTTAGTAAGTTACTGTACAAATATTTGTGCTCTAAAAAATTTTAATTTTTGAATTATTTTTTATTTCTTTTTAGGTTTTGAGCATTTTTGTATATTTTTGGTGAATGAGTTTTTTTTATTAATAACTGACTATGACTATTAAAATAATCTTAAATAAATTTTCAAAGATTTTTGCATAAAACTAATTCACTGATAAGTCAGTAAGACTTTCAATAAAATAAATGATCAAAACTAAAAAACAGCATAAACAACTAATATAATAAAAAAAGTTTATAAGATTATATCAAATAAATACGACATACAAACGCCTTTACAGTCTATTTTAAACAAAGAAAAAAAAATGAAACAATTTTTTTATCTAAAAAAAATACCATGAGAGTGAAGCTAGTTACCAAATTAGGTAATGATAAAAATCACAAACGCTTACAGATTTTGCTATTGGATATAAAACTAACTTTAAAATATATAAATTCAAATTCAAAATATGAAATGAAATTGGAAGAAATACACGCTATACAAATATATACACTATACAAATTATTAATAGCGTATAGCCTTCGGTGGACAGCGTGGCTTACCAGTGACTCGGCAAAGTCGAGAGATCAATACAGTGTGCACTCACACATAACTGAGATGGAACTGGTTCATTAAATACGAATAGAATTGATTATAGAATTAAAATTAATTTACTTTTCATTTATCTTTAATTAAATATGATTCATTTATAAAATTTTTATGTAAAATTAAAAAGATACCAGGATACTGTTTTTGAAACTCGGAAATTATTTCAGGTATATTTCTTTAAATGTTTTATTTCTAATTGGTTTTTATAAATAAAGTAAGTAATTGTTGAAATTATAATAGTATATCGTTTTTTATGTCAGAACTTCATATTTCTATTTGAATTTACATAGTTACATAGTTACAGAATTGTATATTACAGATATTAAATTAGCTAAATTACAGTAAATTGCAAAATTTACTTTTGTAATATTCTAAATATAGCTTGAAACCGGAAATTGAGTTCAATAAACCTTGCTGATTGCTGTCTTAATTCTATTATATCGAATTAAGAGTTTAGTTTTCGATTGATAGTATGGCTTGATAAATTCTTATTTTATTTTTTATTTATTTTATTTATTTATTTATGTACCAAACTTAAATCTTAACTTAAAATATAAACATTACGTACACAGGATAACTTATCTCTACAAAGAGATCTCTTCCAGCCACCCAAAAAATTGATGTGCGAAATGAGTTTCTTAACAAAATAAATCATTGGAGGGTACATAATTGCGTAACATATACAATTAATAATATATAATTAAAATCCTTAGATATATATGACAAGTCAATATATACAAATACACATACATACACACATACATATATACATATATATATATATAAATTCATAAATAAGGTAATAATAATATTAATAACAGTAGTTATATTGATAGTGAGAGATAGTGCTGCTTCAATTTATGTTTAAAAGAACTAATTGTGGAACAATTATAAATTTCAGGAGGAAGTGAGTTCCACAATTGTGCTGCTTTTATTGTGAAAGATTCTGCTAAAAATGTGGTGTTATAACGAGGTACATCAAGGGGTTTAAAAATGACACATGAACGGGATGGTCTGTTATTAGGTATGGACAGTTGAAAAGATTGTCGTAAATAGGGAGGGGAAGATTTAGACAATACGTTAAAAAGAGTAGTTAGGACGTGAGTATTCCGGCGGAGTCGAATAGGGAGCCACTTTAGTTGACGTCGGAATTCAGATATATGATCGAATTTACGCAGTCCGTATATGAAACGAATACATACATTGTGAAGTCGATCCAACTTGTCTAGTAGCTCTTCTGTAGCATCTAAGTAACATACGTCGGCATAGTCGAGTATAGGAAGTAATAGAGTTTGGGCCAAGAGTATTTTCGTCTGTAGTGGTAAAAAGTTTTTGAGGCGTCTCAAGGAATGAAGGGAGTAATGAAGGCGTTTACTCACCTCATTAACATGTGCTGACCAAGACAAATTGGAGTCAATTGTTAAGCCTAAGTTTATTGCTGTTTCTGATAACGGTATTGTAGTAGAATCGTATATGATGTCTGGTGTTATATTGAAATTTATTTTGTTACGCAGTTGTCTACTTCCAATTATTAGCGCTTGAGACTTATTAGGATTAAGCAAAAGACCAAAGCCCTTTGCCCATTCCTTTATGCTGTTTAGATCCTGATTTATGACCTCTATTTCTCTATCAAGTTCGCTTAAGTTAGCATGTCGGTATATTTGCAAATCGTCTGCATATAGATGGTAGGGAGAAGATATGACTTTAGGGATTTCATTGATAAATATGGAGAAAAGCAAAGGAGATAGAACGCCGCCTTGTGGAACGCCAGCAGAGAGATCAGCCCATTCCGAAAAACTTTCGTTACAGCGTATCATCTGCTGACGACCGTGAAGATACGACTGAAACCAATCAATCACGGGTGGAGATATGTTAAGAGAGTGTAGGATAGCGAGCAAAATACTAAAATCAACACAGTTAAAAGCATTACTAAAATCTAGCAGGATTAAAATAGTAAGCTTCTTATTATCCATAGCTAAACGAATATCCTCAGTGACTTTGAGTAATGCTGTGGATGTACTATGGAAATTGCGGAAACCGGATTGGAAAGGACTAATAAGGTTATGAGTGTTTAGGAAATGCGTGAGCTGTTGGAGTACTGCATGTTCAAGGACTTTAGATAGTATTGGTAATATAGATATAGGACGAAAGTGCAATGGAGAAGAAGGATTGTTACATTTGGGTATGGGAATAACATAGGCTTTTTTCCAGACTGTAGGAAAAGTATTGGAAGTTAATGAAAAGTTCATAATATGTGTGATAACCTTCAATACATACTCCAGGATGGGAAAAAGCATCTCACGGCTGATGTCATCGCTTCCAACAGCGTTAGATCTAAAGGATGAAAGGCACTTCTTAACATCACACTCCGTGATTTCACGAAACAGAAATGGATTACAGGGTAGTCGGGGAGCCATATTTAATTTATGAATGGTAGCTAATCTGTCTGTATCGGACATATTGACGGAGGGAGTGGAGAAAAAATTATTAAGAAGATTTATATCGTTGAACTGATGAAGTTTTTCAGAGGCCTTCCCCACACCTAAGGATTTAAAAAATTTCCACATTTGGGACGGAGTTGAATTATTAATTGAGGAATATATGTAGCGACGCTTTGCATCCCTACACATCCTGTTGCAGAGATTACGCAATTGCTTGTAGGATTGTAAATTTTCCTGGGTGCCATTTTTCCTGTACCGCCGCTTAGCCTTATCACGGTTTACCATGAACTCTTTAATTTCTGAGGTAAGCCAAGGGGCAGGAAAGTGCTTAACACGTAACGATCTAAGTGGGGCATGGAAGTCATATAATTTAGTAATAACATTCATAAATGCAGCCACCTTTTCATCAATTGTTCCCGCCAGATAAACACAGGACCAATCTATTCTCGTAAATTCTATGTGTATTATAATATTTTGAGTTTATTTTCCTATAATTATAATAATAAAAGTTCTTTATAAATTTAGTACTCTTTATTAAACATGTTCAGAATATATTTTAAATTCTAAAAAAAATGCTTTTGTCCATTGTATTAAACAGGAAATTGTGAAAGGAAGATGTGTCATTATAGGAACAGTCCCAAAAACACATTTTTCGTTTGTCACTCATTCATTCTATACATGTAACTCGGTTTTGAGTCCTCTCTATTAATATAAAGTATATTATTATATATAAAAATGTAGCATTCCACTCGCTATCGCCTTGCTAACAGTGAACTAGCACCTTATAGCTTTGACCCAGCCGTGTCGCCGGTCACCGTACCGATCGATACAGCCTCTGCACTTGAGCTTTTTGTCCTCCCTCCCCCTCCCTGCGTCCCATTCCATCCCCCTCCCTCCCCAACCCCCTTCCCCCTCGCACCAGCCAGTATTACGATACTTTTATATATGTATCTGTATGTGTGAGGCTTCTTATGTATTATATTGCAAAATGTTGGGTTGGCTTTTTATTTTCAAATTAATGAATTAGTAATTGAAAACGGACTTACTTAAGCTTTTACTTAACTATTCGTGAAATAATTTGGATAATGGTAATCTAAAAATCGTAATGGAGACCAATGATTAGGTTTTTCAAATGACATTTCTTTGACAATCTCCGCCCGAATACTTTCAAGATTTTCCGCCCAGATGCAGAATATATTTGGTACTTGAATATAAAAAAATATTTCTTTTTGATTGGTGGAAATTGTCGCATGGGGCGTGGCTGAAGGCTTTGTCGCCAATGGGCGTGGCTCTCCTTTTGTCACTGTGTCGTTGTAAAAAGCCTTTGAAAGGTTGGGCGGGTTTCAGATAAAAAGGTTATATAATATATATTTTACGTTTAGGATTTTATGTCTGTGTATCTCTTTGTGTGGGCATGTGTATGTGTGTATTTTCGTATGTTTGTGTGTGTATATGTGTGTGTATATATGTGTGTGTACCTATATGTATGTGTGTGTTGGTATAGGTCATAATGTTAGTGTAGGGACAGTGTACTGTAGAGTTATTGTTGATAATATGTAGATATAAAATAGAGGTTGAATATCTCTTTAGAATGATATATTTTCTAGATAAAAATGGACTCTTAATAGACTATTTAACAGTCCTTTTGTTGTAATTTCTATAGTTTTCGGTTTAAAACTTTTTCAGTTGATTCGTCCTGAAAAAAAATTAAGTATTCTGAAGCAAATTATTTAGTAGTAATGGGTATTTAATATAAACATACATAGTTTTAAAAAGGACTGAAACCAACCGATACAACTGTATACAACCGGAACTCAAATATCCTTATTAAATTTAAAATCTAAAAATATAATAAAAGGTGCTAACATCCTTTGTTCTAATATTAAAACAAAACAAGAACAGAATTTAAAATTATTAAAAAAAACATCGTATAAAGAACAGACACATTTTCATTTGGCAACGTTTTGTTTTCATAAGACTTCATACGCTTTCTTCCACCCCCTCGCCCCCACTCTGGAGGGGGGAGGGTAGGGGGTAGGCTCTTTATTGGGCTTTGTTACGGACAAACTCCTTTTATCGACTTTTTTTATGAACCCAGTTATTTGGGTCGAATTTCGTATTCTTTTATTTTTATATATCTTCACCTTATCTTTATTTTAGGATGTAAAGTTTGAGTTTTATTATTTTACCAAATAATATTTCAGAAATAAAATAAATTTCGAGGAAATAAATGGTTAATGGCTACAATAATAATAATGGTTTATGAAAGATATTACCTTTTAATATAAGACAAGCTTTATTCTTGAAAAATACAAAATATATAACGTTATCTTTAAACATGTATAGTCATGTTAACTTTATTTAAACTTTATATATGGACTTTTTTGCATACAATTATTTTTTGTGGTGGGTAGGGACATGGTAGCTCAATAGACAGAACGATGAAAAATTTTTTTAGATGTAGCAGGTTCTAGTCTTTTCAAATCGATGGAATATAAAATGTTATTTAAAAAATACAAAATATATACATACAATGGTACATCGTGGTCGTTATCTACACGGTAGCTCACTTGGTAGACTGACGGAACGGTTTTCCAGAGGTCGCTGGTTTGAATCTTTCCAGCGTGACCGTAAAAAATTATTAATACTGTTAATACTGTACCCAATAATATCACAACTAAAAATCAAAATATGTTAATTTTACATACTAAGAAAATACATATTATTTAATTTTGTTAAATAAAATCTATCTAAAAAATAAACCTAATAGCCACGTCAAATTATAACGAATAGCATCCTCAAGATCATTTCATTAGCCATCCTCATCTCAATTTAAGCTCAACCTTTCATCTGTAACCATTCACCCACATTGTATATCCTCTATTATGTGGGTGTATTATAAAAGCACCCATTCACCCACGATACATTTATTAAATACGAGACTGTATTCAAACTGAGTGGGTCGTAGAGTCTCTCAAAGCTCTAGAGTGCACCATTCAGAGAATTTTCATACAAATTTTGTAAGGATATAAAAACTAAGACAGCTCATCACTTATTCAACTTTTTTAAGTATGTTTTACCCCTTCATATTATATATAAGGGATATACTGTAGCTGTTATATATAACTCTAAGTATTTATAAAGTGTATTCTATGTATTTGTATCGTTGTCTAACATGCTTAATACATCAAAAAATTTACTTACTTAGGGGTTAGATCAATGTGTGTAATTTAGCCAGTGATATTATTATTTTTATTTTTCGACGACGGCTAATAAGTTTTTGTATTGGGTATTTTTACCTGTAAATTTTTTAATGCTTTCTTTTCATCTTAAAGTTAGAGGATCTTCAAGGAGTATATGAAAAAATTATGAAATAGTACAGTGAATTTTAATTTATGTTTTGACAAACATATATCGAGATTATTTTTTCTATATATATTCTCATATAACTTTTGAACAGCCAGACCAATTATGGTCATATTCACATATAATAAAAAATATATATTGTGACTTTTCATATAATGAAATCTATCCAAAAACTTATTTTAAAAAAAAATATATATTTTTTCACAAAAAATACAAAAACTATCAGGTACCAAGTACATTCAGATTTGGAACAAAAATATGTGGATGACACAAAAAATTGTCTTGTGTAAGAATCGAACCCGCAAACAGTAGTTCAACAGTCTGAGTCAACTACTACACCAACAGGTCATCAGTATATGTGTCTAGTTATCGAATCCACAACCACCGACACAACAGACAAAATAACCACTCCGCCAGTGAGTTAATTAATAATTATAATCAGGTGAAGCCCTTACTTGAGTGGTTAACTTCGACGCCTAACATATAGCGGCGCAAAGCAGCTCGGGTTCGATTCCCGACAGGGACAGGCATGTATGTGAGGAGCATAGATGTATTTCTGTTTGGTCCTTTATTAAATATATTTTCAGTATTTATAATGTGTATTTCTATATATTTGTATTGTTGTCTAATATTCTTAATACAAGCAAAAAAAAATACTTAGGGGTTAGATCGATCTGTGTAATTTGTCAAAAAAATATATATATACAAAAATAAAACCGCGAGTACTAGTATTATTATTATATTCTATGATTATCCATGGTAACTCCAATGGCATATAATAAGGGAGTCTGGTATGAGCGTGACAAATCACATTACATATCTCCTCAGCTTTCACTGATGTAACAAACCTGTTACAAACTAAACAGTATCTTAGTACGAGATTTGATGTTACGAAAACTATGACAGTTTACCAAATCGTAAAATTGACATGGAATTATTATAAAATTTATGAATCAAAATATATTGACATTTAATTACTGTTAAAAGTTATATTTATACTCAGTTATTTACGATGGTTCTATAAATAATAGCAAGTTATAAAATTTGTAACAGATATTTTAATGTACAATTTTGAAAATGTTAATTTTATTTTATTATTATTATTTTTTTGTGTGTGTAATAGTAATAAGAAATGTTTGTTTTTATCAATAAAATATTACTTGATTTTTATTTCTTCATTACAAGTATTTTGTTTGGTTTCGTCTATATATTGAAACTGTTTTTCTTGTATCAATATAAAATTATTTGATTATAAAATGTATTTTTTTATAAGTATTATTTGTATTTTATTCATGCAGATGAAATATAATTTGTGAAGGAATCAATAATTTTTTTGTTCCAATATAATTTTATTCGATGAAAAATTCTAAAAAATTATAATTTTCCTAAAAAAGATTTGCATAACTATAAACGTAAAAAACATAAGACAGCTGATTACCAAAAATAAAGACCAAGACTGAACATTGTTCGCTAATTGGAGAAGAAAAATTAATTCCGAAAGGGTTGAAACGACCCCCTACGGAGGGGTAAGAAAGAGTACACGATGGAATAATTGAAGGTACAAAAATATGTAAATTAGTTTTGGGTCCTGAAAATTAACTTTTTCATTATGAATTATGTCCTTGATGTCTTGTAGAAGTCTTTGGGGGGTTTTTTGAGATTTTATAGCTGACTCTTAAGGGTTTATGTCTAAAGGGATGAAATGGTTAAAAGTTAAGATTATTTTTAACAGTTAAAAGCTAAGAAGTGTCTGTTTCTTTTTATTACACGTAATTATTTTTGGGGGATTTTTTTTAATCTGGTGAAAGGTATATATTTAAATTATTAATTATTTGTAAGTCTCTTTAAAAATAAAACTCGTGTACTATATAATTTCTATAAACCCAGAAAAAAATAAAGATTTTTTTTAAACTTTGTTTTTTTTTACGAAAACTTTATATAACTTCGTATAAGTTTACGTCACTAAATACAGTTTGAGGTATTTAAAAGCTCTCACGGTGATTCATCCGATTGTTTCTGAAATAATTCCTTCCTCAGAACAAAACAAGAACTCCTCCAAGCATTAATCTTCTCAATTTTGCAGGTGGGCGTTGAGTCTTGCTGTGGTTTGTTCTCAAATGGTATCATTATGTATTATTAAAAAAATATCTATATTATATAGTTTTAACAATGTTTGCAGTAGTATATTCTTATGTTCCTTATTTTGACAAGATAAAATTCTTTAATTTATTTTTATTATTTACTTATATTTTTTTATTAGTTCACTATCAGATTAAAGCTAAATAGAATTGTCAGTAATATCACAGAGCTCAGATAATATAAGTACATTAAATAAAATATGTATTATTTTAAACCCATTGTAGAGAGCCCTTACTTGAGATTACACATCACTAAACGGCTCATAATTGTACACTACGACAAGATCGAATGAGATTGGGAACGAATGGGACCGTTCAATGCGTTATTTACGACGTGGAAGCGACGAGATGAATGAATGAATGGGTTTCAATACAATTGAGATGTTAGCACTTGCAGAAACAAGACTCCAGATCGCTATTAGATTTCGTCTTGCTTATTGTTTGTATCAAAAATACTGTATTGTAATTATTATTTATTATATATAGCATTATAGTTTGATTGTGTGTATTATAAGGTCAAGCGTGAATCGTTCGCACCTTCAGCATGCAATAAAAAAAATATTATTGAATTATTAAAATATAACCGAGCAGTAATAAGAGTTTATTAAATATTATTATTATGTTGCATATATTTTTATGTTAGTAGTTAACTGTATATATATTATCTTTACACCTCTTTCGCCGCTATTTAATGTATTGTCCTTTTATGTAAGGGTTACCTGAAAGATATCGCTTATTAACGATAAGGTCCCCTCTTGTACATTTTGTTTTATAATTTCGTTTTAATTTTATTTATTTTGTAATTCATGGAAATGTTATACTTTTGAGGATGTACAATAAATATTATTATTATTTATTTAAATTTTATTTTTATTTATTATTAGTCAGTATCTGTTCGCTAAACTATAACAAATAAATTTAAAAGAAATCATTAAATTATGTATCGAAAAATATTGAAGATATATTTATATTAAAGCATTTTCTAAATATTTTTACATAAATATTCGTTACCGGTGTCAATGACCTTATAACTTCTAAACTGGACACTTGCTAAAGTAATATTTATAATGTTACTATAGTTATCTATATTTATCTATAATAAGATGATAAAATTTAATTTCAAAATATCTTTATTCAAGTAAGCATTTACACGTACTTTGGAATCGTCAATGATTTCATAAAATTGGTCAGTATAGTCAGTCTGTAAGTAAGCTACCACCAGCTCAGAATGCTGTTTAGCTGAGAATAGCTGACCAGGAACTTATACCAAAAAGATATGTTAAAAAAGGTATATTAAAAAAAGATAAATAAAAGAGATAAATAAAAGAGAACGAGAAACCACAAAATCTCTACGGAAGTCTAATAACGTTTAAGCGGAACATGAGGCTAAACTAGTTCAAAATAGATAAATGTTCAGTGAGTCCAGACATTGTTACTCATATATTAAAATAACATTTAAATCAGAGGTCCGAAAGTTACTGTTTGTACTCGGACCCTAAGCACGTCAACATGCTTCACTAGTAATCCAACTGGAGCTACGAATATAAATGGATACGGCATTTTAATTAGAACCAAGAATCATTATTTAGATGCTTTCAAGGCAATTTCGTTTTATCGACATTAGATAGATACATATTTGGAATCAATGTTTTTATTTATTCTAAATATGTATATGTGACTCAAAAGACAAATAGAATTTGTAATTGTAATTTTATAAGTAAGTAAAAGATTAACCATGGAGTTTCTTGTCATTTCATCTCCATAGACCTACAATTTGGAACCGTGAAACTAGAGTTTGACATTCCGTAAGTGTAATGTGCGGCTCTTTAAAATAAAAAAAAGACTTTGATGTTGACTTTTGACTTGTAAGTAACTTCATTTCGCTAAAATATGACGCTTGGACCAAATAGCTCTAAAACTTGTGAAGTATTTGTGATATAGTTTTTCATAAAATACTGGAAAATAAAACATTTATGTAACTAATATTTATATATTGTAATGAACTTTAGGAAAACCTGTAATTTAAAAAAAAATATTCTTTGACTTAAATCTAATTTATAATTATTTCCTAAACTGTAACCACATTTAATTCAGTTATTAAATAAGTATAAAATAAAAAATATCACCCAGACTTGAACCTGCGATCCAAATTAACAATCAATAGTTTTTCATCCTCATTACCCTAGTAACATTAAAAAATCATAACATACTTTAAAGATATATATGAAGGTATCAATTACCGTATCCAGAACTTTTATAATGAATGAAAAATCAATAATGAACGGTGAGTGAACTTATTACAGCAACAACAAGTAACTGAAACAATATTCAGGCTTATAATAACAGGATATAGGTAATGTATCAAAAAATACCTTATATTTTACATTTTTTAACTAAAAATCTAAAACATAACACATAACACTCATGATGAAAAAAAAATTAAGTGAACTTTTTTTTTTTAATTTCTTTACAATAAATAAATAAATTACAGTAATAAATGTATACATACATAGATAATGACTTTGAATAACAACTTAATCGATTGTCATCGGGCTTTTTTATATGATAGTGCAGCATTATCAGCAAAAAAAAATCAGTGATCATTATCAGTAGTCATTTACTTAAGGAATACTTAATCGCCGAAAACAAACTTTCGCAAAATGTTCGAATAAAATCATTGAATCTGCCCTCAACTAACAGAGTCACTGTCAACATAGCAAGTATAATAACTTAATTAACATTAACTTAAAGGTACAAAAAGTAATCTTTATTAAAGTTAGACTAACTATAACTTGAAATTAGTCAACTAACTTTCACTAATGGGAAAAGTCTTGATCATTGAACTTTAGGCAATGGGTCCCATCTTTTATTCAGAACTAATTTACTTAGATTTACTTATGAGGTGCTAATGTTTTTATATTAAAATTTAATCTTATCACCGGTTTTCTGCAATCATTATAAAAATTAACCCTTCTATTATAAATATCACTTTGATTTAAAAAATATGAAAATCTGTATCTTTCATCTTATAGTTCAGAATCATTTGAACACAAAAACATTACCATCATATAGACCATATTCATTGAATAAATATATAATGGAAAATAAACCGATACGGGCAGATTCGAACCGCGACTTCTAGGAACGTCTCGTCACTCTAACAATTGAGCTACCGTGACGCTACCTCGGTAAATTAAGCATTCTATATATAATCGTCTGTATCGGGATTATAAGTTACTTTTAATTTGTACTAAATATAAAGGGTACTCAGTTGTCAAAACTCACTACTAAAACTCTTTAAGGGTATTTATTATTTATAGGTTTATTCATAGGTTAAGTTAAAGTTAAACCTCAAGTAATCAACCTACGAAGATGGTAAGCCGATCGGATGTATTACCATGAGATTAATCCTTTAATCTATAGTATTATTATTCTATAATACGTATTAATATAGGATACATAAAATTAAGTAGTAGGTAATATTTATTCTTTATTGAGCATTGAGAACAAAAATACTTCTAGTAAGAAAGGTACCATAAGGAGACTAAAATAGAAAACTACATCAGTACTAGATTTATGATTTTATGTTTACAATGATAATTATAAACCCTATTTATTATTTAATAATATTATACGTAAATATTAATATTTTAGGTTAATATAAATTAATATTAAAGTCAATATTTATATGTAATTATTTTCAATGTGTATAAAGTAGAGTTTGACCGCAGATGACATCTCTATTAAGCTGCACAAATATTACCAAATGAACCCTTTGAGTTTGAGTAAACTGAAATGATTGCGTTTCTAAATTAAAAATGCAGAGAGCTTTCAAAGGATTTTATGTTTAAATTCTTATAGAAATTTAAATCTAAAAGCTTTAAATACTTTTTCATTGGTCACACTAAATTCCGTAAAATAAAAATGAAAATAAAATAAAATGGAAAATTTTCGTAAAATAAAAAGGAGAAATTCCATAATATGAGCATGCAAAGAGAAATATCAATTTGCCTCTCATACATATATTCATAGCGTGTGATCATATAATTTATATCTCGGAAAAACAATAGCTTGCGAACGATTTGGCGGTAAGACGGTAAGAAGAGATCGGCCATTACACATTCTGGTTGTATGAGACTCTGGGGGGCAGTTACTTATGTCTTTTAGCATATGTTAGAATTCAAAAAGGTTGGCAAGTGTGTTTTATAGGTATTATGAATATTATTAACGAAAATATTTTGTTATATAAATAAAATATATTTTGTTCGGAACAGGAATATATATTATCAATAAAGTAAGATTTATCATTAAATAATTTTTTTTAATAAACTAATTAGAATGCCATGTAAAACCCCAATATGTGAAAACATATAATTAATCAATAAATAAATTAAACAATAAAATAGTCATGTACAACCCTACCGTAAGCTATATTTCGTAACATAGATTTTTAGGATCGTTATTACACTTGGCGGGTTTGATACATGGGTTGAACTGTGACACCCGGGGTTATTGCGTTTTTGGCAGAATTTCGAGTTTTTTCTTATACTTTACCTAAAAATGTTTATTTCATCGAGTACTTGTATTCATTTTGAGGTGTACTTAAGCTGATAAAAAGATCTTTTTCTTTTTGGGTTTAAATTATTTTACGAGAAATAATATTATTTTTCTTTTGTTAGTTTCTTTTTATAGTTTTCTTATATATTATATATTCGTATAAAAATACTTTTAAATAAAGTGTATGAGAAAAAAACCTTTTATTTTGTTAAATGTATAGTTTCTTGTTAAAGTTACATTATATAGTAAGTATATATTTGTATCAAAATAGATTTTGATTTTTCTTTCTTCTCTTTGCAATACATTTGCAATTCTTTTGCGATACAAATTTACAGTTTACCCAATCAGCCTCCAATACATCTAGCAGCGAGTTTCTTTCAGTTCCAGGAGATCTGCATACATTTTAGTTAGGAGGGTCTCTGGAGGCCTCTAATTCGGCGGATTCGACCTCGCCATAAATAACGCCGAATTGACGGCCCACAAACCCGATAGTTTAAGAATATTTGGCCGAATAAATTAGACAACAGTTGCTACTAGATTTCCCTAATGGTCGCTGAATAGCTGAAACAGTTCGTTTTGATCCGTGATGTGATCTTTGATCTTATAGATATTACATTTGTCGTAATTTCTTCTATATTATATAAAACTTCGTAATTACTGGCCTTTGATAATATAATATTATAAATTCAACAATATATGCATTTTAAGGTTTTTAAAAATATATTTTATAATTTTTTACATTATAATGTTCTTAAAAGAAAGATAATAAACTCAAATTTATATTTAAGGAAAAATATAATCTTATTTTGAAAGTATCAAGTAAGTTTATTATAGTGAGAGGTAGTGTCCGCAAGACAAGACGTATGGTCGGTTCAAGAGTCTTCTCGAGGGATGCTATACATATAGACATATTGTTATTTACGCTTGTATATTATATATTAGATTTTAATTAAAAATAGTTTTGTATTAAAAAAATAATAATAGTTTTTATAAAAATAACCAAATAGTTTTTACTCTAAAAAAACGATACATACTAATTACAAAAATAAAAAGGTAAGTATAAAGAAACAAAAACCCCCTAATAGAAGCGTCCATTTTGTAAATTGCGTGAAATATGGCTGGCATAACACCGCAAGAGACATTAGAAAGACCTCCCAAACTTTTAATATTCTAATAAGACTTTGATTTAATTTCCTTTTATCATTATTTATGTAAGAACGAACAGTAAAAGGCGATAAGTCCGTTATTAATATATTTTTAGGAAAAAACGCACCCCTCGTGTTGTTCCGGGGTTAATTTGCCACAGATTATTTTACACTCATACAAAATTTCACAGTCTGTGAATACACTACTGAAAATTTCATACAAAATAGCAGTATTCGTTTAGACTGTGTCAAGAAGGTATTATAGTTTTTTTATGGCGGCATAAAAAGGAAAATGTTATGAAAACATGATGGCGTTACGTGTATAAGGGTGACAAATAAAACAGGGGTGCATATAACAACTTGTTGAGTCGTTTTGTTACAAAATACGACATTTCCGTTCGTTTCAGAACTGTTAACGGACAATGGTGATTTGACAGGATTATAGCGATCATTTTTTAACAGAAAGGGGCCATTTTGTATTGGTCATGATGATATTTTTTTATTGTTATGTAACACATGTTTATATATTTTTGTGTTTTAGAATTTTCAACAAATCTATAGAATTGCACATCCTGAAAAGATTTTACCTATTAAAATAATAAAAATAATACTGTTTTTATAGACAAATAAAAAAGAAGAAAAAAAAAAACTAATCAGTATATTCTTAAGTAAAGGCATTTTAATAGACTCATAAATTTGGCAAATATTTTAAGAAAAATTTTTTCTTCGATAAATCAATTAGTATGAACAACATTTTTCCCATTAACCAGTTCAAACTGGTTTTAATCATAAGCTATGGAATCCATGGCATTATGGGGAGATCACCTACAAAAATACTATGTGTGGTACAATTGACAAAAAAACAGACGAGAATATAATATATATTCAATATATATTTAGTTTGTTTAGAACATAATTGAAATCGTATATTTTTGTGGAAGAAGAGGAAGTTATTAATAAAAAAAAATAAGGTAGATAAAAGATCAAAGCATAAACAAACCTTGGATATAGAAGTAATTCAAGCAATTTATTATCTGTCAAAAACTGTAAATCTGATTGGTTGATATCATAACAGTCAAAAAATACATTCTAAAAACCGTTAATTAGTTTAAATAAATAATTGATATGTAGACAAAGTATTAAGTAGGTACTATTTGTGGAATATTCTACAATATCATAAGACAAATTACACACACTGATCTAACCCTTAAGTAAGTAAATTATTTGCTTGTGTTAAGGGTGTTAGATAACAATACAAATACATAGAAATACACATATAAATACTGAGAATATATTATACTAGGATTCGCCACTTTGTTGAGCTGAGTCCCCTCCCTTTTTTATTATAATAGATTTGGCAAAAATTTTGTATTTAACACTGATTCAAGCGCGTGACGATTTAACACGGGAACTCCTATAGACAAATTTCTTTTTGCTATAACTTTTTTCTAATTGACATTTTTAAGTTCTATATTTTTAGGAACCATCTCTAATAACAGTTTTTACTCCCTGGTGAAAATCTTGAATATCTGTTCAGTGGTTTCGAAGCTAGTGCGGTCGTAAAACATCGAAATAAATGATTAAATACCAAACGGCCAAATCCAGGAATACATCTATGCTAATCACATACATGTCTGTCCTTGTCGGAAATCGATCCCAAGCTCCTTTGGGCTATGTTAGGCGTCGGCACTAACCACTCGACCGACGCGAAGGGGCGATAAAATATTCTATATACGCTTTATTCTTGTAACTTGTACCATTCCTATAACAGAGGGGATTCTAATGTGTTTTCATAATGATAGCATTAAAACATTTATAACGAGCCGTTGGTTACTGCCCTTTAAAAAACATTTTCAACTATAACTTTATTATGAATTAAAGATGTCAATATTGTGAATATTTTTTTGTTAGTAGTATTCTGTATGTATTCTTTTAGGTTTATGAGAAGGTATGCTGAGATATGAAACGATAGGGCACATTGCATCTAGGCTTCTCTGGCTTTATCATATATTAATTAAAAAAAAGATAAACTATTACTCTCACCACCAGAATCCGGATTGTTTAATGGGATTGAAACCGAGAGTTGTAGATTTAAGGCCAGCATATGTCTTATGAAAAGGTGTTATTAGGTAACCATTGCTTTCAGGATTTTCAGTTGTTTCAGCTTGTTTTTATATATTATAAGGCACATTTACAAATCGAAATCGAACCTGGTGTATATATATACATCCAATTTTATTAAACGTTAAAAGTTTTTTTTTTCACTTACATTTTTTTGGAAAAAATAATAAAAAATACATTTTCTTGTACTAATTTAACTTACTAACTTAACACGCTCCAGCTGTTAATAAATTGTTAAAACATGACTTTACAAATCTGTCGAGAACAGTACTCAGTACTCAGTGACTTCGCTGAGTGTCACTGGAAATGAAAATTCTGTGTCGAGAGTTTATTAATGATGTTACTGACTATTAGTAATTGTCGAGGAAATGGGTGAGGAGTGTTTACTTGAGTGAAAAATGTTTATAATAGATTGTTTTATTTAATATTTTATCCTATAGTAATAAGTAATTTTGTTGCTTGGTTTCGCAAACATACTGGAAATATTCAAAATAAACCTTGTATATAACAAAGAAATGTCCAAATATTGATTCGATATTTAGGTTCAATAATCTTTGACATTTTTAGCCAACAGGTCTAAATACTTTAAATTTGAAAAGAAAACGATTTTCCAAATGTTTTCTTTTTAAACAAAATAATGGAAAAATAATATCTTTTGTAGAAATGTTTAATGTTGGGAACATTAAATATTTAAGGGACCCTTAATATTAGTGAATTAATCTTTCTACATTTTGATCTTAAAAGCTTTATACGGTTGAGAGATCACACATTTTCAAAACGTCGTTTGCCACAAAATATATATTACCATCCATTAATTATATATATATATATATATATATATATATATATATAGGTATATAATCTGTATTTGGACATTATAATCTTTGTGATTGTTTATTTGTTTAATTGTTATTATAATGTATTTATGTCTACACAAGCAAACTAGAACCACCGCAATCAATTCGATGTCGTATTATGGCTTAGTTTTCACAATCTAAGCTATAAAAAATCTTGAATCTTAATAAATATAATCTTTTCGTATGTTATCAGCGGATCGCGTGCTCGAGTTGCGCAGGCGCAGCGCTTGAGCGAGCAAGCAGGTCGCGTCTGGACTTCCCGTGAGCACACACGTCCTCGGTTCGTGATGTTTGCCACTTATGTATTATATATATAATAATATAATAAAATAGTTTTAAATAAATACATGTATATGTAGGTATACAAAACAAACCGATACAGGCAGGTATTCAAACCCGCTACCTCTGGAAAACCGTCCCGTCGCTCTACCAATTGAACTACATACATGTTTATAGATATTTTTTTAAACATTGATAAAATAATGTAATAATAATATTATCATCTTTAATCTTTGGGGAATTTGGTAATCTATTGGGTTGGTCAAATATAAATCGTAGTATGACAAATTACTTCTTCTACTTCGCAAAACTTTTTTTCTTTATAAAATATCGTAGTAATGATTTACCATAACCATATATGTATATGGCTTTGTTAAGGAGGTCAAAAATTATCAATAAAAGAAGAAGGAAAAATAATAATAGCGTAGGAATGATTCTTTGAGAGAGGTGAGGTTGAACTCAGTGAAAAATTATCAGAAAAATAGGAAGGAGAAGAGATCTGATCTTGGTTACCATAAGGAATATTTTGAAATAATAATAATAATATCAGGACAAATTACACACATTGATCTAACCCCTAAGTAAGCAAATTATTTGCTTGTGTTAAGGGTGTTAGACAACGATACAAATACCTAGAAATACACATATAAATATTGAGAATATATTTAATAAACGACCAAACCCAGAAACACAGACATCTATGCTCATCACATAAATGCCTGTATCTGCCGGGAATCGAACCCGAGCCCCATTGCGCCGTGACACGTTAGGCGTCTGCGCTAACCACTCGACCAACGGGGCGGTATAATAATAATAATAAAACAAACAGACTGCCTATATTGCCCAATTTAATGTAATTGACGATTCAAAAGTGCGTGTAAAGGCCTACTTGAATAAAGATATTTTGAATTTGAATTTGAATATTTCTTCTCTTCTATTGTTAATTTCAAATTTTAAAGAAAACTATTTGATTGTCGAATTAACAATGTATTAGAAGAAAGAAAGAAAGAAATAATAATAAAACACACACGCTCACACCCACACACACGTACACATACACACACATTAATGTAAAGATAAATTTCAGATATTCCTGAAAAAAAAAGTACAAGTAGAACAAACCATATCAGCGACGAAATTCACGATGTATCATTGATAACTTTTACTTCAGCATCCGCAGGCGTTACAAGGTTCAACTCCGCGTTACATCATAATTAACAAACGCCATAGTAGCTTTTATTACATAAACATTAAACTCAATTTTGATTGACAAATATTTTACTGACTGCAAATATAGCTAGGTTGTATCCTGTCATTATATTTGGAGGTCGTTGACCGGATATGGTTTTCATTTAACACAGATATTGCGTAATTAGAAGATTCTTTATATTGTTTCCTTTATTTTATATAATTTTACACGAAACTTAATTGATGGGTAGATGTTTTAAAATTTTATGTTTATTTTCACAGATTTAACTAATAACGTCATTTGATCCCTATCAAATTATTAACTATTTACCCCCCAAAAATACATACATTTTATTAACATATCGATATATTATGTGAGGAGGTGGTATTTAGCCCCTTTCTAATATACAAATTCACAAAAAAATACATTATTTTTATTACTATATTGTTATATTGTTTATTTGTAGTAATTAGGAATATAAACTTAATAATAAATAATAATGACATTATTATTTTTTTAATTAATGTAATATTTACTATTACTTATATTAGTTATCAATAATAATATATATTATATTTTTGCGTTTTCGTTGTTTTTAAATTGACAGGCATTTAGTTTTTTCCTTCCCCCCAATATAAAATTAAAATGTAAAGACTCTGACTGACCTGACTTAAAAACTAAAAAAAATGTGATAAAATATTGTTTACATATTCATAATTTTAACTCAGTAAAAAAATAAATTAGGAGAGTCATGGTCAAAACTCATTACAGAGTAATGAGTGGTTACAGACAGACTTACTTGTACGAATTAATTTACATAATTTATTTTTGGGTCGAGGCGAAGGTCTTTGTGTAATATTTTAGCTTTTACTGTAGTAATGACTTAATTCACTATTAGGAATTTGTTCGTACATTTTTACTTGGTCTTTTGTTAGATTTAAGCTGGAACATAATAAGAGATAATAATTATGGTTTTGTTATTTCATGATTTTATTGTTAGCAACAAAATACAACATAAAATATAATACAATTCCCGTGTGTGTAGTATTGATTACACACATATGCACACACAGACACGCACACACTCTTTCTTAGAATATATCTAAAAAATATAATGGTACTTATGAAATAAAATGAGGCAAAATGTGTACAATAATTATTTTAGAAATTAATAATTGTTAAGTGCCGTGTTTTTCTGTATAGATCACAATAAAACTACTAAACCGATTGTAAAATTTTGTGAAGTAACAGATTAGTAAGATTTTTGTCTCAGAAAAGTATAGTCAAAATCTTAGGCAAAAATAGTATTTTGAAGTGCAGGTGACGAAGTCACATAAATAAACTCAATAAAAAACCTTGTAAAATTCTTTGTTTAGTTTCATGATAGGGTACGAGGTCATTTAATATGTGTGAAGGACTGATTTGAATTGCTTTAAATTCAATTAAAACTTGATATTGGCTTAATATTTTTTTATATTACTATAAATTAAAATTTTTAAAACTCTTTAAGTTTTGCAAATAATAAATCATACAACTGGAAGTGGCTTGGTTGGTTTTTCTAGTTCTCTTTAATAGTCTTTACGTGAATTCTAATTTGTTCTTATATATTTTAAAAGACAATCCCATATGTTATCTTTTTGACAGTTCTTCTCCACGGACCTTAGGATACTTGTAACTAAAATCTGACGTGTCATTAGTGCAATCTATAATAATAGATAGGTTAATATTTAAAATTATATATAACCATGGGAAAAGTATTGATTTGAATGAACAAAATTCTAAAAATTAAGTTTATTAAACATTTATTTTAGAAAGATTTTAAAGCCAGTTATGTGAATCAAAGTATTTTGTGAAAATATACTAGGTATATTACATGTGATAATATGAGAGCCACAAAAATTGTGAAGCAATATGAATGATGGTATCTCAATAAAAGAAGCAAAAGAAAAATCATAACACATATTTAAAATCGACATAAATCGACATAAAATCGAAATAAAATCGACATAAAAAAAAACGACATAAAGATTTAAATATTAAGGAAACTATAAAATATTTTGGGACAATACCCTAGATATAATTGGATTAATCATATTGTACAGAAGATAAAATATAAAATATATTTATAGGCGTGATTCAGTCTTAGATAATAACAAAGAACAAAGAGTTGAAAAATATCTGACGTTTGAGTGATAATGGGAACGGTCACGCGACCGTGTTTACATCCTAGAACATTGCTTTGTCCGAATAATATAATTAATTTTGAATAATTACATGCCGAATAATATTCTTAAATAGAACATAGCGAATAATATTATGTTTTTTAGAATAATTTCAAATATTATTCTTAAAAAGAAAATCTAAGAAATTTAATTTTAAATATAGTGTGATCAATGCATAAATAGATTTTAATTTTGTTGTTTATCTATATTGCATAATACTATTAAAGATTTATTAATTATTACATATAATATTATTTACTACAACATTCGTCGTATCTATAACATATAAGAACAGTAATCAAAGGCTTCTTAAGATACCAAAAACTAATAATTAAATTACCGCCATCGGCTATAAAATGAAACTAAAAGTAACATAAAAATTACAGTAATTTACATATTAATAATATATTTAAGATGTACATGTTTTGAAATTTCAGTAATTCAGTAAATGTAGAATAAGATGTTCAATTAGCCCGAATATTACGATTGGATACACTGAAAATTATTTCTCCAGCACGTTCTCATGTTTATTGCGACGTACGCAAGTGGAGCCAAAAATATTTTTAATCCAAACAAATATGCGGTTTGAAAATAAATATTTCAGCTGAAAGTATTGAGGAGGTTGCACAAGGTATGATATTGTGAGTCAAACTCTATTTCAATCACAGTTTACTTATTGTAATTAAATTCCCATAAAACAATATTGTTGTGTCTTTAAAAAGGGACGAATATAAACATTCAGTTATATTTTTTAGAGAAAATCAACACGTCATTGGTTTATGAAAAACTTGAAGAACATGAAATTATTGTAGAGACAAATAATTGACAACAAGAACGGATGGATTATTATTGAAAAATAATCTTGTTATCATGACCCCTTATATTTTATGGTTCATAAGAAATAGATAAAATAGGCATAAAACGTGTGTATAATCCCCGCAATCCGATATAAAATCAACGTTGACCAGAACCGGATCACTTAGGACAAAAAGAGAGCGTGTTTACGTTCGTGCTTCGGACAGTATAATATGGGTGACCTGGTCCAAGTCATGAGATAAAGAGAGTTTGGTTATTTAAATTTTTAAATTTATTATAATGTATTTTTTGTGTATTAATTGTCAATTCTCTCATAGATGATAAGCTACGTGTTGCTTGGGATGACAAACGTTTAAATATTGGACATAATGTACATTCAGAGTCGGTACAAAAATCTGTAAATCATAAAAGAATTGTTCTATTTGGGAATCAAACCCATAGCTTCAGCTTCTGCAGTCCGGATGACTAACCACTAAACGAGAGAACGTTAGTATATACTTCGAATGAAAATTGTGTTCTTGTACGAATAATATCATTATTTGAATTAGAATGTTTGATCGATTTTATGCTTTAGTCGTACAATTGTTAAAGGATATTCTTAGGTCCTATTATAACTTTGATGTTCCTATATTTATTGTATCTTTTGCTGCTTCTCAGTCTTTTAAAACTCATATTCTCAAATGTTTTGAGTACCTACTTGATCAAATATTTTGTAAGCATTTCTAGATATTTTTCTTTTAAGATTATAAAAATAAATTTAGAAATTTTAGGTTATTAGTATAAAAATAAATAAATAAATAATTTCAAATCAATAAAGCAGAGTATGTCAAAATGTTTTAATTGAACTTGCGGCACACAGTAAAAGAGAGATGTTTACCGCCGACGCGCCGACGCAGCGCTAGTCGAATTGTAACTGCTTCCAGCGATCGAAAATAATCACTTTTATAAGGTGCGATACGACATCTAACAGTAACACTTTATAACCAAAAAGTTTGTTGATATCGTTTAGTTGATACGAGGTGGAGATGGTTTTAGGAAAATCGTAACGTAAATGATAAAGGACACGGTGTTTATAATTGTTACATTCTTTGGTTAGATTATTCTTGAAAATTTAATTCTAGATAGAATTTTGCTAATACTTTCCTCTTGACTTAAAGATTATTACAGATTTTTACGCTAAATTTAAATAAATGAGCATGTAGTTATGTATTTTCATAGGAGATCTTTTGTTTTTGACAAATTGTATTCTAAATCTTAAGTTATGATAGATTTTATCAGTGTAAGAAATAATATCCACATTTTCCAAGAAGTTTCAGTGTAATAACTCTTGAAAGTGACAGAGCAACATGAATAATATGAATATAATATGAATAACATGAATATTTGGCAAATTAGAATGAAAATGTATTAGATAAAGAACTAACATAAGTCATTAACTTATTTAACGTAAAAATATTATTATAGTATCTATAGATTTACATTTCACTTAACTTACTTACCTACTTCATATAATAACGTCTTCACCCTTAAACCAAATACTATATCTACTGAAATAATAATTGAATATAAATTGTTATTATTGAATATTAATAATTTAGTTTTATAGACAATGAAGTTTAAGCTTACAGAACATGTTCCAAAATTAAATATTTGTACTTTAAGGAAAAACTTCTTTTATAGGGTTTTTTTACAGAAACAACCATCTATTGTATCAGAATGGTTATTTGTGTGTTTGAAGTAAAGAAAAGTAAGTAATTTAAGACAACCAATGATAATAATGAAAACAACTGTGCGGTTTTTGTGTTGTGGTTAGGTTAACTGCTTTTCAGTCTTTCAAAACTCAAAATTTTAAACAGTCTGAGTTCTTGGTCAAATACATTGTAAGCTTTTGTAGATATTTTTATTTTAAGATTATAAAAATCACGACTTAGATTTTTTTGTTAAACAAAATATTTTCACTTACCTACCTACTATGTTCATACAAAAATCATATGATATATTGTTTTAAATCAGTATTTGTAAAAAAAAAACAAAGTTAAATATTATATTCTAAAAATAAAATAAATCAAAGTATTCTTCATTTAATTTAAAATATATCAATATTATCAACTCTACAATACATCTTAGCAATTTATTAGTTTGGTTCGTTAAATGAATAAGAGATGGCGCTAGTAGTATGTTGAGAAGCTTAAGTCTACTTATTTGTTTTAAGATACACATATTTATTATAATTATGCGCCTATTAGTATACATAAAGTAAAGAAAGTACAAGCTATATTTACATATATTATAATTTTACATATTTATTGGTATTTTAATATATATAATATATATTGTGAAGATTTTCGTTGTTCTAAAACAATAAATAATAGCGAGTATTCGTGTCAAGATCGTGTCAATTACATTTACAATTATTTTTGGTAATATCCGTGACTCCTGCGAGTTATTATTATGTTATAAATTCTTATGTTTTTAAAATTTTCTTAATGACATTGAACATATATTTGTATATTTTAATGACTTTGTAGTTAAAAAAAATATGAAAAGCTTTAATCTACCGTTCTTTCAATAGAGTTTTACGTATAAAAAAGCTAAATGGTTTTTAAGTCAGTATTTCACAAGAAAATTCTATAGTGGCATCAAAATGTATTTCTTTGGACATATGGTCTTTGTTACCAATTATAATTTTTTTTCTATAAAATGTAGAGTAGGTAGGAACATTTAATTCAAACTCAATTTGCAGTCTTTACAGTTTAAATTACAGCTTAGAATTGTATTGTTTACTTTTATATTAATAAATAGAAAGACTCATAATATTTGTAATTATAATAAATGCAAAGTAATGTCAATTATTTTATATTTTTATTAGAAATTGACCTTTCCAATAAAAACTTTGGCTATAAATATAATATATTAAGAGTAGGTATTTGACTTTTATTACTTTATGTTTGTACAATTAGGACGTAGGTAATGCATCTTTATTATAAATATCCTCTATGAAACTAATTACTAACTTAAGAAGATCATAATTGTACCTATTATAATATGTTACGAGTTATTTGAACTGTGGATGTTCACTTAAAATTATATATAGCCCGCACATGGAGACTTAAACACTTAATGTCATAGGTTTAGCTATAGAAAGAAACAATCTATGTCTATGTAATGTATAGCACAATGCACGATACACGCATGCACTTACTCTACATCTAGCTCTACATACTAGTTACGTAACGACGTGTGATGCTTTACTTCTCTCGTGTTTACAGTGGTCCGAGAGCCAGTGTCGCTTGTCCCCACCGCGCATCGATCCGCTCCGCCCAGCGTTCGCTCCTCCCACCTGTACCCCCCACACCCCCCATGACTCCCCACGAACCCCCGCACCGCCCCCCCTACCCCGACCGGCGGCCTTTGTCGCGCGCCGCCCGCGCGGTCACCTGTGTCGCACGTCCTCAGTCGCAAAGCGGCCGCGTCGCGCGCCACCCGCTTCGTACTACTCTATATTATGACAGTGACGTGATGGAGAGCAAGGAGTTTGGTGCGGTTCCCGGGCTACCCGCCGGCTTGGACTATTTTATGATGCCGCGCGTAACGCAGGCGACGCCGCAGTTCGACTTTAGAAAATTAGGCGCCAGTTTTAGTGGACGAGATGAAGATAAAAATGAAGAGCGACGGACGCCTGAATACCCACTGGAGCGTCGGGAACCACCGCCCGCGCCGTGGCCTTTGGGGCTCGGAGTTCAATTTGTCAACCCTGCGACTGGAAAAAAAAGAGTGCAGTGCAACGTTTGCCTTAAGACTTTTTGCGATAAAGGCGCTTTAAAAATTCATTTTTCGGCCGTTCACTTAAGAGAAATGCATAAGTGTACAGTGGAAGGGTGTACGATGATGTTTAGTTCCCGACGTTCGCGTAATCGGCATAGTGCTAACCCTAATCCTAAACTACACTCGCCGCATGTAAGACGTAAAATATCAGCACACGATGGCAGGTCGTCGCAGCCCTTCCCGCTACTGCCGGCTTTGGCGCGCCTGCCGCTACCACCACCTGCACTTCTACCACCCGAATTAGCAGCACGTCTTCCACATTCACTAGCACCGTCTCATGGACATACACACCTGCCTCCGCGAGTTCCTCTTGACGATCTCCGTAACTTCAGTGAAATTGAAAAAATGTACAGAAAAATACCATCGCCAGAAAATCACCTTCGACACCCATTAGACCTCGCTACATCATCTATCTCACATGAAGAAGCTTCAATTAATTACAGCGAAAATAATGAAGATATCTCAGATGATGAAAACTGTGAAAAAAATAAAATTATGAACATGTGTCCGCAAGATACATTGCGTTATACAGATGAACCGGAGGATTTAAGTGTAAATAAAAAGAAAAATGATGAAATTACACCGGTCATTTATTCGGATTCTAGTACTCGTACAGATCCGACTGTATCCGACGATAAGTCATCACTTGTTCCCAATAAGCGGAAAAGGAAGAGCGGTAATCCTACAAGATGTTCTCAAAATAATGAATACAGTGTTTCTGATGAAGAATATAATAGTTATATATTTAAAAACTTATCTACCACAAGTTCGAATCGATTAGAAGAACCATTATCACTAAAAAAACAAAAACCGGAAAAATTAGAGCCATTTCAGAACAATGAAGAACCGACTGTGGATTCAGAATCGATAACAAGAGTGAAAGCTGAGAGTGAATCGGACGATGAATCTAGCGCACCCAGCGTTGTGCGAGAGGGGCTCAGACTGCGGTCGGATCTTTATACACCGAGTGACAGCGGAAGTGATTTGCACGCGATTGAGGAACGACTGGCGCGAGCGCGATCCCCTTCAGCAAGCAGCGATAGGACCGACGATCGAAATGATAATGATCTCGAAATCCCTATAGACGAGGAAAACCCCGACAGGTGCACCGCTTGTGGAAAAATATTTCAAAACCATTTCACATTACGAATGCACTACCGAAATGATCATTTAAAACTACTGCACCCCTGTGATGTGAGTGGTTGTGACGCCGCGTTTCCGTCGAGACGAAGTCGAGACAGACACAGCTCGAATGTAGATCTACACAGACGCCTGCTCTCCACGGGTTCACCTGAAAATCTAGATCAAAGGCCAGCGTTTGAGGTGAATGCTGAATTATTAAACAAGCTGTATGCAGACATAAAAGGTCTCGCCTCAACACTCGAAACCCTCAGATACGGAGGCGAAGAGTCTTCACAGGTTCCGAGTTACGTAACAGAAACAATGAAGTTTTACAGTCGAAATTTAACAGCTTTACAAGCGGGACTGTTTCCGCAGCTCGGAGATCGGGGATTTTTTCCAAGCCCGTTTCTAATGGGTAATGGGACACCTCAGCCAGGCGGTCTGTATGGTCCAACTGGGGCTCAGTCAGCTCGGGAGTCACTATCACCTCTATCTGCATCATCGCCTCCGGTGATTTCACCTGGACGGCTGGACGCAGCCCACGCGCGCCCTCGTGATGACGCTAAGCTGCTTTTTCGAGAGACTACAGAGTCCTACAAGAAGATGACCTCACTCTGTGAACGCCAGGAACAGCTGTACCAGCACCACGTACCAGTGTCATGACGCTATCCTTACAATCCCCGCGCATCGTGGTGATACCAAACTTCATAAATCGAGCAGACTATATTTAATTGTTAATAATTTTAATTGTGTTAATTCTATCATATTTCGTTTTGTATTTTCTTGTGATATTTAGACAAATATATCTTAATTCGTTCCCACGAACTGTAAGTTATAGGGACATTACCGCTTGGTTATTTGGCGTTTGTGAAGTGCAATAAGGACTTGAATATTCAAAATATTAATGAACTCGATATGATATCGTGTAGTTTCGTAATTGATGTTGAAATAAAGGTTATAATGAACGGCTTCATTTATTGTTCTGGCGCAATAAACTCATTGTGGTATACTATTGTTTTTATTTCTACACCGAGTGGATGCAGAAGGTAATCTTAACTATGTTGATAACGAGCATGAAATCATCCAAGTGGAAACAACATGTGTCTATATTTTTTGTTAAAAGTCACGCTCTGTAACAAAATGTAAGCCTTACTTCATAATAATTACAGAATAAAAACAAACACCATAGTTTTTTTTAATTAAAGGTCAAACTCACCCATTAGTAATTAAAAAAAAACTCAAAACCTATTTTCACAATAACTAACATTAATATCATTTGATAATAATTAGAATCAAATATTGTTGAACTGTTGTTTTGACATCTGTCAAATGAACATTTTACTATTAGTTGAAAGTTTATTTTAATGTCTAAAGATCTTTCGTTAAATTGTTAATTTCCTTTCTTTATTAAAAGAAACATGTAATATTTGATATGATTTATACATTTATTAATTGACAATAATAACAGTAATTGTAATTATTCATAAACATCGATTTATATTAAAATATATTAATTCAAATTGTTATTTGAATTAAGTTTTATAATATGAATTATTTTGCAACAAAATAACAAAATACCTGGTCATCAAAAAGGTACACAACAACAGTGATAAATTATTTTATTTAAATTAAAACTAATAAAAACATTACATAGTTTTAAAAAAAACCTTTTTAAAACTTAAATTACCTTTATATTGTGAATATCTAAGAAATCATAATTCATGATGAAATTTTATTAAAATTGACAAATCATATCTAACGTGTAGTAAAGAAAATCTTATAAAACATCCTTAATCCTTAATAAAAATATCTTTAAAGGTAAAAAGATCATCATAACAAAATAAAAATCAATTAAGCCTCAACATTATCAAGCTACCAATATAATGGAATTAATAAATTTTAAACTATTAAATAATAAATTCCTAGAACAGTTTAATTTTTTACTCATTATGATTTCATTCTTAACAAGAGACCGACCACTGGCGTGAGAAAATCACAGATATATTATACATAATAGTAGGTGACGAGATACTAATTCGATACACTTAAAACACTTACAAAAAATATATGATATTCAGTTATGTTCCGATAAGTAAGATAATAAAAAACTGCATTTTATTTCATTGAAAATGTATTTATTTCGTGTACATTCTTACTGACTTTTGACTTCGAGTTGACAAAACTATCTTTCGACTTCGACTTCTTAAATGTCGATAAATGTCGACAAAATTACTGAGTGTCATTAATGTGTAGGATTACTTTATTGTTGTCCCAAGGGAAGCAGGTTCGAGTCTTATTGTGGTTAATATGTTTACAGAAAAATATTTCTAGGTTCTTTGTATTCTTGTGGAAATAAGAGATTTTCCTGACAATTTATGATTTGTAAAATTAAATTCAAATTTCCATAACAAAAGTCTAAATACGTAGATAATTTTTAGAGTACTGTGCGAACAATTAACAATTACCAAAACTTTCGTTTCGTATTTATTTTATAGTGAAAAATAGATTCGGCCTTGTTTTTTATTTTATTGTACTAATTAATTTGTCTGTGTCGGAAATTATTAAATAATATATCTTGATCAAATGTTTTAATAGAACTGAAATTATAATCTTTAATTACCAGTGCAAGTAACCGGAGGATTATTTATATAGGAAACCATTTATTACTAGAGATTGGAGATAGAAAAATAATTTATTTTAAGATTAAAGTAAAAGTAAAAATCATTTTGTAGATTTTTTTTAAAGTGTTAGTTTTTAAGTGTCGAATTTTTATTTTTTTTTTTAACATGAAGACAGGCTTTACACTTGCAGGCCTTCTCCAAATTTAGCCAAATATCGTTTAAGTTAATAATTTTATTCAAATATATGTCTGTCTTATTTTCTTTGTAATTGTAATATCATATATGAACTGAACTGAATGATGAACTAAATCTCGCTTCTTATTAGATATTTTATCTTTAAAAGTTTTTAAAACCTATCATTATCAAACCCAACCATTATTATATAATAAGATTATTTTTTAATCAAGCCGCCATTTTATAATTACAAGATTGACATACTACCTGTCAAATGTTCGACATCTTTACAAAATGGGACTTCTAATGGTAGGTACTGATTTCTTGCGTTCTTATTTATTCTCTTATATCTAAAACCTATAAACAATCTGACTATAGTTTAAATATAATTCCAATTGTAATTGTTATAAGAGGACGACTCTATCTGATGATTAAAAAACAATAAATAATATCTCGTTTAGTACCAAATAATTGAAATTATAATTGGAAAAAAAGAACTAATCTATCTGTGGATTAGACCAATAAACAATCTTGCATTAAGCACCGTATAATATTTGTAAGAGCACTAATCTGTCTGTTTGTGACATTTAAATAATTTTGGGTAATGTTTGGAAACTGATTCAATATAGTAATTAGTAAAACCAACGAACAGACATAGCCGACGGCGGTCAGGTCGGGATTTATAATTAAGGGTTGACAAAACTATTTGGGGAACCCCTTTCAATTTTTGACTTCGTCATTTGATACCTTTAATTTGTATGGGTTATTAGGAAAAGGATATTGTATATAATTATTAAATAGTTATTTATTGTACATATGTATGTAATTTGGAAATTAAATTGTTTTCTTTGTTACCAATAGATGGCGTTAGAATGTCGGAGCTTTTGTAAGTTTGCTTATTTTCTAATATATACAATTATAAATATACAATTCTAATTAAGGTATATTTTATAAGAAGAGGTTGATATTTTTAATGCTATTTCTGTGGAAATGTATCTTTTACGATACAAGTACTAAACCTACAAGATTTTAGTTCTGTTGACCTTTCTATTCTTGTATATTTAAAAGTTAAACTAATATAAATATATATATAATAGTACTGTAATAATTGTATTATCCCACCCTGATTGAAATTTTTTAAATTATTTCTATATTAAGAATAATTTCTTAATTTTCTTATATAATGGAATATGTTTTCACAATATAGACGAGGTCGCTGTGCTGCGAGCAAAATGTGCCTAGATATTTATTTGGTAAAAAAACATTAATATTTAAATATTTAAAAACATAGATAAATAGATGAAATAATAATTTGATATGATTGTACAAAATAGCATTAAATATAAAATGTTTAATTGATCAACACTACGTACGTGTTGACACCAAGGAAGAAAGTTTGAGCCTTATTATGGTCAACTTGCTTACAGAAAAACATACATCAGTTTCCTTGTTATCTTGAGAGTTTTTCTGAACCTAAAAAGTATCTTTAGATTCCGACTTCATACTAAAATAATTTATTTCTAGAGTGATAAACAAACAAACAGATAAACTAACAATTACAAAAATCTTGTGGAGCAATCAAAGTACGTCGCTAGTTTCTAAGTAAACTAATCTTGTAAGAATATTACTCTGCGTTAATCAATACATACATATTTAATAATCTTAAATCCTAGAAGCTGTGGCCTGAAGCAGTACTTTAATCTCCTGTCTCTTACAAACTTGTGTAAACTCAGCTCAGAATGGCTAATGATTCTTTTAATCTTCTTAAAAATCTTCAAAGGAGTTCAAAAGCGCAAAATTGTTCGCCTCCAGCCCTATTCCGAGTCATTTACTTCTTGATTATGGAATTTCGTTATAATTAGGTTAATTTTTAATTTTCTAATTTAACTATTTATTTTAGGGCCACATAGCTTTTGGTTATAAATTAACATCTTAAGTAATAAATACTTTTCATATTGAAATAGCTTTTGGTATTAAATGTATATTTTATTAAAAGCTATTTTGTGTTTAACTTTTGTGAAACATGTCTATTAAATATATATTTACGTTAAATTAATCGAAATTTTCTTAGTTTCGTACTCATTCGGGGTTCTCATCTATACATATAATAATACAAAATCCAAAAAGCTGTCTGTCTGTGAACGTTTTCCTTAAAATCTACTAAACGAATTTTTGTATGGTTTTTATTAAAAATAGTGTAGTTTTAGTATTTCAATTAAAAATATTATTTTATTTTCGGGGACGTTTCTTCTGTTCAGTTTTATAACTAATTGACGTCTGGGTGGAAGGACAGATAGTTCTAAAATAATGTTTCTAGGAAACAAATGCATCTAAAACAATACGCGATATCTAGAAATGTAAAGCGTAGTCAACGAGGGTGTCATGGGTGTAGGGTGCGGGTGTAACGTCTGTAATGTTACGGGTGTGGATGAATAATTCACATGTTGTGATCAAAGACAATCCCGCCGTCAAGTGGCGTCATGGTTTTTACGTTAACTCTATAGGATTTACATGTATTAAGGTCCTTTGTTCGAAGTTTTGACGTTCGTATTTTGTTCCAGAGCTTAGAGAGTGGAAACTGATATAATATGAAAATATGAGACACAGTATTTTGTATAAAACCTTTTGTTTTCAATAGTTTTTCTATTTATATATATATATATATATATATATATATATATATATATATATATATATATATATATATATATATATATATATATATATATTGAAATATATGTTATTTCTATACTATATATTTATATATATTCTATATTACATGTTTTGTGCTGTATACGTAAAATTGTAGTTGTTATTTCGGAAGGCAATTTTTATATTTTATCCCTGAAACAGAACTTCTTTTCAGAATGCAATGTAATTTCATAATCATGGATTGGGTAGTTAAGACGTTAAAGCGTAACAAACAAACAAACAAACTCACAATCAACTTAATAATATTAGAATATCACTCGACCCCATCATATACCGTGAGACTATTCTCACTATAAATCGGTAAAATTGTATTGCATTTTTCAATTCTATTAAACAAAAATTCAATAAAAAACACTACTTCAATTCAATCTTTTATTGGCCTCGAAGTGATATAGAAGGCAAATGTCGCCAATAAAATTCAGATCATCATAAAAATATGGGGTTGCAACCCCGGGGTTGAGTGTGATGATTTGTATCATGTCTTTTATGGTTATTGTTATAGTTTAGTGCTTTTTAAATGTTTGCCAGTTACTATATACTGTAATCGGAAGATAGTAAAATTATATTTACATACTAAGTTAATTGTTATTGTGGGCATTTTGTATTTTATAACTGAAAATCAGAAACTGATTGAAAAGATTAAAAAAAATATATTTAATAAATATTATTCATGTCAGTAGCAATAAAAATCAGAATTATCACGAAATTTTCACCAAATTAAAGTTAAATATTTCTATAAGAAACCATTTTTAAGGACGCAAACTTTTTTCCAGAATTTTATTTAAAAAATTTGCACGTCATTTTCTATAACACATAAGTGACATAAGGGATGATATGTCACTTTTGAGAACAAAAAATGACAGACTACTTGCAACACAGAGACTGCATGTCAAAAGTATCACTTCCGCGTGTCAGGCCGGTTTGCATTTGAATGCCTCGGACGGTAATGTGACAAGCGAAAACCGAGTTTGTCAGTTTTGAACGCAAGTACGTTTTATTTTAAAGATTAGATATGCCATGTTTGGGATTTGATGTAGATATTTATTTGATATTTGTCACAGTTTTATTAATTTTATTGGATGAAATTTAGAAAAGGGTCATAAAATTCAAACCCGAAAAGGTTTTTATTAGCCTGTTTGTATTGATGTATTGTAAGTAAATGTATGGTATTTTATTTAAATAGATGATTATTTATGATAATTATACTTTATTTATACAAAATGTTGCATCTATTCTATTTTACAATAATTTATTTCTGTTAATTTCTCAGACATTATCAAAGTCAGTTGTTTTATTTATTTCATATATTGGTTTTATAAAACGTCAAACTCCACTTATACGATTTCAAAGGTCCATTGAGAAGAACCGGAAAGACAGTCCATGAATACTCTTTTAACATATTTATATAAATAATAATATTGATATATCATAACTATGTCAATAAATTAAAATTCAAGTAAAGCGTGGTACCGAAAAGAAGACTATAAAAACCAACCACGCGACTACTAGTTACTAGACTACTCTCACATTTACAACGCCTCAAAGTATTCTAAATTTAACTTTAACATTCAAAACAATAGTAATATACACATTATCTTTCTTTGTACTGAGACGCTATTAACTAAAATCATGGCAGTTATTACAGTAAAGTTGGTAATGGCAAACCTTCCTATCGACAGCATATTCCTTAGTAATTTAATGAGCTTTAGATACAGGCACGCGTTTAAGTGAGCTTTAAGTTTTATCCTATAATTCTGTGACAAATTTTGGCAATTTATTATTAAAACGAATTGTATTGCCCAAAATTTATTTATTGTTTTCGTGATCCTGAACTTAGGAAGTATTTTTTTATGATAATATCTGGTATTGATAGTAGGAAGGTCGTGTTCTATATTAAATGTATTTAAATTTTGCCGTACATTATATACATTATATTGGATAGATATTTTTATTTATAAAATAATTAAATTACAAATTTCTATTAAATTCCATTCAATAAGAATGTTCTTGTAACATATAACTAAACTTTGCATATTTTATCTTACTACATTATTTTGTAATCAAAATAATATTTCATTAACATTATAGCAGTTCTAAAAATAAATCTTTTCATCTTTATAGTATGTTTTAATGATCTATAAAATCCCGAATATCTTTGCTTCATTATATCTAATTATATATATAATACAATATATAAGTTCCAATAACGTTACTTGTTATGAGGACTAGCTGCGGTCGCAACAGAAATAGCATTTGACGTTTGTATCCGAGGTGGCGCCTGTTCACTGTCAACTTTATAGACCACTGTTGGATAGAGGCAAACCTAATTGATTTGATTTTTTTCACCTGTTTGATATGTTACGTATATTATATTAAAAAATATAGTTCTGCGATGCTTAGAATGTTTTTAGTCATTGTAAATTAAGGTCATGGGAAACAAATTTATTTCTCTTATTTTTGTTTATTTGATTTTTTATTGACAAAAGAAATCTTTAGAAACTCTAATAGAGATAGTAGTATATATATAATATTCCGAAGTTTACCTATTACCTAATATTTAGGATATTAAATATAAAAATATGTTTCTGCTATGCTTATAGAGTTATTGTGAATTAAGGAAATAATAAAAATATTTAGCTAAAAATAAAATATTCAAGTATTAAGTAGGTACATTATACGTTTAAATATTATAGTTGTATAAATTTCTTATCCACAAAATAATGCCGTACAAGCTAAAACAGAGATAATCGTACATAGTCCAAGGTTTGAATCCTATTTTAATAAAAAAAAATTTTTCAAATTTAATGTAGATTAAAGATAATATTTTTTTATAAATTGAAATATTCAAATTTAAAGTAAATATATCTATTGTATAAGTGTAACAAAGTCGTAGTAGCTCAAAAAGATATAATAGTACCTACTTATAATTCATGACTTCAACCCTATCTTAATACATTTTTTTATGTCGTATTTAAGAAAAAGAAAATGACGTATGTTATATAAAAAAGAAAAGAAAAATTGACGTTACGTTCAAATTGGTCTGTGTAGTGAAGGAGCGCGCGTTAAAATTGAAAATAAATTCAATATCAATTTGAGCTCGAGCCAAGAGCCGTGTCGATACGCGACGTTTATGTTGCCTCTCGACAACGCAATAAAATAACGTGTTACCAATAACAAATAAAAAAACTAATGTATTTTCATGTGTTTTGAGTGCTTAGCCTAATGGGTTTCAGTTCCCATAACGCTTTTCTATAACGGTTATATTTTATGGCTAGGTCTTTTTTGTGTCAATTAATGACATATTTTAGAAATGGGTCATTATGTATTTTGGTAATTAAACTCTTAAATCATATTTTAGAAATGGGTCACTATTTCGTTTTATATTTTAGAGACAATATCTAAAATATAAAACAAAATAGTGACCAATTCAACTTAATTAATTTATTTATCGTTGCAATTTAATAAGTTAAAGCATTTTCTTAATATAATTATCTAAAGCTATTTAAAAATATAAAGTATTTAGGCCGGATAAAGCTTTTTACATAAAATAATTCATTCTACATTCAGACGGTATTCATGTCGAATATCAATATTAAACTATTTTCGTCAATGGCCAAGAAAAACAATTATTGTATCGACACGTCGGTGGTAAAATTGTCCGTCAGTCCGTTGTGTTGCTTTAGCGGTGATTGACGATGATCTTCTATGTATGTGTTTGTATGTATGAGTGAATGTAATGTATGGAGGCTATTTCTGATGATCATTTTCAAGTTGATTTATTTCGATATTCCTGTCCAAGTCCTGAGCGATCCAATATTAATTTACGACATTCAGAATGTAAATTGATTTTAAATTTGATGTAACAAGATTTGTTTTAAATAATTAATTAATATAACAGTGTCGTCCATTTTATTATTAGTTTTGTATTTAAAAACATTAACTTAACCAACCTTAACCGATTTCGATTAACTATGGAAGTTTATTATTACATATATATTAAGAAAGAAAATTGCTTGCTCGTGATCGATAGCTACTTACACTTTCAAGAAGAGAAACTATATCGTGTTTCGCAAGTGAAGTCTGAAGGGGTGGACAGGATAATATATAAATCACAGACCCTCCACTGCATAAAACACCTGTGTTTGAAATATATCCATATTATCTCGATGCATTGCGGCTTCTGTGTTTAGGTTATACTATGATTATAGAACCTTATTTATTTTATTTTATTACACTATATAAGTTAATTTATAGTTGGATAGAATGAGTTGATCAATTGAATATATCTCAAGAATAATTATTTTTAACCCACCTCAAACCATCATAATTTTTTTTTTACAGCACTTTATTGGTAATACATGTTTTTATTTGTTAATAACATAAAATGAAATATATTATACTTTAAATGATCCAAACCTCCAATACTTTACAACCCAACTATACCGGACACTAGAGATAGAAAAGTGTTAAGTCTCTGGGGTACCCGATTAGATGGACACCACATTATTTATGTACCAAGTCCGACATCTCGGTGCATAAATTACATCTAAGAGATTTAGATTAAATTGTCCCCTTTTACGTAAATTCTTTCGGTACCTGCTCCCAGTACAAGCTTTGACATTACAAACACTATGACAGTTATCCATATCGTAAAAACTAAACATAGAATTATTAGACACTTAATGAATCAAAATCTATTGAATTATTAAAAAAAAACTTAAATTTATTATGAAATAAGTAACTTAAGATAATATATTTTTTATAGACTGCTTTATAGGTAATAGTTCGTAATGTCAAACTCGAACTAGGAGTAATGATAAAAAACAAATACTATACAAATCAATATTTGAACTGTAAAGTCTCAGTTCTTATATTTAAGAGGTCATAATAATATGGTTCTGGTTATTTTTCCACGAATATATCAATTATAAATACTAACTTCACGATGGCTATTAAAAGATCACTGATATGACTGCACGTGTTGATTCTTAATGCTTTGTATGACAGGTAATAATACCTAGGTAGGTACCTACATGTCTAGATACCTAGCTCTCCTGTACGACCTCGTAACGCATACGAAATTGTAAGTTTCCATTACATTCTGACAATTGCTGTATACTTACAAATTAAAGTTTTATTTTGTCAGTTGCTTTTTTACATATATAGTTTATGAAATGTATTTCTATATTTCTTATAAAATTATTTATTATTGTATTCAAAATAAACTCTATTTAGACATAAGTTATAAACATTCAATTCAAAATAACATGTAACACATGTTACAATAAATAATCAACGTCCAATATATCTAATATATATATATTCGTTCTACCGTGGACACAACCTCATTTCAGTTAATTCTTAGTCACAACACAAGCGGGCATTTACGCAAAAATACTATCAGATGTTCGGCACGACGGTATTACCATACGTCATTAAACATGGAATCACGATAATGAGTAATCCCGGTAATTATTACCAACGATTACCGATAGTCGCAGCGTGAGAATTAAGATCGGGATCTCTGCACGACTTTACTCAATGAGATGACGTATTTTGATATCTAGAAATATTTTATCGCGTCATTATGCTTAGTATGGAAAATTATATTAATCAATGATTTCATTTAAGAAAAGATTTATTGTAAACTAAAAACAAACTGTTTGATGACCTGTTGGTTTAGTGGTTAGTGGTTCTGCTGCTGTCAAAGGTCATGGATTCAATTTCCACTCTGGCTATTTGTTTTGTAAGATCCACAGATTATTGTTTCAAGTATGGATGTTTTTTAAGTTAGTATTTTTTTAGTAAAATCCCTCGACCTAAAGATTATTACTCCAAAGCAGTGGTAGCTTTTTTTTAATAAATTGTAACGTAGTATTAACGTATAGCGACGCAAAGTGGCTTGGGTTCGATTCCCGACAGGGACAGGCATGTATGTGATGAGCATAGATGTCTGTATTTCTGGGTTTGATCGTTTATTAAATACATTAACAGTATTTATAATGTATATTTCTATGTATTTGTATAGTTGTCTAACATCTTTAAAACAAGCAAATAATTTGCTTACTTAGGGGTTAGATCAATGTGTGTAATTTGTCCTGATATTATTATTATTACTACAGGGTGTTCTTAATTATTAAGTTATATAATATTAAATAAAGGTGTAATTGGAGATGATAGTTGTGTTATTATCGGCAGGTGTTTAATTGCTTCATGACTCTTAAATGTACTTGTCACGTTTCTAACATATTACAATTATATACTTCCTGTATATTATATGTTCGTGTCCGTTGATTTGTTTCAATTTAAAGTAATCGTAAATAATAATAATGATAATTTTGGATATCAGGAACCAATTAAGTTAAATGATTTTATATCAATGTAATTGTAACAATATGTTTTTAATTGTAATAATTCGGTTATGTTTATTATTAGAGTTATTTTTTTCTACTTCCTAGAGATTGGTCAAAAATAAAGTTTATAAATTTGAAACGCTCTACATACCTACTAAGTACAAAATTTGTGATTTTTCAAAAATTATTTATTGACTAGTGTTTCTAAAAAAATTGGTCCTATAAAGTCTATAGGTCTTTATAAAATATTTATCTAATGTCTATTTGAAACTATCTATGTATCTACACATCACGTAAAAATATCTTACATTAAACTATTTTTCTTGCTACATGTAAACTTTATCTGAAATCCTGTAAACTTCTAACACACAGATCCACACACGGACCCACACACATTTATAAAGTATATTCGCAGTTTTTATAATGTGTATTTCTATGTATTTGAATCGTTATCTACCACCGTTAACACTAGAAAATAGTTTGCTTACTTAGGGGTTAGATCAATTTGTGTTATTATTACATTATTATGGACAAATACTTATTTATTAACATACATTCAAGCACACAAATTTGTTTATGTCTATCTGGACAGGTCACGACTGTACATTTAAATATAATTGATCGTCACGTCTGTACATTGATGAGCTTGAGATGAAATGCACCCTTTGACCTGATGTTTGACAAATGACTTACGGGTTATGTAAAATTGTTGTCTAGAAAAAATATGTTCTTAAATATACAGGCTATGTAAGTTGAGCTGATAATTTCAAAGTAGATGTAACAAAGTTGGTAATTTGTAATAAATACTTTTATTGGAGAATTTATTTTATATTTTAATGAAAACTCATGACAGTAAGCTGTTATTAGACGAGCTGAAAATTCAAAGTACATGTAAAAAAGTTTTTAATATGTAATTAAAACTTTTATTCAAGAATTAATTTTATATTTTAATTAAAATTAAGCAACTTTGAATAGCTGCTAGAAACTCCAGACAGTAGTTTTCGTATTAGTTATTAATTACTATATAAAGAAATGATATTTTTAATAATCATATTAATTATTGAATAAATGAGTTCAGTGACTTAGCATATGAAGTTTCTTTTCTCATCAGTTTTTTTATATAAAAGACAGTTCTCACCTTATCTAAAAAAGCTGATGGACCATCTATCAATCTAACATCACACTAGCAGCAGGGGGCTTATATATAGTTCTAATATAGATTCAAAACTAATGTCGTGTAGATATTATAAGATATGTCTTTCTTTCTGTGCGTTTGAAAAGTCCAGTTTAATTCTCTTTGTATAATAATTTGACATTTTTTTTTGGTTTTATTTGATTTTAAAATTTTGTTAGTGTTTTAGAATCTTAATACTGTAATAGCATTGAAAGATATGAAATGACCTAAACGTCATCATATTTGTAGGATATTATATTAATTGTAAAATAGTAACAGAATTGCTAATAACTAAAATAAATATAAATCTCATAACTCAATAAAATTCTTAATATTTTTTCCTTGAGCGTTAGCTTGATATATAAGTAACCACTCGGAAACCAACAAATTTATTTAAAACAACAAGTAAAAGTACCTCTTAACGAGACTCAGAAAGCACAAAACGATTACAAAAAATCTCGTCTCCAAGTTCTAGTAATCTTCACAACGATTTCTATCAAAGCCTTAACTGGGAATCAATCTGAGAGCAATTGTCTCTTGCGTTGTCGAGTCATTAAATAGAGTCGAAACGAAATAGAGTCACGTATTACACCCGGTTGGGGTCTTCTTTATAATTACCTCAGATATGTCAAATGATAGGCTTTTTAATTCAAAATCGACAGCGGGTTGAGCTTTTTTACAACATTTACACTGGCTGTGTTAGATTTGCTATATATTTTTAATTCAATTTATGTGCTATTGAAATGCAAGTGTATTAATTAAAATTATGTATACCTAGTAGTTGATATATTTTTAACTCGCTTCTGATTGGTGAGCTTGACTTGAATTTATTATTATTGGTTTTTGATTATGAAATCAAACACTTAATTGCAGATTGTTGCTGTTGAATTATTGATAAAAACCATCAGTAATCTCAATATAAATACACAGACTGTATACATATTTTGTAGTAAAGACATTATTTAAATTAAAACATTGAATAAGCCAGAAACAGTAATACGGTTATAACTTAAACCACCCATTTTGGGTCGGCGCCACCGTGTCAAAATGAAATAAGTAACCAACCCAGTTCCCACAGCATAATGTACTTCTAGGATAGCATCAGACAAAAATAAATAACATATATTAATAATAAGATATCAATATTAATAAAACGGAAAGTACAAATCATTGATAATTAAAATCGATTAAAAAAATCATTTAATTTATATTTTGGTTCATGATTTTTGCTTAAATAATTAAACCATAATGGTATTTTATTTAAACTTATTAATCATAGATAATTGACTAATTTATGCCTTCTAGTTATTAAAATAAATCGATTTAGTGACTGGTTCTTATATCCTGGTTCAAGCGGTTAGGTCACAGTTATTACTTATTTAAGTCGTTTAAGGTCAGAATTACTATTTTTTGTTCATATTTGTGTCGCATTTCAACGCTTTATAAGGTCTGATAATTATCAATTTGTGTTATGTAAATTTAATTGAAATGACCCCACTCTAATTTCTCATAGCGTTGGGTCATTATCAGTCATTATCAAAATATATAAAGAACCTTGCTTTAATTATAGAATTAACAATATTGTAGCGTACAATAAAGTCATTCTTAGTTATAATAATTAATTGCTAATTAATAGTTAATTTACTGCCATTCTTGATATGTCGTTTTACCTTACATACAACGGAAGTGACATGTCCATATGTGTTTGTGTACGTGTGTATAATAAATCTGACTCAAATAAGAATAAATATGATGTAATATGGATAAATATAATTTTATTATATAATATAAAATCAATATAATTGATCGAACATACGCCATGTTGTCTGTCAATCTGTCAAATATGATATTTTGGTACACAACTATTTTTTAACTTAATTTTGGTTCTGGGATGTATCAAAAAATATTAAATCAATAATAATATTTATTATATAATCTAACCACAATAATTACAATTATTATATGTTCCAAGATATCAATAGTTTTCCATTAACGTCCGAGTGTTGTCATTGTAGATATTTATGTAAATGTTGGTACACCTGATGACAATTAAATGATAATTACAAGATATTCCGCTATAAAAATGTCCTAAGCGTGACCAATTCTTAATAAACGCAATTATTCATACATTACTTATATATAATTAAATAAAAAAGTTTATTTAAATAAATAACATGTCTATAATTTCTTACATATTGTATTCTTTACACTTAATCTAAAAATTTATTTTGAAAAGTACCGATAATTCAAGAGAAAATGCATTGAATTACAAAGGACATTTTTGTTTAATAATATCTGTTTATGAACTTCACCTCTCATGACTTGATTCAATATTAAAACAATATTAGTTTTGTCGAGATTGGTAACCAGATTATTAATAAATTATATATTACTTAGCCTAAATATAATAATTATAATTCAGATTACGAGTTATTACTAACACTGTACCTCGCGTGCAGAACCACGCAAAAAGTAGTAAAAATAAAGATGTCTGTAACAAAAAACGAGTTTTCGTAAACATTAAACATGTAAATACAAATACCAATTAAGTGAGAGTTAAATGACACAAAATTATAAAAGTCATTCGTTGTCTCCAATTAGGGATTGAAAAAAATAATCGTTAACATCAAAGGCCATGCCAATTAATATAATAATGATTTGCATAGAAAACGCATGTTGTTCTTAGTTTTGAAATATCTGGTCCAAGTTACAAGCGGATTCAAGTACATCGAATATTTATTTATTTTATTCACCGTAGAAAAAATGTACAATTTAGGGCTTAGTCCTAAAACATTTTCTAAAAGACAACCAACACTGCTAACAGAAATATAGATACATATATATAAATAACAAATTAATTAACAAAAAAAATTAAAATCATAAAAATGTTAATAGACATTGTAAAGGTAGAAACATTTTTAGGAAGCTTAGTAGGTGTGGCGACCATCCTGATAAAGACGATCATATATAGAGTGCGAAAGTAGCGACATTGTAGCTTAATTGGTAGAGCGACGGAACGGTTTCCCAAAGGTCGCGGCTCAAATCCCTAGCAGAATTTATATATATTTCCTTGTATTTTTTTTAAGATATTTTTAATCATGTATATATTTAACCACTTGAACCACACGACTTATTAATTTATTTCATTTAATGACAAAAAATAATAAACAAAATATATAAATACTTTGCGAGATTATTCTACATGTCACATTTTATAAATGTCCCTACATTCTAATTTTCGTGTCTCTTCTAATGGCTACATCTGTTAATAAAGAAATAATAATTAATTTATGTTAATTAATTATTAGTATATGGATGTTAAAGTTATTCATATTATGTCGATGACTTTCTAATAACATTTTTATGATCTATGTTATATAGCGGTATACTTTGAAGATACCGTGTGAATATTTTTGCGAAGATAAATACTATATATTTATAAGAAATCACTATGTGTAGTTTCTTATTTAAACAACTTCAATATTTCATATAAATCTTATATTATTAAACAGAAAAAAGTAAATTAAAGTAAGTGACGTTCAAAACAGAGAATCTCTGCAATATTACTATTACACACAAATATACATAATTTTACATTAATATATTGAACAATATCTATTACAATTTGCTAGCATGATACGGACCTTATCTCATGAACTTTATGACTGAGTGGTAATTACGAGTGACATAATTATTACATCCAGCCACAATTTACTCAAGAGTGTGACAAATTGCTTGCGGTGGAATTACATAATAATCATATTAATACTAGTCACGGATCATCAAATCTAAGATAGCTTACTTCAATTGCTAGTGGTGTATTGATGCCAAAAGCCAAAGTGTAAGTCAAAAGCCAAAGTCATTTTTAAATTTTATATCACACTTATGAAAAGTCAAACTCTAGTTACACGTCTATTGGGAAGTACAGGCAACTCCATGGAAAATCCAAAAAGTTTTTTTTACTAAGCCACTTTCAGAAAGTAATATCCTTGCAAAAATTTTAAGTACAAAACAATTATAAGGCTTAAATCTTCTCCCTAGATTCATTACAAGTTTTTTATTTGCAACAAAATATTATAAACAAAATTTTATAATAATATCTGCATAAATATTCACACGAGATCCAATTCTTCAAATTCAAAAGTCATATAATATGATCTGGTCCTATAAATATTAAATTAAGCTTAGGTTACAAAAAAAGCGGAACTGTAGAAAATATCATGTATTAAAATATTGTGTATAAAAGAATATTATAAGCAATAAATTTTTATCTTCGTATATAAAAATATTAACAAGAAATCATATGTATGAAATGTAACAATAATAAAAAATCATTTGATTCCTAATAGAAGTTTACGCAAAACGAATATTTTACCTTGCAATATGAGAAAGGGTCAATAAATCCACAAAACCTGCGCTAAAATCTGGCTAATTATATCTTAAAGTACTATAAATAAAAAACCGGCCTCCCATTCAATTAGTGAATAATTTATAACTTCCTCAATGTCAATACGATCTGTACAGTTCCCATAAAATCAATCAATATGGTATTTTCAATTAAAATGCTCAATTCATGTGAAAATAGCAAATATTTTTAATCACTCAATCAATGTTTAATATGGGCTATAAACCACTATTTAATTTATTTATCTATATAATATGTATCTATTTCAATTACATATTATTATTAATATATTTTTTAATAATCCCACTGTATAGCAAGTACTGGAATGTTTTATAAAAATATTTCTAATATCTGTCATAGCACTTAACTCTAAATATTTTTTTGATACATTATGAGTTGGGTCACTTTTTATATTTTATGCGTATAAAGCTTTAAAATGATATAAAGCAATAAATAATACAGAGGAATGACCTGCTACCGAATGTCGATGGAAATGTGACCGTAAACTAAATTAAAATAAATTTATTACATATGTGTAGGGTTGTCACCATGTTTGTTTTTTTCAGCTCGTGTTCAGCTAAATATTTGTATGTCCGGTCTGTACGGAAAAAGCTATGATGATGTACACATTGTGTAATTTGAAAATCTCATGTCAAGAATTTTATGATATGATTTCCAAAGAAAATGACTTTTTGGATGCAGTAGGTTAGAAGTCAAATATAGAAAATTTCGATTTAAAAATTGCGTACATGCATCCGGCTTTTAGGACAAAATGTCCTAATGCAGCGCAGAGCCTGGCTTTATATTGTAGAAGGCAACCCTACATATATAAACCTCCTCATTAACACCGGTAGCCATATCTGGAATCAATAAAACCGTTTATGCAACAATGAAACATGAATAGCGCATTTCCAAAATTGACAATAATCCTTAAGTGGTTAATAAATCACTTTTATAACTTATGTTTAATTAATCACGAACAAGCACCTGTGGTTTAATGAGTTGCTAATTTGCAAGTCAGAACATGACATATATCGTCTTATAGGAAACATGGGTACATACTGCATCCTATTACGGATGTATGCATAGAATTGGATCTAATGAATGAATAAACCGATTAATTATTCATATACCACAACTTAATTAAAAACAGAAAAAATGTCATCAAATGACAATCATTGTACTGAAGTCGTGATGATTTTGATTTTGTGTTGCGCTGCGACATTATCATTATCTTCAAGGTCTCGTATGTGGTCACATTTAGGTCTGACGTTTTTGTAATGAAAAAAATCTTGAGATTAAAATAATTTTTGTACCGCTTCTTACAAATGTTGAGAAATATTTTTTACAATTGTAACACAACTATTTTGTCACTTTTTGATTTAAATTTAGTCATGGCAAGGGAACTTCTTCAATCATTTCCGAATTTTAAATAGAGAAATTAGTTTATCTTTTCTTTAACCTCATTTCTACAAAACTAAATCCCAATTTCCGTTTTCATTCACCTATAAAACTAGTTAGAAAATCAACACCCACCTATTAAAAACTATCGCAAACAAGAAATGTTACGAAAACAAATAAAAAATTAAAACAATGGAGAGTGAATCATGAAGTTTGGAAATATTCGCTAATGGTGCGAATGGTGCATTATAAACAATATCCGTTATATAAAAATAACTTATAATTCAATGCTATAAGATCTAGATCAGCCTGCATTTATATTTAATGGACACCAACTTGATGTACCTACTGTATTTGAGTAATGGTTCTTAAAATGTACCTCAAATGTGTTTCATCTTTCAAGTTGTTATGCAATTGTGACTTTTTCCAGATCTTTATCAAAGTGACGTAAACGAATGAAATAAAATAACATTATAGACTCCTATTATGAGATGTTTAGAGTTTTTGTATTCAAATTGTCGTGAAATATTATTGACTATTATATATTTACCAAGATTTTCACATTCAGAAACCATGCTATGAGCTCAAAAATAAGATCCAAAAAAATAAGAAAATAAAGAAATAAGATCTACTTAAACAAAAAATAGAGAAATCCGATCCAAAAAAAAATAATATAATAAAGAAATAAGATCCAAAAAAATAAGTAAATATAGTCAATACAGACAACAATAATTGTATATTTAAAAATTTTAAATGCTTTTTAACATCAATAGTTCGATATTTTCTAATCATAATAACATGTAAAGCGATTAACACACTAACTTAATATGCGATAGATTTTTTACGCTTACAAGTTTTACGCATATTTATTTTTGATATTTAAAAATACTGTGAAGTCATCTTTAGCTGACCTCGACTGAGAGAAAGGTCAGATATATTGAAACCATTCTGCAACGCACTTAGCGGTAACTGAATGTTTCTTTAATAGTCAGGTTTTATGCCCACTAAATGATGTAACATATAAAAATATAGTTTTAGACTGTTTTATGTTTATATTTTTCATTTGCTTTTATGTTATAATGACTAATTCAAGCTGTATGTTTATGATATTTAATATAATATTAATATTAACATATTTAAAGTAGGCGTATATATTTGTTTGTTTGTTATATTTTAAAGAATTTGGCAATGTTATTTTAAAGTGCATATAATATTCATTTATAAAGGATTAAATTATGTATAAATTTCAAATGTATCTCGTAGTTTTTTTAAGAATTTTTAAAATTACATAAAATATAGCAAATGCTTTGTATATTTATAGCTTTTAGTGTGCCATAGAGTATAACCAACACCGTAGTATATTTGAGTATGCGTTACTAAAACAATTACTAGTATCGTGAGTGTTTGAATGGTTTTTAAGGTGCTTTACAATCTTTACAATTACATTCTAAATAATATTTGATGTAATAAATATTCATATTTGATGAAAATAATATATCACAGATCAAATTACAACGATACAAATAAAAAACGATCAAACACAACCCGAGCCTCTATGCGCCGCTATACGTTAGGCGTCTGCGATTAATTTATTGTTTATATTTTATGAAAAGAAGTGTAAGTCGAAGTTTTTATATTTGTATTTTATTTATATATTAATTTTAGAACTAGTATTATTCTCTAAGTTTATGTACACACCTACGCGTAATGTAAATTTAATAAACTTGGCAAATATTCACACAGTCGTCAAATATTGATATTAAAAGACAGTCAATAAAGTGAGTCACGAAGTATTTTGATGTAAGTTGTCATAAATAATATTTAATTTGCTATAAATATGATTGAATCTATATTTTATTTACATCTTGAGCTATATTTTTTATTATGACTATGAGGTTATTATATGAATAATAAAAAAATATATATTTTAATTTATTTAGAATGAAAGCAGGATTTTATCTTTCATCAATATAGTATTTTTATATTATTTAAGTAAATATATATTTACTATATACATACATTTAATTTGATTAGCTCAATCCCTTATTAAAATATGAAGTCTAGAATCTAGATGTAAGTAAACTACCACGCGTTTTGAATTATTACATACTTAATACAGTTGTCATTTGAGTGGGATAGTATATTTTTAATTAAAACAAATGTCAATTAATTTCTATCCTCAATCAGCTGTTCTAATATAACAACAAGCGTTTTCGCCGCTGTAAAGCGATTTAGTTGCTGATTGGATCCAAACTGTTCACTGATAACAATATATAAAATGTTGAGAAATTATTTTGTTCACACTAAAATAAAATATAAATGGAAAACCAGTATCTTATATTATCGTAGTCAACAGACAGACTAGTGTTCTATTGAGAACAAAACTAGCATTTTAGTATAAAAAAGACTAAGTTTTATTTAATTTAAACGTTTACTAAACCATTTGATATTTATTCAACTTATCGTAATATTCATAACAATAACTAACACATTATCAACGTCAACCATATGTTGATTTGACACAAATATCGTATCACCAAAACTAAATCTGCAGCATCATTACTTTTTAATCTAAGCATGCGTAGGCGCATTGACAAGCAAGTCAAGTGGTAGAACAGAGTTTCATCACTGGCGTCAAGTGCCCACATTGGTCTGACTAAGCGCTTGTGCAAACTGTGAACGTTTACAAGTTTAATTATAGGTGGGTGTGTATTGTGCTTTATATTGAAGATTAGATCGGATAAATATAATTTGATAATGAATTATACTCAATAGAATATTGTCTCTGTTTTATGTGGAACTTAAATTAAGTATCATTGGTACATTGCTATGTTTTAGTAGTTTATTGTTCACGTGAGGCTCGAAAGGTAGGGTAGGGGGTAGTAAGTTATCACGTGTATTTTTTCATATTAATGTTCACATATTTTTAATATAATAATAATATTCTACTATAATATTTTTTGTAGGTTAAAAAAAACTCGTCACCACGTACCAAGTTTGGGTTAAAATATGCTAAAAAACATCACATGGTAACGGCCACTATAACAATGGGAACAAAATTACATATAAGTTGACATGTTACACGGTATTGTTACAAAAATTTAACATAAATCACGTAATTTTGTCCTAGAGGCGCAATTAGATGTAATTGTACCATCAACGGTAGCCTCAGGACATCATAAAGTCCAGTACACGAGCGAGTACTGTCACGCTTAACTGTAATTGACATTTAGTCTTTTGTAACGTCTTAATGTTCTTAATATAGTTAGTTTTGATGATATAGTGTTTGATTATATTAATAGTGTTTGATTTTGTTGATATAAGCTTGGACTTTCAGTGTAATAGTATTTTTTTTAATTGCGAAGTAGTAAAAAAAAATAATGTTTAATATAATTGTACTCAATAGCCAAAAAATGTGGAATTTAAATGCGATTCTGTTTTTTTTAGAACTTGTAAAACAATCAAACGTTGTGGTCAAAGACAAAACCAAATGGTAATTACTGAATATCTAAGAAATGTGACTTATATAATATAATAAATTCTTATAGAATTTAATGAAAAATAAAAAAAAAACGAATAACAAGAAAAAATTGTTAAATTATGAAGGAATAATGCTTAATATTTAACACTACCATGACCTATGCCTCCATTAAAGTTAACGTGTACATGTATAACATGTACTCAAGATGTCAAAAATACAGTAAAATTTGAACTTCATAGATAACTAGATATAAATTACAAAAATTGCTTCTAATTTTGTAATTTACAAAAAATTACTTATATCTAGATAATAAACAAATATTATCTAGATCTAATCTTAATTATTATCTCATCTAAATTTTGTCATTTTCCATTTAAAATCAAAAGCATTTAATCAATGCGAGATGACTTTCTAAATCAAACTTTCAATTTCATTTAACTCTTGAATTTATGACTTGATAAGTCATATTACGTAAGTTTACTACGATATTTTATTGATCAGATTTACATATATTGACAAATTCGCAGAGAAATCGCAATATTTCTATAATAAGTTTTTTCTGTCACTTAACTCATCATTAAATATAAATTACGAAACATATATATGTATAAATAATCAAAGTGTTAATCCGTTTATCAGCTAGGTTCATGTTAATTCGAGATCTATCTCAGTTGCTATTGTCATAAAACTTTATCACACGCCCACACACATATTAACAATTTGGTAATACTCTGACTAAGAACTGATTTTGAAATAACCTTCTTGGATTGATATGTGCAGACTTGAGACAAATTTGTTTACTAAATCATATCATATGACATTCGAGTATCTATACCGATATATATACTCTTATTTCAAAACCTTTTCTATTATACTCTCATATGATAATTAAGCACTTAATATGATTTAAACGTTCATTTACTTTCAAAAGTACTTTAATAAATATATTTTTTACTTTACTAAATTAAATAGTTTCTAGTTTCTAAATTAGTAGAAAATTTCTACGTCTCTTTGACATTTGGTAGTTTGTACACCATGTATTTGCGTTTAAATTGTCTTGTCGCAAGTCAACACCAAACTTTACAAACGCCCAAAGTCAAACGGCAATGACATTTTCATTAATTAATTATATCGATAGAAATTAATGGTTATCTTAAAGATTAACTTACAAACAAACATACAAAGGCCTGTTTTATAGCAACAGTGAGAATAGAAGAGAATTATACTTTAGTTAAAAATAAATATAGAATATAAAATAAACTAATACTGGCAGGGCTTCGAACCCGCCACCTCTTGAAAACCGTTCCGTCTCTCTAACAATTGAGCTGCCATCTCTATATTTGATCATTTTTATCGGGACAGTAGCTTAACAAGGCTTTAAATCTTTAATAACATTTTCAAACAGAAATATATTCACTTGGTTTTAAATAAATCTTCTTTGAATAATTTATTATAATTTAGCCAAAGATATTCTTTAAATTAGTGCATTATTATTAATGATATGTCACCAGACGGACGACTGATAATAATTTTACTAAAATGATTTAGAAATATTGTAAATTGTATTTCTAGGTAAGTCTTTAAAAGTTAGATAAGATCAGTTTATGATATTATTAATACAAATATTTATCAAGATTATACATTTAACTCAACCTTCCGAAATTAAATGAAACAGTGACTTCGTGATCAAAATAAATGAACAACAATAAAGCGTAGATTAGATAATCCAAGTCGAATGGTTCTAATGTATCTTAGTTGTCAAAAACATTAATACTGTATATTTCTACTCTGTGGTTATTTGAGGCTCGATTAAAGTTTATCATTGTCGCGATACCGGTTTTAGTGATGGCAATAACTTATCGATATTTATGATAATGCAAATTCATCGAGATTGAATATTTATCAGCGTAATTGTTTCTAACCGGCGGTGAAATTAATGGGTGTATGAAGTTATCACGTACCTTTCGTAAATAAATTAAAAGGAAAAATATGAGGACAGGTTTTGAAGTGATTGAGGGTTTATCTTTTTAAATTAGTTCCAAATAACAAGTACATCACTAATGTCCTCAATTATTAACTGTAAATGTGACGAATTCGTAATAGGTGTGTCTATGAGAGTATTATGTGACCTCTAGCAGAGATTGCCTTCCTCGGTATTACGAAATAGGCTCTAGGCCTGAGACTTCACCTTTTACTTATTTTACTATTAATAATATTTCTATTGGCTTTAACACTTTAATATAGGTTTAGTATATATATTTTTTATTGTACATACTTATGTTTTATTTATATAATAATAAAATGATATGAAGGGCTTGTTAAGTGATTCAGATATAGTAAAACGACCTGCATGTTCGGTTATGGCTTATTATATATTGTTTGGGACACACTGGATGGTACAAGTTAAAAGATATAGGTTGAATGTTTGTATGTGTGTATGTTAAAGTTAATTATACTTCATAAGTTATCAGTTCCAAGATTTTTCTTCATTTTATATAGCTTAACTTTTATCAAAATATTGACGTCAGTTTGTATTTATTAAAACAAATAAAAATGTATATATTTTTCGTGTTGATTATCTTGTACACAGATAATATAAAATTATTTCTTTATTATATAATTTTCTATTATTATATAAAATTATAATTGGGATAACGTCAAAGTATAGACGACCAAATTTATGCTTTATCAAGTTTTATGAGAAAAATAGGATTTTTTTCACGACAAGGATATATAGGATGGTTGTTTTCACCGACATGAAAAAAAAAACATTTTTATTTATTGTTGTTTACTCGCTAAATCTTTTACCTTGCACCACTACCAGTTGATCCCACGGCTGTTACAGCGAGTACTTTAACACTAATTATATAATTTCGGGTTTTTGTCCAATTTATGACGTCAGAGGAAATCGATTTGCTATAATGTAATCGAATTACGAATTAAAAAACAATTGTCTGAAACAAAAAGTGCAATTTGCAGCAATGTCATAATTTACAATGATATATGATTTGCTAATTATGTCCGGTACTACGTGATAAATTTGACATTGGTTGCAAATTATAAGTCGTGATGTGCTATGGAACTAAATGAGTAGCGAGGGAGAAGCGGAGGAGCGAGGTAAGGGGGGGGGGGGTTTGTTTAAGACCTTTATAGTCTTTTAATCTGAAAATGTTTTAGATAAAAATATAGAAAATATTTGGAACGACAAAAAAGTATAAAAAGTATAATAATAACAGGTAAGGTGTGACCGTTCTTAGGTTACGATTTTTTTTACTTTTATCTATAGTTTTGGGGTTGATCTATGAGCAGTGGGATGCTAGTTACGTAACCATTACAGCAAAGTTTCATTAAAATTGGTTGAGAAGTGCGATCTCTCTGCGACTACATATAAATCCATATATAAATTACAAAAGCAGCAGCAGTAGTGAGTATATTAAAAATATTGTTCATTTTTTGTTATATTTTACTATTTACTACGTTTAGTTAAAAAACGTAACATATAGGTTCTTTCGTTTTTAAATGTATTTATAATTTTGTTTTTAATTAAAAACAGGCGCATATAAACTAACTTGACTCTGTAATAAAATATGTGGTCTGAAAGTTAATTCAATATTATTATAGTTAATTAGAGTTAATTCAATATTAATGTAAATAACTAAATACCAATGAAAAGTCTCGTAGTTCAATTAATTAATCTTTAGTAAATTAAGTTTAACTTAATTTATTTAATATTCAGTAATCTAAACCGGTGGACATATTTAGCGGAACGCAAAAAAACAGACTGCAAGATCATATGAAAACACATTTTTGTTGTACAATACATTTGATTATTATTCTGAATTAATGAAATTAACATTTTTGAACATAAAAAATCACAAAATTAAAGCGAAAGAAACGAAATTAAAGACAATAAGGTCAGTGACTTAATTCTGAAGAGTTTTGACCTAACACAATGAAAACTAAAGAAAAGTTAATATTGTCCAAATGACTGGTTTTTTCGCGATGGGTGATACAATCAGTATTTAGTGTTGCCACCTCTTGCTGTTAAAACTGTCTGCATGCGTCTGGGCATGCTCTCTATTAAATTGTCAATAAAACTTTGCGGCATTGAGTTCCATTCTTCAACCAATAGGGTTTTGAGGTCTCTTACGTCGACAGGTGATGGATTTCTTTGTTTTATTTGTCTTTCCAGTTTGTCCCAAACGTGTTCTATTGGATTTAGGTCTGGCGAGCGTGCCGGCCACCCCAAAACCTGGATTCCGACCTCATTAAGATATTCCGAAACTAATGCCTCAATGTGAGGTCGAGCGTTGTCAAGCATTAGAAAAAAATTGTCTCCAATGAAAGTCGCAAAAGGCATCACAATCTGCTCTAAAATGTCGGTTACGTATCTTGCCGCAGTCAGGGAGCCGTTTTCTACGAAGTGTAGCTCCGTGCGTGCTCCTAAGCAAATACCGCCCCATACCATTACTGACCCTCCACCATACGGCTCTCTCTCAATAATGTTACACTATCATACTTACATACTTTGGTCCTTCCATCATCTGGTTTGAGACAAAATCTGGACTCATCACTAAAAATAACTTTTCCCCAAGCGTCATTATTCCAATTTAGGTGGAACAAGCAAAGCTGGCCCGAGCCACTCGATGACCTGCGGTGAGCTGTGGACCTCTGGCAGGCAAGTACGCCCCTATACCAGCTGCCTTCAGTCTTCTTCTGACGGTTTTGGTACTAATTATCACTTGTCGAACTTCCTGCAGCTGGTTTCGTACCTCAGAAGAAGTCAAGGTACGGTTTCTGAGAACACTGCTGACAATAAATCTATCGTCTCTCTCTCCTGTTACTCTTTTGCGACCTTGTCCTTTGCGCCTGGTATACTCTCCAGTCTGCCGGTATCGTTTAACATTGCGGAAAATCACAGACTTGGAAACATGTAATGTTTGAGCCACTTCATTGTAAGTGTAACCATTTTCAATTAAAGTTACAGCTTTAGAAACCAGAGCAACGCTGAGATCCGGCATTATCGCCTAAATTTATCGAATTAAGTTCACTTCACTCAATAATGACAATTTTTCGTCAAAAAAACAACAGAAATAAAGTTTTTGTTAAAAACAACAAAAGCCGACGAAAATTCCATACACTACGTGTCTCAGAAATTAGCAGATAAACAAAAAAAAAACAAATGAAATTTAAAATAAAATTATTTTTAAAATCATCTTTTTTTTAATACATAATATTGGTATAGTGGCCAGTACGAAAATATGAAAATATTTTCCGTTATTCGACCTTTTTTTTGCTTTCCCCTAAATATGTCCATGAGTGTATAATTATATTATGTATAACAATATAATACTTATTGTATTATATTAATATAAAAAGAAAAATGTTAGTACCCCTTTTTAGGAAACGTACGAACGGAGACGAATGAAATTTGGCACATTTATAGTTTATATGGAAAAAAAACTACAAAGTCAATACTTGTATATAATAATGAATAAGAAATATATTAAATTAATCAAAAATTACACACACTACAATGTGAAACATTACACACACTACAATAAGATACATTACACACTACTTCATTGTTTACGTTGACACTGTCAATATCAAGCTTATATCAGTCTGAGGTCAAATAGTCACAGAGTTAATTGTTGCTTGAACTACTAGCATAATAAAACAAAGTAGTTTTATGCATATAGGTCAAAACATTTAAAAACATTTCAACTAAAAAATGGGGTCACATTTCGGCGACCACTAACGTCAATGATCGTTTATTTTAAATGAAAATTTTGTAATTTCTCAATTTTTTATGACCATCTTGCGAAGTTGTATTCTTGTCTTTTGAATTGAAGAGCCCGCCAAAGACCACATATATCTGTCCGAATATAGTAAAAGAAAATTCTTATATCTAATAAAAAATTAAGTGTATTATATATAACCTGCACACCACCACAATACAGTATCTTGGTACTCCATATTCTTGAACGACATTTGTCCAGCATTGGTGATTGGACATGTATAAGCTATATTAAAAAATATCTACAAAAGACCCCAAAACTAATAAAAACCATAAACTCAAGTAAAGTTTCAGAAGCGCTGTACCGTGAACAGGAAACTGAAAAATATTTTCACAAATGTTCTAACCCTTTTGTTGTTTCAAAGAATGCTTGATCCGCTCTGTTGAATAAATTGTTCTGTTATCGGTAGTGACGTCTAAATCTACGTGAAAAGCCACCAAAGCAAATATTTGAAAAGTTCTCAGCTACAGAGCACCTGCGGTCACCCTATTGTGTCCACTTACGTTGGAATCACTTGAGTTGTTGTAAATAAAAGATATATTAAAAAAAAACAACAAAAAATATCTAACGGTATAATTATATGTCCCGATAAACAATTGGTAGAGCGATAGTTTCTTCGAGTTCTTGGATCCGATTTTCTGCCCGTATTGGTTTATTTTTTATTGTATATTTATTAATAATGTACAAAAAAAAATATTATAAAGAAAACAAAGTAATATAAAAATATATAAGTTTTTTTTTCATTATACAGTTATTATTTTCTTAAAACAGTAATTTATATTATAAAAAAAAATGTTATTAATTGGCCACCTCTTGCAGGCAGCCTTTTAACAATAATCCCAACAAAATTTGTTCTACGCCTTTTTACAAATCTTGATAAACAACACAAAAAAATAGGAAACAAAAAAAAATGCTCCCTTTTTTACTTATTACTTTGTAATTTGTACGATTTTTTTAAGAGGTTAACCCAAGCGCCGTACCTACGCTCAGAGTTAATGCCAGTTCAGAGGCAACAAAAGTATATAGAGTTGCTCTAGCAACAACTCTATATAATTCCACCATATAAAATTTTCCACATCTACCCTCATTTTATTTCGCGACTCAATACTTTCCGTATTTCGGTCCTTCGTCTCAAGTGTTTGCTCTTTCCCTTTGTGGTCCAGGGGTCGGTGAGAAGAATACCAAGTGAGTCCTTTAGAGGACTTGAGATCGACTGGCAATTTCTTCTGGTATTTTATTAAATGTACGTGCTTGGTTATTTAGTGATATAAATTGGTAGGGTGTTAATGTTTGTGTGTTGCTACAAATATACGTATGACATTGTTTCGGCACATCTTAAGCTTATTTAAATTGTATATAAATAAAACTAAAAATTTATTGACATAAGTAGGATTCGAACCTACGATGTTTGGGAAATCGTTCCTTCACAATACCATTGAGCAACCGCATCGTTACCTATATTTTTAATCTGTATATAATATAGATTAAAAAGCCACGTATATATTTTAGACTTTATCGAATATCTGTTAAGCTTCTTTTGAAAATCCTAACTAATGTTTCTAATTTTTGCAATATAGATTAATATTGTGACATACAAACGAAATGAAGGCTTGAAATTGTCTATAAAATATTTATGTTAAATTTATTAATAAATCAAAATAAATAATAAAAAATATCTTAACAGACAGGACTCGAATCTGAAACCACTGAAACACCATCTCGTCACTACCAATTTTTCCAGCATTCGTGATATAAGCCGTATCCAAATCACTGCAATTTGACCCCAATATTTTTAAAAATTGTGTCAATTTTGTTTTTCTCTTATTAATCTCAATGAGATTTACTTTTAAAACTGTCTTACTTACCAGATCACGACATGAACCAATAACAGCTTCAACAGACAGACAATCCTTTATTATAGCTGCACTATCACGTCGGAGAGAAATTAGTTTGTTTCACAACACTAACGGTCGTAATTTGCTACTTGCACTAAATAATTAGTTTCGTGCGCGAGCGCATGGCATTTGGTGACCTGGTTATTGCTTGGATAGCTTTCAAATTGTGTATTTTTTGTTACAAATACCTATAATACCAGTTTTTTGAATTATATGCATTTTTCTTTAAAATTATTATACACGTCAATATATATGGTATAAACGATTATTATTAAAGATTATTTTAAATCTTTACCTTGGTTTCAGAGCTTTTTTTTATATATTTTGGCAGTTTATACGAAAAAGAAACGAAAAACGAACGAAACTCAAAGTTCCTCAGAACCTTGACGAAACATTAAATTCAAAATTAATTAAATTATATAAACAAACTAATCACAACATTAATTCTTAATATATTTAATTCGCAATAAAACCCAAAACACCCGCTGAGTTGTTTAACCCCTGACCCCGAAATTAAACGTATATTGTGAATCTAGCAGATTAGTTTGAGTGATAGCAGCTCATGTTCCCTGATTGCCTCTGGGTTGAACCACAATTGAATGTCGAGCTTCAATATAATATGTCAGTTATTCGCCTAATCTATACTTAACAATCTACGCGCCATTATCATAATACAAAACAATAATTCGCTTCAGAGCTCATGACATTAAGAAATTATTAGGTTGCTCTCTGTCCGCGTAAGGGCTCTGCTTGGGGCGATAAGGAATCTTACACACTGAGCGTTTTTGGTAAAACAATTATATTTATGTTATATTAAGGGGTATATTTATTGTTTTGCAAAATGGAGTTATAGACATATTTAGAATCATCGTTTTTTTCTGATTCAAAATATGTATATAATTCAATATCGCAAAAATGTAACTTAGACCATATAGCCCTGGAACCGTCAATGTATATATTTACTCGGCCATGTTCACGTTAATTGTATCAAGATTTGTCCGATTTCGCAACCATTCTGAGATCTTATTCATGAGTTCAAAGCATGACCGACTTGCGGCGTGCACTTGTGTAAGTTATTAGCATTATTAGATTTTGTTTTAACTACGATATTAATTTGCATTTTTAGTATAAGTTACATAGTTCTCTGTTCTTTTTGGCCAACTCTGTCACTTAGCGTTCTATTCTTTCACATTCAATCAACCTAGAGCACCATGTGATCTTGCAAAGTGTTGAAATCTTTTTGGGTAAGTAACAATATTTCAGAATATTATTAGTTACTTTTCTTGTACCCATTTTAAATACAATTATGTAGTTAATATACGTATTTGATATGTTTGTTGGTTATATTGATGCAGTTACATTACCTACTTAACGAATTCTTTAAATTTTGAACTTTGGAACCATTTTTCCATAATAAAAGAAAAAGATAAAAAAAGATAAATTGAATACTCAAGTATTCAATTTAATTATAAAAATAATACTGATTATTTTAAAACAAAAAATAATTGTAAATGTAGGATATGGAGTAAATAAATGAAGTAAATAAAAACAATATCTAACGATTTCTATAGTAAGTAAATAATAATTCATTTTTAAATAATTGCGAAGTTTGCAGGTAGCCTAATCTATCATTTCGCAAGACAGGCGTACAATATTGCGTAGGATGTTGCCGGATCTTCTTGCGTTGAAACATATTCAACTTGTTACTTCTCGTGTCAAAGGAAAACCGAATTGTATTATTCCAAACCCATTTTAGTATTCGTTTCATTTGTTTCGTACTCCGGACATTTTTTTATTACAAAACTTCTATTACATGCGTCTCTAAGCATGTTGTATAGTAAATAAGTAACAACAAGAACTACATGTTTACCGCCCCGTTGGTTGAGTGGTTAGCGCTTACGCCTCCCGTATAGCTCAATGGGACTCAGGTTCGATTCCCGACAGGGACAGGCATGTATGTGATAATCTTAGATGTCTGTATTTCTGGGTTTGGTCGTTTATTAAATATATTCTCAGTATTTATCATGTATCTATAATAATCTATAATAATATAATCTATGTATTTGTGTCGTTGTCTAACACTCTTAACACAAGCAAATAATTTGCTCTCTTAGGGGATCAAATTGTGTAATTTATTTTGATATTATTATTACATATTTGTTCATATAATATCATCTCAATATACCATATATTTATTATAATCTATTAGATAATAAAACTGGTTTTATATAGAGTAAAATATATAATAACTGTAGCTAATCGATCTACAAACGCTATGTTGTAACCTGCTTAGTAGATGCCTTGAATGCGAGAGATGCCGCGGGCTAAATGCTAAGATGTTCTCATCTCAGTCAGAAGTAGAATTAGACATAACACGATGCTAGGATGATTAGAAACTATTTCTAAGTATTCTAGTAAATATAGCGAATATAATTTAGCTCAGAATTATACTTAAATTATCAAAGTAATATAATAAGTATCAAGATTGATGAGAAGTTCTGTACAAATAATAAGTCCAGAAGTTAGATTTATTGTTAAGGATGTGCAATAATTGTATTACATAATTAATACAAAATATGATTAAATAGTTTAAGGATATTTAAAATATTCATACAGTATGCCAAAGTATCAAAATAATTAAAGGCAGAGAATAATAAATATAAAATTATATAAATAATACAAAGTAATGCTTAAAAAGTGAAAACTGTAATGAAAATTATTATAATAAAGGATCAAGACTGGATTAGATGCTCTACAAAATCTATTAGACTATCTAAAATAACGCCATATTTATATGTAAGGTTCTTTAATCATAGGTTATTTGTAACCTATATAAACTATTGCTTAAACAATAAATAATTATTCCAATACAATAGTGAGGTAGCTTTTAGATTGATAACAATCCAAAAATCCTTGAAGGGATCAATTAATCGGATTGTTGAATCATTCTAACATCCCTGAGAAAGATTTTAGTGATTATGTTTTAAGAGGCGTGTGCGCATTGTTATAATAAAGCCTTCAAGCTAAATATCAGCTAAATCGTCACGAATATTGCTATACTGAATCTGTCTGTTCATTGAAACAATATTTCCATTTTAATAATAATATCACTGGACAAATTAATCAATGTAAACTAATTATTTGCTTGTGTTAAGGATGTTAAATAACGATACAAATACATAGAAATACACATTATAAATACGGCAATAATAATAATATATTTCATAAACGACCAAAATCCAGTAATATAGATATCTATGCTCATCACATACATACCTGTGCCGGTCGGGAATCGAAGCCGAACCCCTTTGTACCGCTATACGTTAGGCATTTGCGTTACCTAAGAAACGGTTTTCAAATATTTAAACTCTCGACCAACGGCTTTAAAAATTGTAATGTTATTTTTATTTTTCGTAAATTGAAGCAAGAAACCAATTTGAAATATCGTTAAAGAATATCGAGTCTTGCTTTAATAGGCATGTACATAAATATAGTAAATGTATAAGAAGTGTTGTTACCATTTAGTTATACATATACACATATAACAAAGGGTCTGTCCATCTATCACGACTTGTAATTACCTCGAGCGAATTCTCAGTGTCACGCCATATGTCCCTGAAGTGGAGACGGACTTGATATTTAATTAATTGTTAATCGAAAACAATATTAATATTTATAAAACTAAAAATAAAATGACTAATAGAAAAATATAACATAGATGTCAAATAAATATCATAAAAAAAGAGTAAAAATGAGCAATAATACTAATAAATTTAGGAAACTAATACACGAAACCCCAAAAATAAACGATTTGACACAACACAAATGTCATCACGTACGGAATAAATGACTATAATATATAATAATAAATATCACAAAATACGGCCCTGGCCTGTCCTTGCCCGTCACTTAGTGAAGGACCTGTCTTAAGTGTAGGGAGAGGACACAGTGACCGACAGTAAATAATAAATTATAATGACACTAATGTTTAAAATGCCATTATTATTGTTTTAAACGATCATATGAAATCAAATGAATAATAATTATAAATTTGGTATATTTTTTTAATCCGCTATCCGCTCATACATGACAGTAGTCTTACAAGCGCATGTTTCCACCTGACTCGATTTATTTAGTGGCAGCAAATGGTCGGTTTTTCTCCGACTTTTCGTGTCGTAAATTGCGTGGAAGCTCGCAATTGGGAAAAAGATTTTGATATTTGTTGAGAGTTGTCATTATATTTGATACTTGCTAACATGATAACTGAAATAAGTAGGTCTTATATTATTATTATTAAAATTATTCAAATATTTATGTGAATTTTTAAAATTAAAGTATATTATAAATAATTTTTCAGGATTTAAAACTGTTAAAGTAAAACTACAAACCATTGAATCGGTGATTTAAATCCTGGTATCACAGCCATCTCAAGAGCAATGCGACAGGAATGCGAACCAGACGCGCCGGAAATACCAACACTTACACTGTCTTCCGGAGATTCAAGGGTTTCTAGTGTCAAGTGATGCGTCGATGTTAGATGGATATAAACAATTATAACTTCGGATGTGGATGTTATTTCTGATAGTAGGTACCTTATTTGAGACAAAAAAATATCGTATTTAATAAACATTTTTCAGGTAAATTTTCATCATGTTCTTAATAATCCATGCCTTAGAGGTCCTGAGTTCGAATCGTAAAATAAAACGTAGGTGTAAAGTTTCAATAGATAAGTAAAGAAAACAATATTGCTAATAAAAATATTAAAAATAACACAATAGATGTTTACAATTAAAATATTTTACGATCAAATTAATATTAAATATCAATATTAATATACATCAAAATCTTTGACCTTCTCAATAGGACTCACCATTATATAATAAAATCCATTAAAAATACATAAATAACACGAAGAATAAATAAAATGTTATAAACCAATAATTACAATTTGTTTTTGTGGAATTGACACGAAAATATTATTTGTATGGGAATCCAGTTCAACAAAAAAATATTAAATATAAAAGTATTATTTTATGTAAATTATATTTGTGTTTTTTTTTTGTTTTAATCCGCCATTTTGTTTTACAATTACGCTAGAAATAGGAAGAAAAGAATGTTGTTTTAAAAAAAATAACATTATTGTGCTGAAATAATTTTAAATGTCATGTATAATATATGATAATATATGTTTTATGTTGGACATTACTTTTACTACTACTTCTTTACATACATTTTTTTCATTCTCCAGAAAATTATTACATACTTGTAACGCTCGATTTCATCAACTTTGTAAATTTGGACTCAACAAAACCAAAAAAGCCATTGTACCTAAATATATACAACCTAGCTTTTACATACAAACTTTACCTCGATATAATAATAATAACAATCTTAAAACTTTAAATAATTTTTAAAAACACTCCATAGAAAATTTAGTCTTGCTTGAAGTAATACTTAAACAATTTATCTTTATTTAATTAAAATTTAAACCCTTATTATCTAAAAACACAATATAAATATAAAAAGATAGATATATATTTTTTTATATATTTATATTGTATACCATTAAAAGATATAACGTAAATATAACATACACGGTTCATACATTACACCTCGTTCAGCTTCACTGGACCGCAATTAGAGATTGATCCTGATTTCGAGGTTCAAATAAACTGGATATTGACTCAGCTTTTCAATTATTGGTTTCATGTTTAGATTTACAAACATTATTTTATAATGTAATATTATTTTCAAACCGGTTTTTAATTATTTTTAAATTTTAATATAAAATTAATCTGTGTATATTTTTGTATGTGCGGATGGTTTCCAAACGGATAATTAGATCTTCTACTGGAAGTAGATTTTTTTTATATATGTTTAATTATAGGTTTATTTTTTTTTTCATTATTTAACGAAAAAATCTTCAACATGTGCAGTAATGTAACCAATGACATCTAGCAAACTATCCCGTTACTCTACCATTTGAGCTATCGTGTATACATATTAATCTAATATTCTATACTTAGTCAGGTCATACATACTGCTTCAATAAAATAAAAATAAATACATTTGAATTTGGAATCGATTTTTTGATTGTGTTTTCTCATTTTATCAATATTTTGCAATATTAAAATGGAGTGGGGTGATAAAGAGAATAGAATCGCTGTGATTGCATTACACAAAATAAGTATGGAGCCAATGCAATGCAATTTCAAATTCTTCATACACTTGGTAAAAGTCAAATATTTGTGTACTAAGCTATTAATAAGTACAATGAGACTTCCTCTGTTTGTGACAGAGTAAAGAAGAAATCTGGCCGTCCACGTAGTGTTCGTACGAAAAAGTGGTCAAAGCAGTAAGGGAAAGAATTCGAACAAATACAAGTCCGAAAACAAAAGATTTTATCTCAGGAAATTACGAAACCACCTAGAACCATGTCGCGTATTTTAAGAGATGACTTAGAACTTGCAGCCTATAAGAGACGCACTGGTCATTTCTTAACTGATAAATTAAAGATGAATAGGGTGGTAAAATCGAAACAACTACTGAAGCGGTACGCAAAGGGAGGTCACATAGCATTCATAATTTATTTAAAAGAACGGTCAATCCAGCCGGTATACGGAAATTATATTATATATGTTTATATATGTTTATCAATACATATTTCTTTCATAATACCCTATCTCTATATTTTAGGGTTCAGCTAACGTCCAACCAGTAAGGACCCAATAATACTTTGAAACAACATAATCCTAGACATAATGATAGCAATCTGTAAGCTATAAATTCTTAATAGCCTATCGCTTGTCCACTGCTCGTGGGTGATGTACTCATGTCCTTATTCTAGAAAACGAAACGAAACGAAACGAAACGAACGAACGAATGAACGATATATCAAAATATATTTTTTATACCAAAATATGACGTATATCCACACATTGATTTTTTTCATTATAAAACCTAAATTAAACGCCAAGATCAATGTCAATTTTATTGGCAACTTATTCAAAGTTTAAACAGTTTAGGTAAACGTAAAAAGTATTTTATAATAAAATATAGTTTTATGGTTAATAATAATATTGCCATCCGCGTAGGTCGTAGCCTCGAGGCCTAGGCGCGAATGCACTAGAGTCTAGACTTTCACCATGTGTCCATAGCCTGAGATAGGCTGGATTTATTAGAAATACTTGTTAAAGGTTAGCTCTGATGGCTCGTTAGGAAACACCGTTTAATATCCAAGCTGTTGGTTACATTTAATATGAAATCAATGACTTCTAGATCACTACAGAACTATTTACTGATAATTCATTTAGAAATATTTACAAGCACCCCTTTTCTAAATTAGATTTTCTGATCAGTCAATCAATCAAGAACCTAATCAATCAATCGATCAATATGCAACTTTCAGCTGTGTTTAAAATAAAGTGGAATATAATTTATCCTGTGTCCCATATATCAAAATAATCGTTAAGTCTCCATGCTTCCTTTATATAACCCAGAATTGAACCTGGAACCACCCAGTGGGCAGTGACAGTCCGCCGCTGGCTGCGAGAACAATGCCAATTGTTCCGCGCTGATGAGTCGATAACTTATTATTTATTACACTTATATGTTATTGTGAAAGGGTAGGAAGTAATATTAAATATTAGTATATTAAATATTTAAATATTAGTATATTAAATATTCAATATTAGAACCAAAAAATATTTATATTTTGATATTTCATAAAGTGTACTTTATAAAATTTTATTATAGTGCAGAGCAAAGAAATGCCTGAAAGCGATTTTAATATTATTAAGAAAATGTTATTAAAAGTGGAATTATCTGCTGCTCATTAATTATTTCTGTTGAAACAGAATTATCGGATTAAAGATTCATAAATACAAGCCTCTTTCAGGCTTTCAGCGTAATTTAATTTTTAATTATTGTATAAATAATAAAACATAAATCAAAATAAAATCACGAATCAATACAAAAACAAAAATAAATGAAATGCTAAAATGAATGTAAAATTCATTCATTAAAAATCTGAACAGGATATTTATATAATATAATTATCAAATGACAAAAAAATATATAAGAAATTACGATCTTACAGCCATTATTATGGATGATTATTGCTCTTGGACAATACAAACGAAACCAAAATACATTGGACCTCTACGTCCCTCGAAACACATAGAACCCAGGCGAATGGAGGGTCATTATAAGATCATAATAGACTATCTTATAGTGGCCTTGAATATATACAAAATATGTCTGACAGTGACGTACAGACAAAAGATCACCTCGTGTGTCAGAAGCATCACGTTCTTTGATTGTCTATAATTAAGGAGGTATTAAATAAATTAAAAGTTAGATTTTGGTAGCGGATGTACAACTGTCAATGTCAAATTGTCATGTATTGAAGATAATAAATGTAATTATATAAGACCTTAACCGTTGGTTCGAGTATTTTAATTATATTTTACTAGCTGTTGCCCGCGATTTTGTTGACTGTAGTTTGCTATTTTACGTAGTACATATTACGTGACATAAATTGGCATTAGTTCTTTATTTCTTTGTCGATAGAAATGAAAAAACCACCAATTTTAAGTTTTATTTTAATTTTTTAACTGAAAATTGCATCCAAACCGTTTCTGAGATTATCGTGCTAAAGTTACAGATAAAAGGCCAAATTGAAGAAAAAATGTCTTGCGTATATAATGGCCATCGTGAGCTTTTAAATATAGTCATGTACAACACCGATCAACTATACTTTATTATTACACAAATACTTAGCTTAAATATTAATATAGCTATTTTGCAAAAAATATTGCGTGAATAAAACAATAAATTATGATTTCAATCATGAACAGAAACAACTTTCGTTTACGACAAACAATTCGTTTCAGTTTCAAAAAATCGAATAGCTACTAATTACTCGATATGAAGCCGATGTATCGATTAAATTGAAATTGACAAAACTTCAAAGGCGGCGAGATATTTCAATAAAACAGATTAAATGATAATGAACAAGCGATCGAATCTGTCGTGAGAACTTGTGTTGTTAGACGATTTTACTACTCCTCTTGTTGGGCCATGAAGCATGCGTTTTGAAAAATTGAATTAGGAGAATATCTAATTTTTATTTTTTTATATTATGTATGCAATGATATTAAAAATATTGTACAAGTGTTTGAATATTTTTTTTATAAGTTCTAACGAATAATACCTCATCTTTATTATATTTAGTTATATCTCCATATTCTTTTTGATTTCCCATGAAAAGGTACAATAAGTAAGAACTGCGAAAATAATGAGCACATAAGATATTAATAAGTAGATACAATACAATTTTTAAGTATATTAGGCAGTACTAAGTAACAATATGAGTTGCACGTGACTAAATCACGTAGGTAAGGGATATTATTATTTCTCATTAAGACGACCTTTCTCTCTCTTAGTTTCATTTACTAGATCTTAGTTTATTTCTCATTTTGTAAATCTTTTTCTCTCTTATTTAGTGAATCTCTGTCTCTATGATTCTCTCATTTAAGGATTCTCTGTCTCTTTCTCTCTCTAATGTAGTGGCCCACACTTGAAGCGCGACTTTTACTGATAGAAGATATCCACCTATTTCAAATTCGACACGCAATTTGTCAATCAATTCTCAGTCACCGCATACAAAATGGCCGCCACTCCATTATATGTCAATTTGAAAAAAAATATGCCTCTTTACGTCCGCCGCTAGTATTAATTCCGATAAAATTAATAACAGTGACAAATTCATTAATTTGAATTGCTTTTAACTGGTTCTTAAATTGTTATTATATAGCTTGGTGCTATCGGCGTCTTTATAGTTATAAATATATAAATTCGGAGTTCTGTCTTTATGTATAACACAAAAAATACTTATTTGAATTGTTTTATATCACTTATACTTATGATACATTATTATTAATAAACAAAAATATAGTATAATTATATATATATTTTTTTTACTTAAAATAGATTGAGCAAAAATTACAAATCAGAGACAATATATTTTATAGACACCGATGCCCCACAGCGACAAATAAATCGATTTACTACGATATTACGAATCATCAATTAAAACATTCTATGTCCATTTTGATGCCACAAATTGTGCGTGGATAAAGGTTTTATTGACCATACCATTAATATTTATTTCATTTCTGTTCCTAAAACCTTAACAGATGAAATTGAAGTTGGATTTCACAACTTTTCATATATATTTTTTATAATCTAAGGTCCGTTTCGAAATTATCGAGTTCGTCATAAATATGAAATATGTCAATGTTTTTTTTAATTTAGCAGTGACAAAAGTACCACAATTACTATTTTTTTTAATATTTTTTAAGCCTTGGACTCCTTCTTAGTCATCTTAAATAAATTATTTAAATATAAAAATATATTATTTTTTTCTAATTTCAATTCGATTGATTAATGTCAAATATGATACTTTTTTTTAATAAAACAGCGACGAAAGCATAACATCAACCTCCTTTCCAAGCTAGTAGCGTGTAAACCTTCTTATTGCTTACGAAAGTACCTCGTGTCAATGTACTTGACGTACAACATGTAATTGTCCCTATCTCTTCATCTTTTTAGACAATGCGTGCTCAGTTTATTTCCACGCGTCTATTGCTGTGTCCACCTACCGGAAAATTACAAAGAAAACCTTGCTATTTACTACACAATGAACATCTGTAATCACGACGCCATTGGTCGGTACAGTACACAGCGACAAAATCATAACCATTACATCCGTGATATAAAATAAGGACAGTACATAAGTTATAAATACTTGCTACGAAATTGTCAGTCATAGAATATATGCTAGCGTTACTTGCAGGGTTATATTTGCGTTTAAATAATTACTTTTAAGCGATAAAGAACCATATTACAATGGGATAAAAAGCAGGGATGTTTGTTTGATTGTTGTGTGATGTGGTTTTATTTTTCGTTATGGTTTGTTAGTTTCATTGCTTAACAGTTCTTGGAGGTTGCAAAATGTGTATGTGACGACTTACCCTTTTATTTACCAAGAATATTAGTTAAAATAAATGTGATTTCATATTATTATTATTTATTATTTAATATTATTATTACTATTATTATTGGTTTGTTTGTCTTTTGATTAGCTTATAACTAAATTTATTTATAATTTATAAAAACAATAGGTACCTGTCAGGTTTTGAGATAGTTTTTGGTTACAATAGTGAGATTATTATATATAGATATATAGATTATTACAAACAAAAAAAACTAGGTTCCTTAAGCAGTGGTATTAATGAGTTTGTTTGTGGTCTTATAGCTCAAAAATTTTCATAACATTATAGTTTTTTAGTATAGAAACAGCATTTACCCGGGTTTTAGAATATGTTTTTGGTAGCATAGTGAAGCTGTTAGCAGTCTTTATGTACGAGTGGAGTCGCGGAAAAAACTTCACATCGGAATAATTTAATCATTTATAATTACTGGTCACAGTAACGCAAGCAAGATGTGTAATATACAGTAGGAATGTAACGGACATGACCGACAGACTTTTTATTACGATATTAAGTATTAAGCGGCCATTTTGTCGTTTGATTTTATGCTTGTCATAATTGACATGTGACATTTTGGTAATTTATCAAATATGCTAAAAACAATACCTTCAAACATTTTCCAACTACTTTTGATAAAATAAATACCATCTTTTTTAAATTTATCATAATTTTCAACTCAACTCAAATTTCGGTAACTTTATTGTTAAAAATATGCTGAAAATCCTTCACCAATTTTCAACAAGATTTGATAAAAAAAAACAACTATGTACCTACATTGCTATTTTTTATCAGATATATCTTAAAAAATAATACCTTCAAACATTTTCATATAGCTTTAATAATAATATAAATACCAAAGATTTTTTAATTGACAATAATTCTCAAATTCAAATAAATTGTTAAAATTATAAAGAATTCGTCTGATCTCTAAGAATGGAATTTGTGGAAAAAGTTCTGTCCCTGCAGGCTGGTGAAGGTGGTTATTATGCAAATCCGAGGGGACGAGGCATCTGATGGTGGAATACCGAACATATTCCGACTTGGGAATTAAAATAACATTTAAATTATCTAATATTTGGTGACGATTTGAAAATCAATTGTATTTTTCTCTTCAAATCCTTTCAAATACTGTAGTAGTAGTGTACTGTAATAGTATTAATATTTCTTACTTTTTTCCACAAAATAAAATACGTTAAGATGGAATAAAATAATGATTTCTATTATTTCGTTATCCGCAAGGTTATATAAAAACTGTCAAGACATCGTGTTTTTATTATAATTCCGAATGACGCAAAATGTATAATTATGTGCAATCCTAAAAATATCTTATAAATTACATCATAAAGATAGATTCTCCACACTACTCTATAATTTACGAGGGCGGTGACGAAATGTCAAAAATTCTCAAAAAGGCGACTAGAATACTCTTTAATAAATTACACCCCATTAAGTAGGGCCTGAGGACTTTATTCTTAAAACAGATGCAGAACAAAATAAAAGTAACAGAATTTTTGACATTTAAATACACAAGTTTTTTAAGTCTACTTTCTAATGAAGAGATAACGCAGCGATGCAGAGAAGGGACATACATACATACATATAGTCTAATAAAAATGGCCACATAATTTCAAATCTTATACGACCGCTAGTCGCAACGCGCTGTGACCGTTCCGGCGCACGCGCATTTGAATTATTCATCACTGGACGTAATTAAATGTCTTGCGATGTAAAAAGCACTGACACCTTCCTGTGGGATGCCGTGGGGTCTGGTGGCAATAAACTGAAGACAGGAATACAATCGTTGTTTTATATTATAAGGAATCACCAAACAACCAAAAAAATATATTGATTGATTGCTTGATTAAAATATCTAACAAAATCTTGATTTTCTGTAAAATAAAGATAAGATATGATAACAGAATATTTTTAGAAAAACCTTTAAAAGAAAGATAAAATACAAGTGTAATTATTTCTCGAGGTAAATGCTGTGCGCGTGAGTTTTTTAAATGTCAAGTACAGACAATATTTCCTATCTAATTACGTTTTTTTCGTTGTAGCGTAGAAAATCGTTTGCTTGGGATTTGATGAATAATTATTATTTTATGTGTGATGGAACAATCATTAATTATTTGTTCAAATAATTACAAAAACGACATTTTGTATATTTCAAAATTTAAGAATAGAATAATAATTACTAATTTGTACAAATAAAGTATAAACATAAGATAGATACTTTATATATTTCGAAAATGGAGACTAGATTATTCTTTAAAAATTTGTACGAATAAATACAGAAATGATATTTTTTATAAATATTTAGGATTAATCATTATTTTTTTGTACAAATAAATAAAAAACAGACATTCAGTATATTTCAAAAACAGAAACTGGATTAATTATTTGTACAAATAAACACAGAAAAGATATTTTAATATTTAAAAATTGAGACTGAATTAAACATTAATTTTTGTACAAAAAATGTAACTACCAGATAATTTTATTTTAAGACATTTGATTTTTAAAATGGCTACTAAATCATTGGTGATTTAATTATTAATGGGTGCATTTGAAGAGTTAGAAGACGTGTAATTATAATAACTGAGCTGAGGATTACATGGACCTACTCTATAATCTTTCGCAATTTTCATATAATCGTTCTACTTTAAACTAACCATAATATTATGATCCCCAGCACCATAACTTCCCTCAAACAATTTGTGTGCTTAAGACTCTATATTGGGGTCAAGTTATGCTGGCTTTTCTGAGATGGTTCGAGACATTTGGACTTATGTGATAATACTAGGGCGAGTGAAAGAAATTTGATAATTCGCGGTTAGGAAAATGACTGTTTTAATAATAACTTGCTTGGATAGTTTGTAAATTACAGACAGATTTAGAAATCCATGGAGGTTTATTTTTGTTGCAACTTTTTTTTTATAAAAACAATAAAGAATACTGATAAATTGAACAAAAAAAAAGTTTAAAAATAAAATAACATAAATTAATAATAATAGTCTTAAATAAAATAACATAAACAATTTTAAAAGTTTATTAAATTTTTATTTTTTTAGTATCAATATCGACTCCATAGTTTTTTCTTTAACCAAGCTACCATTTATCACAGACCCGTCAAAGTCTAATTGTCCCGCCTCGCTAACTGCAGTGACCGTCATTACGGCCTCACTTTTCACAAAGAATCAAATCTTACATTTTTTGTTAACTCTATTTAAAGAACCAATTTGTTAAAAATTCAAATGTTTTCCTGTTTTTCGTTAGAGATTTGGAATATATTTATAAAAACATATGTACTTCCCCGTTGGTCGAGTGGTTAGCTCAGACATCTAACGTATAGCGACACAAAGGGGCTCGGTTTCGATTCCCGACAGCAACAGGCATGTATGTGATGAGCATAGATGTCTGTATATCTAAGTTTGGTATTTTATTAAATATATTCGCAGTATTTATAATAGATATTTCTTTGTATTCGTATCGTTGTCTAACACTCTTAACACAAACAAATAATTTGCTTACTTAGGGATTAGATCAATGTTTGTAATTTGTCCAGTGTGTTATATTAAATTGGTACCACCTATATTTTTTATTAAAGAGTAATATATTTTTTATTCATCATTCAAAATCTTTATTTCAAATCTAATTTGCATTACCGACAAGTATCAAAATTGTTTATAAGTATCAAAACTTTCCTCAGGTAAAAAAAAACCAATTTCATAGACAAATCGTTATCCATTAAGTAAAATTACATGGCTTTTATGTTAAGGCGTTTCTGTGAAAGTTGGGGGATGGACTGCAACCACAGAAGGTGGTAGTTATTAGCTACCTTATCACATTATTATTAAATATATACTAGATCTATAATAACTTTCTTACAATATTGAACAAGTAAAAATAATAGAAATAATATATTTCATTAACATATTTAAATTAAACAAAAAAAACCCATGTCAAGCTTATATGTTTTTAAATTATATTTATTAAAAAAAATCATCAACAAGAATTGAACCCGCAACCTCTGGTATTTTCGTTTGCAAACTAAGCTACCGTGACATTGCTCGCTTTTATGAATTATGTATTCTTCAATTCTTATAGTATTCATTTAAAACTGTTTCAATATAAACATACGTTCAAAACATATTTTTTATATGATATCAGAAACTAATTTGTTGTGGAATTGTGAACTATCAATCACCCCGTGGGTTGACTGTAATTATGGGGATTAAACCCAGGTAATGCGGCCCTTTTAATAGATGACGGGTTTTGGGGACTCTATAATAACGTTCGGTTATTTTCTAATCGTTTGTTGTGTTGGTAAATATATTGTAACTGGTGGTGGTACCACTGATGAACTAGTTTGGATTTGAAAAGTATTTGAGAGCACTTGTTACAGGAAATTAGATAAGTTTTCTTTTTTCATGTTACATATTCTTCGTATATATTTAAACTTTTGTGTCCAGAAATACCACACAAAATTTTGAACAATAAACATTTTTCAACGAATCTATTATTATTTTTATTCTAACACAAATCCCATCACTAAATCTTCACGTTTTGTCGACAATTAAAACAAAATAAAGTAAGAACCATTAAATAATTTTAAACCATATAATCGGAGGGAAAGCTGTTATTTTGCGGCCACTATACTTACTGAGCAGCTAGTTAATTAAACATTTGGATTTAACCGACTGCGTAAAGAAGTATAATATTATAAACATGAATTTAATTCACATGTCGAAACATATCATTTGTAAGTTTTATTTAAATAGTACGTTACTAGAACTAGTAGGTATAGTGAACTAGTATCAAACTACCAAAGCAATGTAGGTATAATTATTTTGTAAGTGACAACAATGTTAGTGCATTTTCAAGAACTTATTTTAATATTTATAGTCTTTATTTTAAAATTACCAAAACATGTTATATTTACTTATTGAGAACAGAGATGAAATTCAAATAACTAAGATTAGTTAAAGTTAATTCTATAAATAATTCTACGAATTGTTTTTACAGCTGGTAAAGATAATATTAATTTATACCTACTGATATATATATATGTATATGTCCATAACAAAGAAATAATTTTAGATCCAGTGTTTAAAGTTACTCCATTTACGAGACCTTTAACTGAAGGCAAGCACCGAAACGGAATCCGTTCAGATAGAGGTCTAATTTCGTTGATTACTTGGTTTGGACAGACAGCTGAATGGGCTGGGATTATATATATAACAAATATGTATATAGCGTTGTATTTAAAACGATACGTTTTAATGATTTGGCATTAAAATGTAGAATGTACTCTTTAAATTGTATTAAAATTTCTCTCTTTTGTTGTTTCAGTCTTTGTCCCAATATAAAATTATATTTTCGAAGACATAAAATCAAAGAGCACCCCACCTAATTGCTTAGCTGTCAATAGCGATTAAAAAACATCTAAAAATAATGACAAACTTAACTCATGTTAAAAAGCTTTCATAGCAACCAAAATAGACGAGCAATTGACAGATGACAAATAACCACATTAACACCACAGTCATAGCACCCATTCGACCAGCTTCACCAGACCCATGAAACACTAAAGATAGACTGAATGAATGGATTTACACATAGAAATATCGAAATGAGGGTTCACAATAATTTGGACGTGGATAGTAAATATTTCCACTGAGCTAAATGTGATAAAATATATCAAGACATTGTCGTTATTACAAGATGGATAGATTTGATGTCGGCAATACATTCCTTTGAACAAAGAAATTAGAATAGATGTTTTGTATACAAGCGTCAGACACAGACGTACACACAGAAGTAAGCCTTTATTAAATCATATTTAATAGAGGATGAAAGATTGGTAAAAAAATGTAGATTCATTTATTTTAAAATAATCACAATCATCAAAACAAAGGAAAAAGTATTAAATAGGGTACAGAACACAATTGAGACAAAGGGCAAAAAGGTTGACCCTTGAGTATATGGGTGTGGCAGACTTAAATTTTCCCATTGACAGCCGAAATGGCCCTTAGGGTTGCGTTCGGCTTAGAGCTTTTATTCGTTATGGCTAATGCGACTTGTACTTTACGAGCTGTACTGTTATTTGCGACCTTTGAGGGCGTTTGAGTAAGTGGAATAATATTGTTCAAGATTCTGTACACTTTTAATGAAGAAACAGATTGGAAATTGCTTTGGAATGTTATTATTTTTATAGTGGATGAAAGATTTTAAATGTTAAAAATGTTGAAATTTTTCATGTAGATGTTAAATGACAATAAATAAATGGAATAAACATGAATTTATCGTATAATTTTGGAAACTTTTGTGTATTTTCCGATATTTTTAAATGGTGTTCCACACAAGTCAATAACATTTTGATTTGTGTATTAAAAATGTTGGAAACTTTCATGTACCTTTAACAATATTAAATACTATTTGTAACTACTCTCCTGAAGATAGATGTAGTATTTATATGTCCATTTTATTTATGTAGATACGTCAAAATGTTTGACTCAACTATGAAATGGGATTGGCTATCAATCAAATCGCACGAAAATTAGACGCATTGTCCAAGAACCGCTCCCTAAAATGAAATCCCTAAAGTTTTGATTTGAATTTTTGACTCACGAGTTCATTGTTAAATAATTTGGCCTATTTATGATTCAAATTTATTTATGATAATAACGAGGATGAAAATATATTAAATAATAATTGTAAAAACATTTATCAATTATTCTCGAATGAAGTGTTTTATTCCAAGTAGTCATACACCTATGAAACATCAAGTTTTAGTTGCACGGTGCCAAAGAGTCAGTCCATGAAGAACTGTCAAGAAATTTAATTAATACTTTTAAACTTATCATGAACAATGAATATCTATTAGAATAGCCGAAAATTATAATGGAAAATAATATACAAACAAAATAATAATATTTATTAGATATTAAAATATAAAATTATTCGGAGGAAAATATACTAACTAAAATCAAAACAAATTTTTTAAAATGTACATTCTGTACATTTTAAAAATTTTAATAATAAAACACATAAACGTTAAAACAGACTAATAAAAAATAACCGCACATGTGTATAGACAAAAAATAATTAAAATATATGAATAAAAATAAAATAAAATGAAAAAAAAACATAGAAAATTGAATTATTAAAAAATATAATTATAAAAAATAACCACAATTAAAATACACAAGATATAACTAACATGTTCTTTAATTTAATAAATATATTTTCCAGAATATAATTGTCGTCAAAAAATACAATTAACTGAACCCTCCTATCATCGTTCTATGATTTACGAGGTCAATTTGGACCCCAAGTTCCAGTGGACAGCCGCTATCAGATCAAACATGCCATAAATATCGTCTGAACTATATTTATCAAGACCGCAGCCGAAGGATTTATGATTGGGAAAAAATGTTATAAACAGATTTATATATACATACATATATAATAGTACCTATAGAGGCTAAAATCTCCAGGATTATTGAATAGAACATTACTGTAACGAATGAAGAAACGAACTAAAATTTGACTATCTTTTATACATATATAAAAGATAGGAAAAGTCTGTTTGTTCGTTTGTTTGATGTGGAATCAGTTAGGATAGTAAAACGTATTTCAAACATAGATTGTGTCATACAAAAAAACAATAGTTTTACTTATTCAATGCAAACCGTTTAATTATTATTGAATATTTATGAAAACCACAGGTTAATTATGAAGTAATGTGTAAAGTTTTAATTTCATTCTGTATGGCGATAATATCTACGGGTAATTACCATAAAGTCGCGAAGGGTTCCCATCACGGTCTGTTGACCAGGATGGGACATTACGTCTTCAGGGCTTAGTAACACCATTAAACTGTAGTTAAGATAGTATGACTTAAACTCTAGTTTATAGGCGTGATTAAAATTGAACAATTTATTTCTGCTATGGACTCACGTCGACTTGTTACTATTAATATTGTATTATATAGACATTTAATGAACATATTTTCAGTTTCACCAAAAATATATGAGTAAAATTTTAAATGAAACTATATTTTACGGATCTTTAAACTAAAACCGTTTCGAAGACTTTGCAACAATCGTGTTCAGGGTAAGACGAGATGTAGGTCTGTCAATAAGTCAGTTAATTAGTCATCTACCACCAACTAAGTTTCCGAGCATATAGTTTAGCGAGTTAGAATTAAAAATAGTTTTTTTTAAATGAATACTTGCCAAAATTTAAGAAAATGCTAAAAGACTGATTTTTTTGCCTAACAATAATTTAATTGAATTTTAAACCACAGTTGAAACTACCTACGATGGTAGTCTGTTTTTAATTAAATAAAATCAGGTAAGCTGAACTAATTAATTCAGTCGGGGACACTTATCAGAAACGATGTGACTCTGACCGTTTTAATGCTAATGCAATGTCTTCCTGTCCGTCTGTTAACCTCGTTATAAGGTCTTTAGTTTACTCACTTATATAAAAAATATTTAACATACAAACATACATTAAATAAGAAATATCATTACTAGCCCTTTTCCCACTTTATGTGGGGTACATGTTCTTCTCTTCCGTTCTTGCCTATCAGCCAATTTCTTAGTCACCACTCTTCTTTACCTTTTATATTTGGTCTACCTCGTTCCGAATATCCTTCCACATTCATATCTAGCGTTCTTCTTGTTACATGGCGTTCATCCTTTCTCATAACATGTCCACACCATGAAAGCCTTTAAGTCTTCATTTTCTCTGTCAATGCCAGTTTCAAACCCTATAACATCAAATCATAAATACATAAAAAATATGTTTACAAACCATATATAAAAAGAGAAACTAATGTAAACAAAATGGCCGCAAGGCAAGCTCTTAAGCTAATATAATTCATAACAAGTATATGTCATTATCATTCGTCAGTGATGTCACTTCAGATGCCGTTGGCGCAGTGCTTGTAACGCGCCAGTCGTTTAATCATGGCCGTCGGTTCGATGCCTGACGGGGTCAAAGGTGATCTCCCGTGTGAACGCTCGAGTGTCTAGAAAAATGACACGCCTGCATCGTTATTTAAAATATGATTTATATTAATGTTATTATTATTTTGTTATTTATTTCTTTGCCTATATTATTATAGAAATAATACTGCTATAAAACTTTGTTGAGGATTAAATATCATAAAAATAATACTATGTACTATGACAATTTCATAAAATAATATAGATGTAGTAAATAGAAAATATCATAGAATATATACTATAATACAAATCTGGTGATCAAAAACCATAGAAATAACACTAATGGACAATGTTGTAAAAAATATAATAGAAATAATACTAAAATATAAATTTGAGGAAAAAAATCATAGAAATAATCTATATATATAAAAATGAAGCCCGTTTTCCTTGGTCACGGCATCACCCGTGAATGGCTGGACCGATTTCACAAATTCTTTTTTTGTTGTATTTGTTATTATTAGGAGAAGGTTCTTACGGAAAAAAATATTAAGAAAATCTCTCAGAAATATTGAAAAATGTACATTTAATATTTTAAAAAACGCGAGTAACAAATGTCAATTTCATTCACAGCCATAGATTATATTGATGAAAGAACATCGTATTGAGCTTAGTGTTTAAATAAAAATGCAAAGTTGTTCAATAGCGATTTGTAAAAATATTAGTGAAATTATTGAATCCTAAGAAATAAACACTATTATGAAAATATATATTTTGTTTTTTATGTAATGTAAAATTAGTAGTCATTTTCAGGAATAGCGAGACCAGGGAATTATGGATTCATTTTTATATGGAGGATTCAGTTCAAATTGAATAGGTACTCATACCTAAGATAGGTCAGCTATACAAAATAAAGTAGTGCATCATTGCAACGCTAAGGCGGTACGAAGTTCGCCCGGTCAGCTAGTACTAGAATACAAATTTAGTGAAAAAAATATAAGTGTTAGTTTTAGTGAAAAGTAAAAGTTTTATTATATTAATTATGAGTGATATAACAAACAACTAAGTAAGAATCTCTTTAATAAATATGAACTATATATTATCGTCTGAATAAAATACATTTTATAGCTTGTAATTGGAGAGTTCATTACTGGGCTAGTGTACGCGGCGTTCGCAAAGGATTAACAATGTATGGGGTGCTTTGGAATATAGGCACTATCATTATCTGATAAGGCTAGTGTACACAGTGGGTATTGGTGAGAGTAGTGAGTACTATATAGTATTTAGAGTACTGAATAATGTAGAGTAGTGGGAGTACTGAGTACTGTACAGTAGTGAGAGTACTAAGAACTGTAGAGTAGTGAGAGTACTGTGTACTGTAGAATAGTAAGAGTACTGAGTTCTATAGAGTAGTGAGAGTACTGAGTACTGTAGGATCATAAGTGAAAGAAAAAACACTCAATCTGAAGTGTCAAAACCAACCAAATTTTAAGTTATATATCATAAAAAAGTATCTGATTTCTGTTCAAAAACCAAATTAATTTCAAGTGTTCTCTAAAAATATTTTTTGATGAAAGAATAATACAAGTCTGCACTACTCTTAGGAAAAAATGTGTGAACTACTCTTAAGTGCTCGCGAAGTATTTTTCTTAGTGTCACATTTATATGGGCATTGTGATATTCCAACAACTTATTTTATGGACCAATATTTATAGAGCAATATAAGTTCTTTCATTGTGTTATCTTCATAAACAACATAATGATATGCGAAAAAACTATCATGTTTTTATAAACTATATTTTGTGTCTGATGTGTTTGCATAAAGAAAGAAAATAATCCAATATATTTATTTTTTAGGAACAATGGAGGATTTTTTTATGTAATGGTAGAATTTAGTTCAGTTTTGTCAGTAAAATATGTTAATAAGTATAAAACGAATTCTCTTCCGTGTTACAGACATATTATTATCAAGCGTTACATGATAGCATTATAGCAACATGGAGTTATACATTTACATATTTGGAATCAATTATATATTTTTTTCTGACCCCAACTATATAGGTAAAACATCCATGTGGCTGAAAAATTCTAGACCAATCAACCTTATATAATAATGGTCCTCAATACATAACACAATATTTACAAACCTTAAATATTCCACATATCGTGTCTGTTAACTTCCTTCCGCACTCACTGATGCGTTTCTTTCCTGATTACAAAACTAGCGTGGTTTTATATTTATGTATTTATTAATTAGACACTAAACGCACTGTATGTCTGTCTGTCACGATAAAAAAATATAGATAAAAATAACCGTAAATATTTGGATTTAGAATCAATTAAAATATCCGTAAATATTTGAATTTAGAATCAATTAAAAATATCCGTAAATATTTGAATTTAGAATCAATTTAAAGTATCCGTAAATATTTGAATTTAGACTCAATTAAAAATATCCGTAAATATTTGAATTTAGAATCAATAGCAAAATTCTCTTACTCTGTGGTATTGAGAAAATAAAGCACCTTGGTATTACTTCATCTATACAGTCTATATATGATATTAAATGGGATATTTATCAAGGAATTTAGACCCTTATCGTGATGTAATAAAGGTGGTTATGGAGTGGAGATCGATTATTGTGGAGTGGTGTATAATGTATTTGTGCGGTGCGCCGCGTATCACTTTTTCTATTACACCGTGGCCCGGCACTGTACATCATCAGGACAAAAGAACTATGAAGTAGCCTTTTTAAATAATGTGCTAAAAATTTTATATTTTTTTTACTATTAATGGCGTAGTTATTATTTTATTATTTATTTATTTTTTATTTATATTTATATTTCCTCTTTGAATCATAATCAGTGATCACTTGTGTACGTCAACATCGAAGTGTCAGGAGTTCCTATTACGATAATAATACATTTCTTGATTTATATTATTAAGCTTTGTTCAACACATTATTTATAAGATTTGACATGACATAAATATTACATAACATTCTAATATGACATAAATCTTAGTTTTGTTTTTCAGTTCTTTACCATGTCGTGTAGCCGAAAAAATAGTAATACTAAAAATAGAAACCAAAAACATTCGGCACCAAAACTGAATAATTTGGCCGAACACGAATAATGAAAAAGATGCCGAATACACCGAATACTTAGCGAATATTCGGGGCATCTCTAATATATATGTATATATATTTATATATTTTTAGCAACTCCATGTATGTCTCTGTCCCCACTGTGGCCATACGGGAGATTGTGCAACGCTTGTGACCACAGACCGCGACACATACATATTTATAAGACATAATATACCATTTCTATGTATTATCTGCAGGAAGCACTTGATTGTCTTAACGGTTACTTTGATTTAATCTTATAATTGTGGTAAGTAATGGCTGTGACAATACAAGTATTTATTATATGTATATATATCTATGGTTATGTGGACAGTACTTTATATGGAAAATTTTGGGAATTTTTTAATAAGGACTTTTTGCTTAAAAAAAATAATTGTAGTTTTAGAAGATATAGAAATTTATCTAGTGGTATTTTATTTGGATATTAAAAAAAAAACCTTTAGGAAAAGAATATGTTTGGCTTTATGTGGACAGTACTTTATGATATGGTTAAGTATAAATTCTTTTAATAAGGGTTACGTAACGTTTATTATAACATTTATGAAATAAATAAATAAATAATATCCGAAAAAGATATAGTTTAATTTAAGAGTCTCAGCACTTTATTATGTAATACATTTGTGATTTTTTTTCAAAAAAAGAATAATCAATAAAGGAAATTGTTTTTATGGGAACAGTACTGACATGTCATCCTTGGCAATATATAAAGGTAGCGTTAGAAAAAAAATAACAAATTAAAATGTCACTCCGAGATTGACAGGAAATCTCTTACTAGAATCATCATCTATTAGAGGAACTGATCTGTACCGACAAAGTGTATTTGACAGCTGATGTACCCAAAAGCTAATTAATAACCAGATACAACCACTTAAGATAAGTAAAAATGTATTTTCATCCCAAACCGCACCGGATACTGATCATATCGGGATGACAAAGCGAGGCGCCATGTAAATGTGCTTAAAGTTATAGGAAAATATACCTTATTACCAAAACTTAGAGTTCATTTTATGATGTAACAGTTAGTAATACCAAAATTTATATTTCCTAAGCGATATTGAACTTTAATTCATATATAATAAGATACATTTAGTCATACTTCTGCTTGTGGTAAGATTGTTGAGCGTTTGTCAGCAAAAGTTATATGTTATTAAAATTATACTCTATTGTATTGAAATAAAGTATATTTTTAGTTGTAATAAATATATGTATCATAAGAACTGGTAACTGCTTTAAAAGCTTCACCCAGTGTCTGAAGTGCAGGTATGGCTTCTGTCTCCGAAAATAAACAAATTGGTCATCTCAAGATCTCTTTTCCATCGCCTCTTAAGATGACTTATTATTCTAAGAAGTATAGCGTCATTTTTAATATAATTCTATTTGTATCAAACATACATACATATACTATTGGGCGCAGCGAGGAGTAAAGTTCATATAGTTGGCTTCAATGCGATCTCCCCGATGCCTCTTCTCCTAAACTACTGAACTGATTGTCATCGGGGTTTTTTATTTAATAGCAGCATTATCATTAATGGTTTAGCAACAAAAATGAGTGATCAGTCATGTACTTGATAATCACCGATAAACAAAATTTCGTAAAATGTTCGAATTAAATTTTTGAGTCTGCGCTCTACTAACAAACAAAATGGCTGTCACTAGCTTGACATGTAGAGTACAACTATATATATATTTTTTGCATGTAAGCCTTAAGCTATTTAAGGTCTTATATTTTTATTAACAAACTAATGATAAGAATTTACCTCACTCACTCATTTTATTTGATAGAGCAAATAAAAGAAAGAATATTTATTTTCCATATGATTTTTCAATTATATTCACCTAATAGATAAACAATTTTATGAAACAACAGATTTGTTTTCTAAACCCGTAAAGAAAAAGATTAACGTATGACCGGAAATAATAAAACGATCAATTTAACTAAATATATATATAATTGTATTCTAACTGAAAATAATAATATTAGTTATAATATTGTTTATTTATGGTATATCAACTGTTTTATATAAAATAGGTAGGTGTGTCACCACAATTTGATCTTTTTATATTGATGGTATCTTCCTACTCGATTCTAATTGTCACCATACTTAGCTACTGTAGCTGGTAAAATCCTCTCCTCATCAAACTATGTAAGATAAGATAGAGATGAAACAATGAAAACAAAAAAGATTAGGTAAAAAAGTAAAGATAAGTTGTATAATATACCATAATTAACGAGCGATCAAACACGCTTGACACCGGTCAGTGTTAGTAATCCAAGATTATGCGGGCAGGTAGCGACAGCAGCAAGACATCACTTTTGTAACACAAAAAAAAATGTTATCCCAGTTTAGCATTGGAGCTCGTATCTGGGATAGTGGTATCCGTATTTTTTCAAAGTAATTTGGAGAACCCAAACCCTTGTCCGTTTGTCCAGCTCTTCTGCTTCTGTCCCTATTCAATGAGAATTTACATTTTTTTGTCGATATTCCTGGACCGTACCACGTGCCGTACGTAGAAGACTGTCGTTTTCAAATCTGCCCTTAATAAAAAAGCAACGTATTATGCAATAGCAACTACATTACAGGTTCATTCTTGCTGCAGGTAACTTTATAATGGTATTTGTTTGTAACTATTCTTGTTCCCTATTGTTTTAATACTTTATTGTACCTTTTGAAGCTGTTGAAATTTTATTTTTATTATTATTATATATAAATAATACATATAGCAAACATATTTCTTTCTTTATTTTTTGTATCAATATATTTTTTTTTGCAGACGGTACCTATAGGTTGACGTAATTCGCGGTAATAGCACTGTCAATCGCTAGGTGCTCGTTTTGGCTGAGGGTGCGTCAGTTAATATTATCGAGATAGGTGTTAGATTTCTTAGGAGTTTATTAGTACTTAATTGTCTTGGATATTAGGAAAGTAATAGCAAAATAATTAATACTGTTTAGTGAAAATGAAAATAAATTAACACCAAATATTTTTTTTATTTAAAGCCAGGTTTACATGTGTCTGTTGTTAAAGGCACTAAGGTTAGGTACAACAATTGTTGGTCTATTTTTAAGACCTTATACACATTTGTATCTATGCTTAAGACGAGATACACAAGTGTGTCTGTGTTTAAGATCAGCTACACGTTTGTGTTTGTGTCTAAAAATTGAGATTAAAAACTTATTTGATTTTAATTATCGTATCCGATGATCTTGTTATATTTAAAGTTATAAGGTATGTTTTATAAATAATATTAAATATAAATGGTGACATATCACGTTGTAGATGCGACAGAAACATTATATCTATCAGATATCTAAAGTTAACTTAAGAGGAATGTCGAGGGAATTTCTCTGACAACTACAAAGGGCACGGGACAAGCCAGAGGTCGTCTTTGGACCTTTGAGAAAACGTGTGTAAGTGTAGTTTTAATAAAATTTTAATACATATATACTTTTTATATACTAAATCAAAAACAATTTATTTATTTATTTAAATCTTATTCATTTTGAATACCAGATCACCTCTGCACGTCAAGTGGAAGTGTCAGTCTATTTTGATACCACACTTATCAAAATAAGACCTTCTGTAAAGACACTCCAACTTAAAATTAAAGCTACAAATATAATCGACATAAAATGAATATTATTTGTCATAATAATAGAAATATTTTTATGGTTAAAATGAAGATTACAATATAAAACTCCAATTTTATAAAATAAGACTTATTACATTTCCTATTTCTTACCGCAATCAAAGTAACACTGAGTGGCACATGACAAGTTTTGTACATACACCGCCACATACACACACACGCAAACAGACAACAAACAAAAACATATTACCATATATATAAAGTTATGTATTGATTATGTGTGCACCAACTTCTACAAAAGAAATTCTAAATCAAGTGTTTAAGATTTTTTTTCAACAATTTTCAAACCAAAATCAAAATATAACATTGAAAATTCAACCTGGTGATTAAGATTTAATATCTACAAGTGTACAGCAATATGAAAAATATCTTGTTTACTCAAAAGACGCGTTTTCGATCTCCCCTTGTTTCATTTATAATATTAATTTCGCGTGTCAACAAACACTTTCCGTGAAGGCACCGGTTTTGGGTGGTCCAAGTGAAGGGCGGATGGGACCACTATTATATTTGGTATGGTCCAAGTACATTTATAATTTTCTATTAATATATAGTCAAAGTGCATAAATATGGTATGCCTTTATCGCTACCGCTTATGACTTGGACCAAACACCAAGGATTTTCTCTGGGCGATTATTAACTGTCGTCTAGCGAACAGCTGATCAATCAAACATTCTTAAGATATTAACAGAAAGTGTGCACTCCTTTATGTGCATTTAAGAATCCTAATTTTTGCTCATATTTTTTATTTGAAGTTGTATATAAAAGTTTCACTAAAAAAATATACAGATACAGACAAGATCCGAACCTGCTACCCTTAGGAAACCATTCCGTCGCTCTGCTAATTGAGCTATGGTGTCGCTATGTTATCTTCGTTACTGAGACGTCATCTTGCAGGTTCTGTAACGATTTGTCATTGTATGTGTTTAAAATATAAATATTTTTTATTATATTTTAACTAATCGAGTAAAGACCGGTTTGTGAAAGGATTTTAATAAAAATGATTTGACAGCACTGTCAAGAGTTGTGATTGGCTATCTATCACAACATTAACCAATCAAAACAGGAGATTCGAAAGCAAATTCTAATTATTTTAATCAATCAAGAGATTGTGTGTAAATATTTTGATTCAAAAAACAAGACGAATGACACTGAATACAAGATTCATAGCATTATCTATGTTTAATTATGTTTATGTGTGGGAAATACCACATGGGCACTCATCTTGCGATTACAGTGATATACTATCACTACAGTGATACACTATCACTGTGTATAAGTGACAAATACCGACACTTGCGTGATAAGCTTCGCAATATAGTGTTGAGTGTTATTTGTTTGACTTCCTTATCTTTGCAAGTAACAGTAGGACTTGATTTTTTTATTATCTTATCTTTGGAGGAAGGTTATAGGTGTACTACGAATATAATCCATATTAAAAGGAGAATTTTAATATAATAAGGTTAAGTAGTGGAAGTAAATTTACAAATATATTACATTAGGATACAAATGAAGATAGTGTTGGTTATATCCAGTTACAAAAGTATTAAACTTTTCAAAGTTTACGCGGACAAAGTTGCCTCTATCAGCTAGTTAACAAATAAATAAATTAATTAATACATCATATTAAAATGCACAGTTACTTTTGATTAGATTTGACGGAACTTTGTTAGATAGATTATTTATTTTGACTTCCATGTCATAACACCGAAATAATAATTCATTATCGAGTTAAAACATGCTATATTTTTTGCTAAAACAGACGACAAAAAAACAACTAGAGGAAGACAAACAACATAAGAATATAAGAAACAACTATTGAATAAAATGTCTTGAAAAGAGAAGCCTTATTAAAAATATATATATTCAGCTTAATTTTGTTCAATTCAAGTATCAAAATTAAAACGTTTAAGTACACATATAACAATCATTTCTATAGTTAACCAGTCCTTAGCTTACCACAGCTCCATAATACGCGGAATATTTAGCATTCTGAGCATACCAACGAAATTACGAATCCAATTTCCAGAAGTTAGAAAATAATAACTGCTGTAATACCCTGGAAGAACGTGAAGACACGCCAGTCTGTCTGTGAGTTAACAGCAACTGGAATATTCAATTTAGCAATGTTATCAGTGACGCGAGATAAAGATCATTGATGTGGCTTTTGAGATTAAAGATTGAATATTGCTTCTGACTAAACTTTAAATCAAACTAACGCAAGGTTTAACTAAACGATTAGTTTTTATATCCATTAACTAGAAATTTGTACAATCAAGTAATTATTTTTTGTTCACTAACGTCCCGATAAAGACGATCATATACAGAATGCTAAATTTTTATAGTGACGGGGCGGCTTCGTAGAGGTCGCGGGTTCGAATCCTTGCCCGTATCGGTTTACGTTTCATTCTATATTTGTTTGAACATTTTTCGGTTATCAATGTGAAGAACTATCTAGGTCAAGCCTTTAGGTACAAATTAGTTCTATCAAAGGAATTAATTATATTTTTGTTAAATATATTAAATATTGTTTAAAGTTTGCGAATTTCTTTCGCTCTTCCAGTTTCTTGCATTCGTATAGAAATTGGTCGCGAGTCCAAGTTAGAAAATTACTTACATGCGAAGCAATTTACATAAACCGCAAGTGAGGTATGGCCAGCGAATAAACAGAGGAGTCTTTGAGACACCGCCGCCACAAGATTGACTGAGACAATGTGTACAGCATCCCTGTATCTACTGTCTCCTGTGAGGTGATTGGTCGTCAAATTTCGTGAATATTGAGTTCTTAAAGACGATTTCACTTTCATGTTTTTATATTTTTTTATTTTCGTAATAAACTCCAAATAAGTTAATATTTTTTATTAGTTATATTGATGACATATTGATATTAATGTATTACACAATAACTTTTTTTATGAACTGGATATTGAGTATTAGAGTAACATATATATATAATAAAAAATAAATACTATTATGTACCTACTTATTGAAGTCGTTGCGTCGGGGGACCGTTGTACGTACGTTGACGATGGTGTCTATTTTACGAAGTTAATCATCGAGGACTTAGACTATACGATTCGATATCGTAATTGTTTTATTTACCTTGGTAACTTTGCTTTCGTTAAAAAAAAAACACAATCAAATCCGTTAACGCGTGTGGCTGCTACATTGCCATAAACAGACACACAGATCGACAGGTCAAACTTTTTGACAAACACCCCTCTTTTTGAGTCGGAGATTAAAAATGAATACTTATAATAATGTTTTCAAGGTACATCTTAAAGACGATCTCGTTTTTATGTTTTTAATTTTTTGAGAATTTTCCTAATAAACTCCAACTAAGTAAAAAAAGATTTATTAGAAATATTTATAAGATTTTAATATAAACATATAACACAAAATCATTTCTTATTTAATTTCCCGAGCCTACTTTCTAGTTAAATTTTAAGTTTTCGAATAAAAAAATGAATACCTTTGCGTAAAGAATGAAAATTCAAATGACATTAGAAAATCCTGAAGAAGTTACAAACTTCCTAATAGCTCGATATATATCAAACAAACAAACCTACAACAGATACTTTTCAATATATCAATAATAACTGACGTAATATCTTTATCAAATAATATTATTTAATTGGATTAAATATAATTCGTGATTGGTTGTCATGTACCAAACCACTTCCGCGACAGACTCAGCAATTACTAATATTATTTGCTGGTGAGGTCACTGACAATTTTTGGAAGTGTTGACTTAAAACGCACTTAACAATTGTAAAATAACCTCGTAGTTATTTATTAAATTATAAAGGATGCATTATGCTGGTAATTAGCATTTTTGAAGGGTTATTATTTTTGGTCAAGAAATAACCACTTTCTATTCGGAAAAACAAAAAACAAAGATAAAATACTATTCATAAAAGGAAATATAATCTTTACATAAATATAACAAAACTTTTATTACAAAGATGAATTATGTAAAGTTATTTATAGCGATATTTTAAAAGTATTTTTGGTCAGGAAATAACCTCTTTCTATTTTGAAAAAACAAATAAAAAGCTCTTACATAAAGCTGCGATTAACAAATATGATGAAAAACTTAGAAACAAATGGCAGATAAAAACAAAATGTCCATTTAAAAGTATTAGCATGTATTGTGTGAAGATCTCAGGTATTAGTTAAAATAATCTTTTGTAACGTGACCCCATCAAGACTGAGATAACATCTCATCTGTCATTGGATGATTTTAATGAATTAATTGTGACACTGTTACCATCAGTCAGGCTTTGACGCAACCTTCAGATGTGCAAATTTGGGCAGAGCTAAGAACATGATAGATCTGAACAAAAAATATATATATTTAACAGAAAAAAATAAAAAATATTTTAGTTATTATGATTAGACATGATAGAATTGAATAAGAAAATAATAACTAAAAATACTTTTAAATATTTTAAATATATGAGTAGGTTCATAAATTGATGCTAATGTGCTTTAAATTAAGTAAATTTCGTGTACGTTTAAAGATTTTTTTAAACTAGAAATAAAAATATCCTTGAACTTTATATATAAATGGCACTTCTAATTATTTCTATTACCTCATACAAAGTGTGTGAAAATAATTGAGTTACCATTAAAGTTATTTCTTGAGCTTTTTGCATAACCTTTATACTAACAGGTGTTATTTCTGTTTTGCTGGCATATATACCTATATATATATATAAATATATATATATTAATATGAAAAGAATATAAAACTGTTAACCGGTCGTTCTAGTTTCAGTTTTAATTATAATGAGTGTCGTTCATTATTAAAGGTATATATTTTTTGTTATTAGCCGAAATTTTAAGTATTTTCACTTATTTTTTTTTTGAAAAATTCTTATTTTAAATCATAAGAAGGAACCCATAAACTGTTAAGTAGTGATTTTTTCTGTCAAAAATTTGGTAAAGAAAGAATAATTAAAAATATTAATCTGATACAGCAATATCTAATAATTGTAATATTGATATTGAAGACTGAGTCTGTTGGGTGTGACCAAGGGTTGTGGTGAAGGTGTTCTAGAATAATTGATATCAAATTGCTTAGGTCTTGATGGACATACAACAACAAACAGACAACACAGCAAGTATGTCGATCAACATTGCAAGGAACATACATATCATAAGTATTGAATAATTAACAATTTTCATAGCCTCATTAAAAAAATTGTCCCTTTATAATACATATACCAAATTAAAATAATAAAAAAATATCTGAAACTTTCGGAACCTTCTTAAGGATATTAAGTTAGATTTTTTTTTTATATTAATATAGAATTAAAAAAAACTGATACGGGCAGGGATATGAACCCGCAACCATTAAGAAACATATCAGTATCAATTTAATTTTAATTCTATATGTATTTTAAAAATAAATAAGCATGACATGGCTATACGTGTTTATAGATATTTTAAAACAGTTAATTTTAAATAATCACGCCATTGTAAACACGAGTAAATATAATTAATTAAAAATCATTCGAAATAAAGAATCCATACAATTGTAAGTTCATGTTGATACAACCTTCTGATGTCATTATTGATAAATGATTTTCCTTAACGATATCAAGTTTAATAAAATCAATCGAGTACATCTATAAATACAGTATATTTTGAACTCTATTATATAGACCATATGGTGAATTTTAAGTTGTTTTATCTAGCTTGTTCCAATCTTAAATCGCGTGACTACTTTGTACACTTATTTCACTGTCACATGAGTTTTTGTATACTTTTACACTCGAAGGTGTTTTTTTCCCACATTTATAACTGTCTTTGTTATAATTATGTAAAATATTATGTAAAGTGTATATAAAATTGCTAAATAAGATATTTTCTTTCCTTCAAGCAAATAGAGATATATATATGTATTCAAATAAAACTATAATCAACACGTAAAGTTCAATTCAGCTTGTCAACAAATATTAGTATCAGTTTTGAGATAACGAAAACTATGACAGTTTACCAAATCATAAAATCTAAACATAGACTTGTTATACACTCTATGAATCAAAATCTACTGAATTATTAAAAAAAAACTGTTAGAAAATACATTTATGTTAAGTTATTTAACATGAATAAAATATGTTACGATTTGGTAAACTATCACAGTTTTCGTAACATCAAAAGTCATACTAGCGGTACAGTAATACGAAAGTAAACCGAAATATTACATAAATAACAATATTACCCAATTTACATTTAACCAGACAATGCTACATTAATGACAGAACAAATCCCTCTGTTATCTCCATTTTGTCGACATCTCATGATGTCTACAGATCATGGCTGGTCGTGTGAATCTCTTACACAATGAAAAAATAATCAACGAATTAGACGGTCGTTATAATTTTGTATTTAAAATTATATTTTTATTATTTTTTCTTTGTTAATCTTGATTTTTTTTGGATAAATAGTTAATATGATTTGATTGAAGTATAATAAACATTGCATATTTATATATTTTTAACTGTATTATTGACAAAATTATTAATAATTGTTTCTGTTTCGTAATCTAATAGAGGTTAGATTAGAGACCCATCTTCAAATTGCAAAAGATGACAATTTTGAAAAATTATGTTGACTTATATGTTAACACTTCTTTATAGTTTTAACATTATTAAGCTTAGTAATTATGTACATTAGCAAAGTTTTTTTTTATATATTGTTTTTAATGTATATAAAGTTTTAGTATTTCTTGGTGACAAAAGACAAACATCAACATCATAAACCTATTACTTCAGATACTTATGATTACTGACTATTACTTCAGGATAACTTTAAAAGTATCTGAAAAAGAACTTAGTAGAAAGAACTTCCTCACTTATATAACTAGATGTAACAAAAAAGAAATAACAAAACTATAATAAACGGTAAAATTAATAAAAGATAAACCTAGTATTAATGTTATATAATTCGATCTCGTCATATAATAATAATAACAATAAAATTAAGGTTTCTTTTGACCATAACATTTAGCCGTAAGCAATTTTTATAGAGAACAAACTGTGTCAAGATCATGAGTTTAGAAAAATATAATTTGAACCTTATGTGTATAGAAATAAGTATATGAAAAAATATATAAGCCATTATAAAAAAAATTGCGTGTTCCGAATCTGTCGAGAAAATGTCATGATGTTTTTTTGTAATTTAGATTAATTATTTAATAACATGTATTTATATTGCGAAGGGTATTGTGGATTTTTGATTATTGTTTAGGGTTTTGTAAGATATTTAAAAAAAAAATTGTATAAAAATACTTAAACTATATATAAAAATCTAAATTATATATTTATTGTAGTAACTTATGGCTATAAATAAAAATTCTTAGTAGTTATTTTGACCACATTTAAGCTTTTTTATTTAGTATTTGGTAAGTTAAAGCAAAAGATAGAAATTTAAATTTTTTTTTGAATTGAAATAAAATAGAAAAACCTAACCTACCTAACTGGAACTGTAAATTGCTGAGAAAAATTCATAACAGTAAAAATTTAGTATTCATAATAATTATTACGCAAAAAATCTTGCCAAATAAAATTAGCCTTTATTGAATAACATGATCTAAATTTAAAAAACAAATTAGTGATGCAACCAACCACGAAAACTATGTTGTATGTAATTGAAGAGCTTGTACTTTGACCCCGTCAGAGAAAAAAATTCGTCAAGATCTTATCCTCAAGACATGACATTCGAATCAAAGGACATGTATTTTTTATGCAAATTTGAACCCTATCCCATTGCGATAAGAATACGAATTTTATGTCCATTCCCGTCAAAATAGTAGCAATTATCAGAACGTTCGGAAATGGTAAAAAAAAGCCGAAATATGATTAATAGGCCGGCTGCGGGATGTGCTCTTGTGTGATTCTTACATTTGACAGATTGTCTCGACTCTCTGACCCGAGCGCCCCGCGGTGATGATAATGATGCTGTCAGGGTAGCTACGAGGATATCGATATCGATAAAAAAATTATGGGCTTTTATCAAGGGTTTTAATAAATTTAAATTTTGTTTTATAATTAATAGAACTTAATAGAATAATTTAGAGTAACTTAAATATCAAATCAACCAGGTTATTGTTAAAACTTACTGATATGCTACAAGTACGAAATAGTTATCGATAAAAATAATATAATTTTTATCTATGTAATTGATGTCAGCACTACTCGCGAGGTCGAACGAGATTGCTCTCAGCACGAGACTGTCCTGCGTCGGCGCTCGTTCGCGACGCTTTGACATCCCGACGTAACAACCATTTTAACTTGACCTCCCTATAAACCAACCCAACCACCTTACATAATATTCAATAAGGCCCATTATCTTCGACAAACATCTACTCAACAGTATCACCGACCAACCTAACCTGATACACAATAAAGTTAATTTTTCTTTAACAATCATCTTCTTATCAACAACAGTGTAAAGTCAATACGGTTAATTTTCCTTTGGCAATCATCTTCCAAACAGTCAACATATAATTGACAGTGTTCGTCATACGTTGATAGACGGCTCGTGAGAGTGTTTTTTTATATTTCAAACATGCAATATGATATTGATTAGGAGAGCTTGTCAAGACTCGTACGTGAAGGTTGTTAGAGTTATTTTGTAATTGTAATTCCAAATTACTTATATCCCTGAATATGTTATTAATAACCCCTAAGTAATGATTTGTTCAAGGAGAAATTTTTGGTCCAAGGTATTTCAGTTTTTATAAAATAAAAAATGTTTTATAAAATACGTATAACATGCTAAAATATATAAATCTATACAAAAATGAGGCCAAAAATGTATTAAATATCTTTTATTTAGAGAGAAGATAATAACTAGTCCTAATCGAGTGCTCGTTAGCTTGACAATAGTACCCATTGGCTAGTCTTCCCATGATCAACTATTGGTACAGATTTTGAAGCATCTTAAGAAAACTTATTACGAATAAAAACATAAACAAAATTATTGCTACATATAGCATTATTGAGAATGGAAGCATAAAATAATTTCAAAACTGTTTATTATTATACATATAGTACCTTTATGTAACAAAATAAATACAGGAAATAGAATTCCAAGAATCGTACAATTGCTCTTATTACACACCCATCCGTCCACTTAAAGTAAATGCAAAACCATCACTCGGTAATGAGAGGCTGTGCCAGTAATGATGAGATTGACAGCACAGTGGAGAAAACCGTCAACCGTGCGATTGTTTCTGCTTTGATATATTTGGGCCACGAAACCTGAGAAAAATACTTTTAAAATTAAAAATAAATATTTTTAAAACGATTCAAAATAGTGTTACAATAAGAGACTGGATATTTTTAATTAATTGTTATAATATAATAAAAAATATATATTTAAAAACGCTATTCTAATGGCTTTCAAATTGAGATATATTTAAATCAACCGACGTGATCAGCTTGAATATAAAGGCCCTTGAAAATGTCTTTTATAAAATTGGTTGATTTGATAGAAGACACCTCGGGGTCAACTAACTCACTCACGATTTAAAATGGCCTACGATGCGAGAGGATAAACTGACGTATATGTTCATAAATCTTGTCAAAGAAATCTAATATATAGAGTCATAGAAAAGTTGATTCAGAAATTAGTAAATCAACATTTTTTGGTACATATTCAAAAAGATTTAAATCACCAGAGACCACACAAACAGCTAATTTATCATCCCCTACTTTTTATTTAATTACCACAAAGAAACAGACAATACACAGACATTAAGCCAAACTTTATTTTAATAATATCAATGCTTACGGAAAAAGTATATTTTTTCTCCGATTCAAAATCAAGTTAAGATGGACAACGACGCCTAATGACCAAACAAATCGATTCTCGTCCAAATTTCGTCCAAAGTAATTTGTCAAATCCAAATCACGAATTCCGAAATAAAATTTGTGGCTCGTAGAAGCATTATAACGAATGGTGTGTAGGGTTGCCATGCTGGTTATAGAAAAATGGATATCACCGACCAGGTAATGGAGTTTTTAATAATAATTATAATATTACAGTATAGAATAATAAATCTTAATTAGAAGTTATATAAATAATAGATAAATTAACAAAGATAATTGCAGAAATAGGCAAAATAGAAGAAACCTAATCATACTATCAAACACTATTAAATGTATCCGATAAATACCGGAAGAATGGTGAACCTTTTCGCGGGGACTTTGAATATTTTTTGTGTGGCATCCAATTTAAAAACTAATTACAGATATGCGGTGACTAGCCTCTGATGGTCGAGGAACACCCTTTTATACGATCACAAAGAACATAATTTCGTCATGTTAGCACAGGAAGATGACAAAAAATTATGATTAATGGTTACTTTCGCGACGGTGGTCACAAAGGAATTGACAGTCCGTAGGTATATTTTCATCTTCGTTTAGATAAAATAAAAAATACCAGTACTATAAATAAAATCTGTAAAAGGGAAAATAATATTTCTATGGATAACATAATATTTCTAGAACAATATGAGTTTGCAAATAATATCATTGAGAATTTCTAAATTTTAAATTTTAATAAAAAAGTACTTATCTCTATTTGTTATGTTATGGTATACGTGTGCGTGTACACACATGTGTATATATGTGTGTGTGTGTGTGTGTGTGTAGTGTAATAGTAATAGTAGTGTATTCACATTATATGAATACGCTACCAAATCAAAGGAGCCTATAATTAAACCACGTATGTTCGGCAATGATAATGAAAACGCCAGTCTATCATCCAAATAACACTTAATAAAATCTGCCATGTCATCCATTTTAAAGGTGACACGTTGACAATAATACAAGACCATGACCTTTAGAGTCGTGACATAGAGTCGTGACATCTAAACCAATAGATGTTGCAATCAATAGAGGAAGTTGACAATCGTATGATTATCGCTGTGATGGTCTTTATAAACGCTATTTGCTTTTAGCTTTTAGTATTTATGTAATTATTTAAGAGTACTTAAATATATATTGTTATTTTTGTTTGTTTCATATTTGTGTTATTATTTTTTGTTAGATATTTTAAAATGTATCCTCTAAGTATGTATTCCACTAGGAGCACAATTGGACCAACATTGTTTGTCATTTATATTAATCAACTTTGCAAATTAAAAATTTTGAAAAATGTTCTATTTATTATTTTGAGGTCTTTATATAAAAAATATTAACCGGGCTAGTAATTACTTGATATTATTAGCTATAAAATGTTATAAAAACAAATTATTTTTGTATAGCTTTGAGCTTTGATAACTTTAAAAACAATCTAACAACTAAGGATTAATATTATTTTTTAAAAAAAACGGGAGATAAAATTTATAAGCACAATATGTTACAATATAGAAAAAAATATTGACATATTTTGCATTACGCAAACACAGAGAATATTCTAATCTCTAAATAATTTGATATATAGTGCTAATATTATATAACCAGAATATATATACAAATTACCAAAGTGTAATTAAACTAAGCCCTAAATATTAATTTAATCTCATAATCCAAAAATTAAAACCATCAAAACAATATTGTTACAACAAAAAATAGACGTAATTGTAAATCCATCAAGAGACAAGTGAGATTGACTTTTGGATCGACTTCACCTTGACTTTATCGAGTCATGGTTTGTCAATTACAGTCCCATTGTATCTCAGATCGTATCTGCGACAAAAAGATACCGACGTGTGACGGAGAATCATTTGCCGTATTTTTTATATTGATTTCGAGTATTTTTTTCATCATATTTTATAATCTTTTAAGCGTTTATTTCTATCATATAGTAAATGTATTGTAACGCTAGAAATGTTACTGTTTTGCTTATAACATTCTTAACTTTTGCGTAAAATAATGTTGACTTGTTCATGATATTGCTGACAAATATTTTGACAAAACTTTTGCTTAATCAAATTAATCAATCCATTATGATTAAAGACCTTTTTTATTTTATTTATGTTAAATGGAAATAATATTAATTCAAAACAAGTAATTTATAATATTTAGAGCCTTTCACATGATTACCGCTTTTATAAGTTATACTTTACATTATTATTTATATTATTCAAAATTCATTCATTAATTCAATTAAATGTTATAACGAGAATTTTGTTTTATTCATTTATTCGTGATTCAATATTTGGTTACAATGTTTTATTTTAATAAACTAAAATATATAAAACCAATTACTCTCCTCACCAAACAGAACTCATGAGAGGTATTAGTTTATCACTATCTGAATAGTAAAACTAACACTTACTAATACTATGACACAGCCATATTAATACTAATATAATAATAATATCAGGACAGGACAGTAAGAGTAGGCAAATTATTTGCTTGTGTTAAGAGTGTTAGACAACAAAACAAATACATAGAAATACATATTATAAATACTGAGAATATTTAATAAACGACCAAACCCAGAAATACAGACATCTATGTTCATCACATACATGCCTGTCTAAGTCGGGAATCCAACCCGAGTCCCATTGCGCCGCTATAAGTTAGATGTGTGCGATAACCACTCGACCGGAGCGATTAGCTATTATGAACATCATAATAATTACTTAGAAATATCACGGTTTTAGCGGACCTTGACCTTAGGGTCACGATGAAGTCATTGTAGGTCCCAGGAAGGTAAGCACGAAGTAATTGTCATTCTATGACATGTTTTATATGGTATTAATTGTTTTAATCAAAATACCAAATACCTATTTTATTATGGCATACATATTTTTGCAAATTATCCATTATTGTTTGGCAATATTTATGAACATGTATATCCATGGTAAGCTTATTTAAATTTAAAAAAATATTGAATGAAAAAGAAACCGATACGGAAATAAAGGGATTCGAACCCGCGACCTCTGGGAAACCGTCCCGTCGCTCTACCAATTGGGCTATCGTATCATCGATTGCCCTTATATGCCCTTATATTATGTTTATTTTTCATTGTATTTTATATTATTTAAAAATGTTCAATTATCGTTAAGCATCACACAAAAGTTAATTAATTACTTTTGTTGTTTGTCTGTTAAATATCATATTTTAGCAGGATAATACGCTGATCGTTATCACAAAGACTGACGTCAAAGAAATATTCGATGAAAAACTTTTTGTTATAAATAAAAACTGGGAAATACAAGTAATGGCTAATAATAAGGATAAAGATGTCATTACACATATGAATCATATTTATTGTATCCGGGTTAGGTTATGTAATGAGACAGCTATCGGTTGATGATGATCCTGGTTGATGATGAACCTGGTTGATGATGATCCTGTTTGCTGAATCCCATCTTTAGTGACTTAGTTGCTGGTGTGAAATATAATATTATTTATTAAAGCTTTATTATAGAAAATATTTATGTAAGAGGCTCAATGTTAATCAGTCTACGAACTGATAAGACTAAGAAAAAAACACAAACAAGGAAAGGATAGGACGAAAGAGATATATATATATATATATATACATTCTCTCTGTCTATTTAGTTAGGATGGTTACGAGGTTATAGGAGGAAATACTACTTTTTATTTTAAACAATTACTTATTAATGAAGATGTAAAAGTATAATTGTCATTTTAATAAATAAAATCTTTATTTACGAACATGATTTTACGAAACAATGTCTATGATTTGTAGAATTTAAAAAAATACATAATCTTGTATATGTCAGTGTTATAATAATTATAAAATAATACAGTAAAGAATATTAAAGTGCGGGATAATGTGACCAACATTTAAAAGACCAAATATGTGACCAGCTGAGTGACGTGCACTCAAACATTTTTTTTTAATTTTTCAATCGTTTATTTATTTATTTTATTTCCATCGACATTTGCTAGACAGATTTTAATAAACATTGTTATATTAAGAATTGTCTGGATTTTTTTTGTTTTATACGATTTTTAAATCTAAAAAATAGTATTAGTATTTTTTTATAGTATTAGTAACTTTTAAGCTAAAAAAATACTGCACAATAAATATACAATAATATATAAGAACAGGAACTTGAGAACTGTCAATGCGCTGATTACATTGTATTCAAGTAAAATCGTGAGTGACGTCATCCACTAGAGATGGAACAAGTATCGATACGGAATTGTCAACTTAGGTACTTAATATTGTAATTTCTTAAATATATTTTATATGAGTCAGCAGATTTCAACTGAAGAGATTTTGATGATACTAAATATGTTTAATGGTTATGTCTTATATTGACCAGTCTTTTATATTTAAGGATATTAAAAATAATATCTACATATTACATATATATATATATATATATATATATATATATATATATATATATATATATATATTTGCTCGTTTTTCGATGACTGGCTCACCGCTAGTTTTTTTGTTAAAAAACCACTCAAACATTAGAGATTATATTATCCCAGTATCGGAGTTAGTCAAAAACATATAAATAACATATACAAGGTATATCCAGACTAGGAACGACAACAATCTGTAGATCACATAAAGAATGGGAATGTACCGTGTGGAAATCGAACCCACTATCTTTGGTACAACAGTCAGTTACTGACCACTACACCAACAAGTCATAACTCATAGCTATTTTCATCAAGTATCATCAGTATCATAATGATCTAAGTTAGCCCATCTTATTTAGACCTCAGGCTACTCAGTATTCCTATAAAAAACAATAACCGTTATTAATAATGTGGGTAATAGTATAGTGTCAGGGGAGGTCAAGTATTGGTGGCACTTTGTGTCGCCAATTACCCTACGTATTGACTGAGCCGAAAAGCTCTCATCATTTACATAATAACACCTTGTATGTTACTAAAAGTGGTGCAATTTATAGACGACAGCGGGAAAAACAAACAAATTTATAGTTATTGAAAAATATCGATATAATTGTCTAGAATGTTAGTAACATCATTATAAGATAGGAATCAATATTACAATGACATAAAATTGTATGTAAATTATAACATAATTGTATATATTCTCAGAAGTAAATTAACCTTGGCCTTTTCCTAACTCTTGAACCAAACGTCTATATTTCTAATTTTAAATCGAGTTTCCAAAATGGCCGGCCGAAATTTAATGTTAAACTAGATTTAAGATAAGCGTCACGCATTGTTTTCCTTCTATTATCATCACAACTTATCATTCATCTATGTTTAAGTAATTTTAAATAAATAACGGGACAAATATTTGTTTTTAACAAGAAATATCAGTAAATTGCAGAGGTTTAATTAATTTCTGATTTCTTTTAATATCTACCTTCATTATGTTTAGTTTCTGCTTATACCTTATAAGCAGAAACTAAAAAAATATATGTTTATATACAAATATTATTACAAGACGCTTATATACAAGTACAATCGCGTATAGTCACCAATACATAGTACATGGTGACAACATGGAGATATGTTTGTATATAGATATTAATACAAAACGCATACCAATGTACAATCGCGTACACTTACCAATACCACATATAGTGAAGATGTTTGTTTATAGATATCATTACAAAACGCTTATGTAAAAGTACAATCGCGTATATATCACCAACACATAATACATAGTGACCAAACGGTGTTATGTTTGTATACAGTTATTATTACAAAATGCTTATGTACAAGAAACATGTAACAGGTATAATTTACATATGTATACAGATATTATTACAAAATACGTATGTACAAGTACAATTGGGTACTGTCCCCAACACACAGAACGTAGAAATGATGTTTGTATACAGATATTATTAAAAAACGCCTATGTACCACCGTGTACAGTCACCAACACATAGTACATAGTGACGAAACGGTGTCTTCACTGTTAATATTGGACAGTCGCGCTCATTAAACTGTGCCGCTCTGTTACCCGGTGTCCATGTATTGTAGCGGCACCTATAACTGGACTGTGAATGGAACACATTCGTATCTGTCTTTAGAGGTAATAGGTTTTAGACTTAGCGCTGCGCGTGCGCAACGATTTTGTTGCGACAATTATAATAAAACAAAATATCAGCTAAATGCGCGTCAGACTCGCGAATTCTATTATTTATAAAATCTTAAAAAAACACGTTTGTTGTATAGGATATAAATATTTATTTTATTCTGTTTTTAGTATTTGTTGTTGTAGCGGCAACAGAAATACATCACCTGTGAAAATTTCAACTGTCTATGTTTATATCTCATCGGTGTTCACAAGACAGCCTGGAGACAGACAGACGGACAGACGGACAGCGAAATCTTAGTAATGAGTTCCGTTTTTAAAACCATAGAAATACTTCACTAATAGTCATAAAAATACTTCACTAAAAATCATAAAAATACTAACTATTTACACTAAATAATATGATATAAACAAACAAACTATTCTTAAAACATATCAAAGCTAATATAAAAGAAACAATAATCCTAAAATAGAACAAATCCTTTGTTTATGGCGTGGTGTAAAGTCGTGAGGTGTAAAAGATATCTCTAATTAAAGTTGTTAAGATAAGTCGTCTCGGGCATGACTCCAGCAATCGCGGTCTCTATCAATAACGAATTAGCTTTGTAACAAAATACTCGAATTACAATAAAACACAGCGATTATTGCGCTATTATAGATAAATATTAATGGTTATGTCTTTTACAATATTCATTTTATCTTAAAATAATTGTAAAACTGTTTTAAAATTTGTAACGCTCGACATAATACATTTATTTTTTTGCACCACTTTGACATCCGCTGCGTCAAATTAAGTTAATTCCCAGGCAATATCAACACTACTTAATTGTTCAACCGTGGTGACATTTCAAATGGCGGTGTCTTTGATCGAGCGCCATCTTGTCCAACACAAAGGATACCGACACAATTAAATTCGTACTCACTGCTATGACAGTTGTCTATGTGATGTTACAGTTTTTATTCCAGACCTTAGCATTTATGGCGTAATTGGAAATCGAATACGTTGATTATAATAATGTAGCTAGTTCTTGCGATGTTTTTGAAGAACTTTTGGCCGCTAAGTTACTTTGTATTTAATTTAATATTAATAAAAAAAGCAATATATGTAAGGGACTCTCTGGAATATTGGAAAAAAGACACCAGTTAATTGTATCAACCTTTCCAATAAAATAAGAATTCTAAAAAACTTAATTTTACCAATAAAAATGTTAACATCATACGACCACTTCTATCTGATGTTTTCGACCACCCAGTGGTGCAATGGAAACTAACGACGGTTTCAAAACTATCATAGCTGAACCATTATACTATCCAGGTGATCTAGGTCACGAATGACGCAAAAGTACTAAAAATCACGACATTCTAGATAAAAGAAGCTCCTAGACTTAGTCATTGCACGATGTATGACAAATGGTTGTTATTCATAATTTCCTTGTTGTGTTAATAATGTCACCTTTGGAATTAATAGGAATACTTATTACGTCAAGTATAATAATAATTATAAATAGTTGATTTGTGATATTTATTTAGTAATTAAACCACTCAAGGAAAGAGGATATACGTTCTAAGAAAGCATCTTTGATTCTTATGCTCCGCCCCGTTGGTCCAGTGGTTAGCGCAGACGCCTAACGTATAGCGACGCAATGGGGCTCGGGTTCGATTCCCGAAAGGGACAAGCATGTATCTGATGAGCATAGTTGTCTGTATTTTTGGTTTTGATCGTTTATATATATATATTATATTCTCAGCATTTATAATGTTTATTTGTATGTATTTGTACAGTTGTCTAACACTCTTAACACAAGCAAATAATTTGCTTACTTAGGGGTTAGATCAATTTGTGTAATTTGTCCTGTGATATTATTATTATTTTAATTGTATATAAATTCACTTTGAAAAAAAAAATGCTACAATACTATCTACAATAATACATCTTAAATACATATACCTATAAATAGTTTCACCTTGCCACCAGCTGATATCAATCTAAGATATAATTTATCTAAAAGTGACTTCCTTAAAATCGTATCATAAATTAAAGACCGCAAGTACTTACGTAAATTTGCGCGTCAGTGGATTTAGGACCGGTTGCTTTATATCAATTTATATTTATGTTTTGCTTTACTAACGTAAACATGTGACATCATCGTGATAATAATTATATCTTTATATAATTAAAGTTGTTCATTTATTGAAAGTATTTTATTTTAATGAAACTACGATGGGATAAAAATTTAAATAGGAAAATCTAATTTGTTCAAATTAAAATTAAACGGTTTTTTTCCAACAGAAAGAGACTTCAAAGCTATAATGTTTTTATATTGTATATTATATTATTAGCTGACCCACCAGAAATTGTCAAAGTAATATTCTATATGGTTTTTTTTACGATTTTCTGGATTTTTCCATGTTTTTCTAGATGAGAACCTTCCTCAAAGTTGAAGGAGTAAACATACCTACAACTAGACCATTGGCACTTATTCTCAACTTATGAAAAGATCAAGGGACTGTTTTATATGTAAAGGATAACACTTGTTATAAAGCTGTTGGTTTTAATTCTGCGTTGTTGTCCCTCAATAAAGTTTATAGAGGTCTGTCAAAGCAATTAAATATTTTTTTGGATTATGAGAATAGTGACATTCGATATAAAAAACGGTCAATTAAGTTAATTACAGCGGCAGGTGATGAGACTTATTATAAATGTTTTTTATCTTGTTTGACTGCTTTTTGGGGCTTTCGAGATTGACTCAATTGAATTATACATTTCAATGTGTTACTTTAACACACACATATATATAGAAAGAAAGAGCTAGATAGATATCGTATTATTTAATATAATTCAAATACTTGAACTTTAGACACACATACAGAGTGGAAGAGATAGACATACACAAAGAGATACGGATTTTTATTTAACATATTTCAAGTACTTCTACTTTTTTATATTACTATGTTGAGCATAGTTTCAATGATTTTATTCGTACATTTTACGTTTTTTTTTTCGGTGACATTCCTCAAGTACATGACCGATCTCTATTTTTTTTGCTAAACCATTAATGATAATGCTGCTATCAAATAAAACATACAATGACAATCAGTTCAGTAGTTCAGGAGAAGAAGCATCAGAGAGATCGCATTGAAGCCAACTATATGAACTACGCTCGCTGCGATCAATTATAGAAAAAAAAATCTTTTTCGTAATTTTGTGGCAACTTAAAAACAATAGTCGACTCAAGGCCAAGTTGAATTTAATTATTATTTATTACAACTACATAGAAATTCTTTAACAATTTCATAGAAGATAATAGATAGAATAGAATAGCTTTATTATATATGTATGTCACATTTGTACATCTATTAAAAGTTTACAGGTCTCTTTGTATGTATGAACATCTTGAAGTGACATGTGTACGACAAGACTGATTCCATGAAACTTCATAAATAATTAAAATAGTTGCATGTCCTGTATCCGGTGACCACACGCGCTTCACTTGAATGGGATAGTTTCATGAATGGAATAGTTTCTGGAAATCATGAATTTCAGCGGAATATGCGAATTTATGTAAGTTTACTTAGAATACTATTACTTTTAGTATAGCATGTATATAATTTATTATAAAACTCTTGAAAAAGTCTAAAATTCTTTAAATATTTAGTTTATTTTGTGATATGTATTCTTTATGTTTTTTGAAACTCCCAAATAATTGGTCACTACTTTATTTGAGTTTATGTTTGATAAGACTTCTTAAGTAGATTCAAACTATTCCAATACAACTTTATACTTATTATGAATGCTTAATACACCATAAAAATGTATAATTATATATCTCAGTGTAGTTTTAAAAACACATTAGTCAAATCACCTAACCGCAAATAGGAAGCGAACCTTGTACAATGTGTGAAACACGCTGTAAATACGAAAGCTCGTAAATCATTGCCACCCGACGAGTTACTCGACTTTACGTTAAATTATTTGAACATGCTGTATGTTTGTTGACATATTTTAGTCAAAAACTGTTTTATTTGTAATTATTTTATGTAAAAGGCGTATTTTTTTGTTTAAAGTGACTATTATACGATGGGTGTAGGACTTAACGTTAATTATTATTAAATTATTTGAACATGCTGTTTTTGTTAACAAAAATTGTTCATGTATTGTATATTTTATGTACAAAAGGTGTATTTTTTAAATTAAATAGTTTTGTAAAAGGGCTGTGGTTTAATTCTCTTCTGTATAAAAGGTGTATTTTTTAATTTATTATTATGTAAAGTGTGTAGTTTTATTCTCGTACACTTACCGCATTCCCAACAGTACTCGGATCATATCTACGTCAATGACCGTACATCGTAAGGTTAAAAACGTGTCTATAATTAGCCAAACTTTGTTCTGGTTTGTGTCGTGGCCGCTGTAAAAATTAAAGTAAACAAATATGCTCTCTCACGCCCGGGTGGCCGACACCCAACTCATTTAAGATGGTCCCACCATTTAAGGATATACCCCAGGGATACACACATCCTAAATATGTAGGATATAATCTGTGTATTATTCTTGGACTGAAATTTGTCATTTGGTCTTTTGTTTTCGTGGCGGGAGCCAAAATGTTACAGCTGACACCAATACATACACACAACAAGATGGCCACCAATATAATCAATCATAATAAAAAAGTATATAAAGCAAGTCAAGTAACAAGTAAAAATGACTCGATAATCACCGTTATAACACACTTGACTTCATTCTCATTATGTTCTTCAGCGAAGGTGTAAATTAAGCATATCCGACTCGTAAACGGAAGTTCGCGGAACATTGGTCACACACGAACACTGTCACGCGCCATGCACACTACGAAAGTGTATTGGTTACGTAAGATAATGTTATATATATGTGCCAACGTCATAACATTATTATAGAAGTACTGATTTAATAAGTATTTAAGTTAAATTTCAAAGTAACAGGATTTTTTATGGTAAGAAATCGCAGATTAAGAAGTTTGAATGGTTTGAATTGTGTCATATTTATAAAAAATATAATATTTTCAATTATTTAAATTAAGCTGTCATAATGGTTATAATTTAAGAAAATTTTTATTGTTTTTGACATAAACTTTGTAGCAATCGTGTGAAGATGAAATGTCAGTTTACATTTAGAAAGAAAACATATTACAGGTTTTATATTTTTAGAGATAAAAGGGAAAAAAATCCAATCATTATATGTATATAGACTTCATTCTATCTTTATTTGTATATAGTGAACGTGCTGAAGGCACCAGTCCGTGAACCTGCAGTAGGTACCTACCCGCCAACAATTGCATCAGTATTGACAGATCACAGAATCTTTGTCATGAGTTCAAGTATACTTAGAATATTCGTGAGGTTTATTGATTCATTGATTCATTCTTTGAACCAAAGGTGAGGAGGAAATTGAAATAAAAAATAAATTGATAAAAACTTACTCAATAATTTTAAAACAAATAGTGAATATAGTATTAATATTATTTAGTTATTTTTTTTAGTTTTTTACTATTTTGCCGGCTTACCAATATTATGAGGTATATTGTTAGGTTGGCTGGTAGAGAATGTCTTACATACATATTGTATTAAATATTATTATAAATATAATTTAGATATAAAATACTTAATAATTTCAAAAAGATGAACTGTATACACCCATTTTGCACCACTAATGTTGTGGTAGCTCAGTATATTGCCACACTAGTCGTAGATTATATCCCGGGCTAGTCCTTTTTAAATAAATCATACAAAAATAACACTCTACTAATTTATAAGACCAAATGATTAATAATTTCTTACCATCATAAATTAAACCAGAATATAAGAGACATAACAAATAACATTTCAACACGAAATGAAAACTGACACGATAATCTGAACGACAGTCACAGAATATAGAAGCCGGTGTTAAACATCCGATTACAACTGTCACAAAGAAACTAAAAGCAGCTAATTGACTTACAAAGACAAAAAAGACACAAAACAGACAAAAAACAAAAACAGTCACGGTTTTACGTGTCCCAGTTTCTTTTAGAGAATGTTTTTTGGTACAATATTCTATAATTAGACGATACGATATTTATAATACAAATATATAAAATAAATACAAAATTATAGACAAGTAACTAAATTATTATTAAAATTACAATAAGCCTTATTGTTAAAGAGCAATCTCTTTCAGGAAATCTTTGGGTACAGGACTAAAAGTATTAGCGTGGAATAGATTTTTTATTAAAGAAGTAATGAATATACATTAAATACATACGTAAATAACATAATACATAATACACTCTACACCATATAAAATATGTTATACATACATATGTTGTTACATAATATAATAATATATCAAAGGACAAATTACATAAATTGTCTAATCCCTAAGTTAGCAAAATAATTAGCTTGTGTTAAGAGTGTTAGACAACTATACAAATACAGAGAAATACACATATATACTGCGAATATATTTAATAAAGGACTAAACCCAGAAACACAGACATCTATGCTCATCACAAACATGCCTATCCCTGACGGGAATCGAACCCGAGTGCCTTTGCGCCGCTATACGTTGGGCGTCTACGCTAATCACTCGACCTACGGAGGTAATAATACAATGAACACACTAAAATAATATTAATATTAAAAAAAGTTTAACGACTTATACTTTATTGTAGTATATAATAATTTCAATAATATGTCATTTCATCACAGTTATACCGAAATAAATCCCAATGATCCAAACGATATCCCAATCGTTTCATTGTTCCAGACCTGTCGTAAAACTAAAATAGATCGCAGTGAAAGGTTTACGTCGTCTTTTTAAACGACACATGTTGTACTGTCACCGCTTGATTCAATAACTAAGGATGTTACTCATTTGTCGACATTTTTAAACATATCGATATCGATTCCTGACAGGGACATGTATGTGATAAGCAAAGTTTGTATTGGGTTTGGTCGTTTATTAAATATATTCGGAGTATCCGTATTTATAATAATATTTCTATCGTTGTAAAATACTTAACACAAGCAATTAATTTGTTTACTAGTTAGATCATTGTGTATAATTAGTCCTGATGTTATTATTAAATCAATAACATAATATCATTTTGGGACCACATATACATATGTTTGTCATAATAATAAATGTATGTCCATAGTTAAACATAAATATTGTTTATAATATAAAACTACATATGGCACCGGTAAGTCTAAAATCCCCCTAATCTTGTTGTCAGGGTGCCAACAATCCGATCTGTCACTTGCCTCATTTGTTTACTAATTGCCGAGGATACCAACCAACCAACCAACCAACCAACTCGGTATTAATGGACTTTGTCAATGGAATCACTCCGTTCAATTTGAATTTCCTTTGATGTTGTTTATGTGATGTTTATTTTTTGAAAGACAAATTGCTGGTATTTAGTGTTATTAGATTTTTTATTTGTGGGAATTAGGGGTTTCAATGTCATGTCAGTCAACAGTTTAATACTAATTAAATATTCATTAGATTATTATCTTTAGTGATATAAATCTGAATTGGATTTTTGTAATATAAATAATAAAATTGTTGCCAATGTTTTAAAACATCATATTATTTCAAAGAACTATCAGATAAAAGTTAAAGTTCTATTTCTAAACCATCACTTAGTAGAACTCAACCCAACATGTAAGTGACATCTGTATTCGTTGCGCACGCGCAGTCCAAACAAAATTGCCCTCGATCCCGTTCCCAGAAACTTTTATACAGTCCCAGAATTCTTTTTGGAGACATATTCATCTGAATGTATTTCTTTGATATAATGTTACAAATCTATCTTTAGAGATTAAAGAGTTCGTGATTTAGCAAACAATGTAAATCACGGACGTCGAATGACGAAACCCAATACCTCAAACTATGTTTTATTTATTTCCACAACACGTTCCCGGGATATAATTAGAGGTGCAAGTGTTAAGCATCCTTCCTCGATACGCTTGGACTGTTTGTATGAGCAGTGGCGTCCAACGACGTCGCCGGCGCCGCCCGTGCGATTTGAACACACCAAGATACCAAAACATCCCAAAACAAACACCTACGATCTAATTTAAATCTAACCACCCCAACCCAAGGCATAAATTTGTTCAAATATATTTCGAGATTTAAGTCCTAGGTGCTTAAAACTTCAGCAGAGACACGTTCAGGAAATTAGACTTTGTTTACGTTAGTTCAGAAGACAAACTCCTTTGTTCAATTTGTCCGGTCACAGATGGATGAATTCAAATGAGCCAGCGTCGGTTCTGTCGCCTACGCTGGATTGTTTGGAATAACGTTGACATGAGGAAATTCATCAGCGGAAGACACCACATTTAGGACGGTCGAAACATAAATCTCTGCTGAGTGACAAGTAAAACTTTATTGCACTATAAATTCGTATATAAATAGCAGCAGATGTTATTTGCGAAGGTACATTCATAGGTGAAGAGCTGCCACGTGCTTTACTGATTTTAATAGGAGTTTCCTGCGGGCCAGTGATATCATTGCCATCCATCAATATATAAATAGACAAGCATTCTTTCACTAACTCCTAAACTCTATTACATGATTAGTAATTAAACGTCATTGCAATTAAACGTAATTAAACGTAAAGAAACACATTCAGTTGATATCTTAATTTATATGATGTTTACGCTTCTTTTATTAGGACAATATTCTGATTGTGTGTTAAGTTCTAATTCCGTGATCCATAAATCTGGAACTTTTTATCTTCGTCGCATATCTGTCGTATAAAAAGTAATGTATTTCGTATGTTTTTAATTCCGTAACAAAACAGTAGGCTGTAACAAATATTAGTAATTATGAGCTTTTTATTATTATTCTTGTGACAAACGCTCGTTCCAACTTTATTACGATAATTAACTTTTTGTCAAAGAAACATGTTCTAACACAAATAAAACTCGCTGTAAATATTAAAAGTGATACATTTATTTATTCTGTCATAACTAAACTATGTATCATGAACCAAATGTCACAAAAAGTGTGAAAAATGTTATTTTTGCCGATCGTAAAATAGTCATATACGCGCCAACTTTGAGACGACATTTGATATTGTAACTTCTGTCCACGACTTTCGGTTCACTGTGAGCTATGAAACTGAAGTAATTCCCTGCTCTGGTATTTATTAAAAGATTAATAGTCTGTCGTCGAATGTCTCTGTGAGGTCGTAATGTATACAGAATGACGGACGGACTGAAATATCTTCAACGATACTGTTTGTGTTTGCAGCGTTTGGACCGGGACGCTCTATGACAAATTTAGAATTCGCCCTCATCTATATCGCATCTACATCTCATTTTATCTCCATCTCTCATCACTCATATAATGGTGATTTTTTTTGTTAAATATTCATGTTTTTGACTAAGACTATAATTTACGAGTCGTTAAATTAATTTTACAACATATAAAGTTTCAATGGAACCAATTTTCGTACAATTATTACTGATAGTATATTTTGCAATTGAGTCTATAAATATATTAAGTACCAATTGAAAGATATTACCAAATATATTCATAGATATTTTAATAACCTACGGGTGGTCTGATCATAAAACTGATACTGGGTCAAGAATCCATCAAACTGAATTCATTCACTGAAACTGCAAGTTCAAATTAATTTCTATTATGATTCGTAAAGTTTTATCTACTTTTAATGTTTTTTTCATATCCTATTATTAATATGTATTTCTAAGAAAGTAATGGAATGATTTTTAAGAGTTGTTCTCGGAATTGAAAATATTTATTGGATAGCTTTTATCGCTTCAGCTTTTGTCGCTTCCCAAAATCCAACCTAGTAGAACAAAACTTTGTAGAGACTTGTAACTCAAAAACTCTAAAATAAGTAGTTCTAAAACAGAGTCCATGTATGACTTGAAACAATCAGACAAACTTTATATTAGATGTTTCTTAATATTTAATTGTTACGAAATATGTATATGTAAATTTTTCTGTTAGTACCAACTAACCTATCTTTCTTTTATCGGAAGTGTATGTATGCTTGCGTCAATCCTCAACTCTTTAATGTACTTTCCTATAGTGATCTTAGGTGTAGTAATCAAAAATAACCGTACATTACAGGAAGAAACGAATTTAGCCCGGTCATTGAACTCTGTACTTACACGTGTTGTTCATTGGTATGTTTGTCTTGTTAGGTGTGAAGGGTTAATTCCTATAAGTATAAAATTCCCAAGATAAATGATAAAAGTAAAGTCAATATAATTCTGAAGTGTCACAAAATTCATAATATTTTCATTATGTTTTTATCCTGAATTTAAAATTTGAAAATTGTTTTCAGATGTTCAAGTTTTTTCAACTTTGAAAGCGTCAACTTTCAGAGTCGTTACAATTTTATATTTGTACACTTCTCCACACAGCACGAGTTATAATACCATCAAATATCCATATCATAGGATTGTGTTGTGGGGAGTATGTACATCTTGATTGAAAAGTGAACCAAATTAAATAGATCTCCCCTTGTTTATAAATTGTTTCAAAGAAGCATCCTATTAAAATTCCTGGTTATCCTTACAGTACTTATATTTATAAACAGCATCTTTGATGTTAATCTTTTTCTCCTAAACCACGAAAATACAAACACCTAAAATTTGTATTGGTTTTAATTATATTCAAATGTTCATGTTTTTTTTAACAAAACGCACCAGAGAATAAACCACCGATGAAGATAGAGTTGCAAACAAAAATATCGGGTTCAGTATAAATGTAATTAAATTTTTATTACAATATTTAAACGTAGATTATAAAAGAATGTCAGCCTATTTGCTTACTTCTTAATCATGAAAATTAACACAGATTGTCAGGGGATTAGAAAATGACATAAGTACAATTAATTCCGAAAACAATACTTTCGGTTAGTAAGAGCGGGTGAAGATGCTGTCAAAAGCTAGTATTTGACAATGGAACTAATTTAGATTATAATTGCAATAATGTTTTTCATGAGATAAAAAACGGGATATCGGTTCGAAATGAAAGCAAGAGTCTGATTTTTCTTAAGTGCGATGTATCAAACCAAAACTTTGAATTCTGACATCTTTATTATATATTAAATTTAATATACTCAATGTTTCTTTATATTCTTATTTCAAATTATGTATAAACATAGAATAAAAACATTATCAACACCGAACTGCACACTCTGGAATGTCGGGTACGTCATTCTGATAACTGAGCTATCATTTCTCTATAAAAATGGTAAAAATGTCTAAGAAATTGTAATATAATTGAGCAAAAATTATATATTTATTTAATAACATACCTAGAATACTATCGCTTTTATTCTAAAGGTTCTTATATATTTTTTACCTACAGAACCCTAAACCAACACTGAACTGAGAGGCGACCACAGAAGTTGACATTTGACAAAAACGATTTACAATATCTTCCCGACATCAAAATTGTCCAACCTACCGTTTTGCCGACCTTACCGCGAACTGTCAAAGCCTTTTATTACAACACAACCTTAACCAACATTACTGAAAACCACAAAACATGCCATAAACCACCTTATCACCAGGGAAAAGTGACTAAGTATTTTTAATGTATCCGCAAAATACTTTGTCAAAGTATATCACCAAACCCAAATTTACTCAGTTATAAAATCTTTATGGCGTTCTTTTTTATTTTCAAGTCATTTTCGCGTTCGTTGGACATTGTCCAAGTGTCCTTGAATATGATGGAGGTATTGTATGGATTTTTTGTCCAAAATGTCATACATTTTTGACTAAATTATTACCAGTAATATGTTGTATATATATAGTTCCACGGACAAACAAAAGATATAACATTTTTGAGTACACTACTTCTTACAAAGTCACTCTAAAACGAGCAAAGTTTTTGCGACAATGCTCGTTAAACACACAACCTGTAATTTAGTGTGTTTTATGAGTGATGGTGGTTCAAAATAAGGATAATGTTAACTGGATGTGTGTTTTGCTTTGTGTGTGTTAATGGTGTGTGTTAAATTCTGGTGTTCTTATTCTTCATAATTAAAACTCGTTTATCTTACATTTATCTTTGATTAACAAAATAATGTGGATAAGGTTGTAAATTCTTTAAGTAAATATTCAACTGATGCGTCGATTTATTATAAAAAAAAGCCAAGTGCGAGTCGGACTAGCTACGAAGAGAAAACACATTTGTTGTATGGGAAAATAAATATTCAAAAAGAGTTTTATTTTAATTTAATGATTTATTTTAAAAGTGATTAGGGAATAACATACTGTCATAATTTTATACGTCTACTGTTGCCATTCTCAATAACGAGCCAAAAAGAGGAAAAAATCTATTTTATTATTTGTTATTATAGCGGCAACTGAAATATATGATATGTGCAAATTTCAACTGTCTAACTATCACGGTTCATGAGATACAAAAACGACGTCTCATTAATAGGGTCCCGTTTTTACCCTTTGGTTACAGAACCCTAAAAATGGCATATTTTAACAAGAACTTTGTTTTGCTCACATTTTTTCCGTTAAAAGGTTTTATGATATTCTTTTGCATTCATAGGCGCTTGCGCAACTATAATTATGTTTTTTTCAGTTATTACTATTCCTTATTGAGTGTGACGGTTATGGATGGAGTACTCATGAATAAATGTAATTCCTCGATGACGACACACCATGTATTCGTTTTTAAAAGATATCTAACAACCAAGCTTATACTGCACACTTTTGATGTTTTAAAACAAAACTCAATAAAGACACAAAGATACAATTATAATTAATTGTAATTTTTGTAATTAGACTTTCGTAAGCCATGATGATTATTAAATATTTACCGGACTATATTCACGTAAGGTACAGTATTTTGCCAGACTAGTTTCAGACCCTGGGTTCCTATTCATAAGCTCGAAACATGGCGGGCTCGCGGCGTGAACCCGTATATATTTCATAGACACCATCTATAAGCAAGTTTATATTGTGTTTATATTTTATGCTATTGTAAAAAAAAAAACAATAAAATAACGCTTAATTCGTCGAGGCAAGTAACGACACTATAGCTCAGTTTGCAGAGCGACAAAGACGCATTCTCAGAGGCCGTAGATTTAGGTCATACTTGTGTTAATGATTTTTTAATTATAAGTGCTGTTTAATATTTTTTTTATTGTAATAAACCTGGATTTAGTATTTAAAGAAAATACTTTGCTATTCAATTAAATATTGTTAAATTATTAATCCACTCAAAGACGTAAAATCTATAATAACTACTTTAACATTCCTGAAATATGTTGTAATATATCAAGATGTTTTCACATTTTTTTCAGGAACTGGATCATAGTAATGTCATACAAAACTATTTCTTATATATTTTATAATATGTAAATGTATTATAATATACCTACATATCAATAATGTAGTTTAAATTTGCATCTTCATCCAAACTTTCTTGAAAAAAAATGTCTTTCTTGTGTGTAACATTATATTCAATAAATTTAATTCCAAATGCCAATATAATATAAACAGTATTTACTTAGTTTCATTATAAGCTCTACTCAAAGCGGTTGAACCTAAAAAAATATTGTCAGATAAAAAAAATAAAGAAAATTTGGATCCGGTACTTTTTGCGGCCACGCCCTACCTTTTGAACTTCAGTAAAAAGCATAACCAGTGCACTTTGATCTCTGCAACGAAAAGCACTCGTATATACAACACAGGGTTATGACAGCTAGTGGTGTCTTCTTAAACTGGTGGGTCATAATTGGATGTTCGTTAAAAAATTTTAATCAGTCTCGAACTTTTACGAGCGTTTCGAAAAAACTTCTTTGTAACAATAACGCAATTATTTTATGGACTTGTAATTAATATTGCTAGTTTATAATTAACTGGCTAATATATCTTTTAATTCAATATTTAAGAGGGTAGTTTGATAATAATAAAGATGGTATGGTATAAGGATGGTATTATTTTCAATGGTATTTTTTATATCCCAACCCATTGGTATATTGTAAAGGGCAGGACATGAAAGGACTAATACTGCTAAGTAGCCCTTTTAAGGTCCAACCAAAAGGTTAATCGTCCAAATGTGTTCTCAATATCCCTTTGATCTTAGAATTATAATATTGATCAGAGAATTCTTTATATTTTTTACAACTGTTTAGTTTTGTTAGAACCAAATTAGTGCAGTTTAGATACTGCTTAGCAAATTTAATATAATTCATATGTCTTAAAATTGTTGTTATTAAACTTTCGTAACCCATGATGATTATTAAATGTATTTTTAACCGGCTATATTCACGTTTTTTAACCGGAAACTAGTCGTGCAAAATTTCAATTAAATAACGTGAATAAAGTATATAATATATTTTTTATAGTTATTATTACTATTATTTATTTAGTCCTTGATCTAAATACACAAATTACAGTGATTGGTTCTAACCCTAGATACAATAAGCAACATAGCACCAACTAATTTATTCTTTACTACCTGTGTTTAAGGTTCATAATTAGTGTATAATTTAGTGATATCAAGGGTGTAAGTTTAGTGACAAAACCGGAAATTGCCTGAACTCGTCGAGGAACACGCGACCACTCTCTTCTATGCAGTGAAAATGCGCAGTCTGTTTTGTAATACTTTTTAACACACAACACTAAAAATATTAACGGCCCCGTTGCAATTGGTCAAATGTATAGCGCAACGGTGCTCGGGTTCGATTCCTGACAGGGACAGGCATGTATGTGATGAGATGATTCTGTTTAGGGTTTGGTTGTTTATTACATATATTCTCAGTATTTGTAATGTGTATTTCTATGTACCTATTTGTATCGTTGTCTAACACCCTTAACACAAGCAAATAATTTACTTAAAGGGTAAATCAATTTGAGTAATTTGTCCTGTGATATCATTACCATATTTTAATTCTAGTTTCACAAAAAAATATTGTATATATTAAAGTTAACTAAGTCTATATTTTTAGTAACCGCTACGCTTTCAGAATAAACCCCAAAATATCACCCCTTTCTAATAAATAGCACACGATTTATAAGAGGAAGAAATGACCATAAAAAGAAAGAAATGACCCCCTTTTGGTGGCATCGCAGTTTTGTTATTCATAAAAGAGGAATATTTATGTGTTATAGTCAAAATATTTATTATTGTGTCCGTCCGGTGGCCCTTCAGCCCTTTGTGCGACGTACAAAAAACTTCAGGGTGTGAATACAACGCCTTAATAGTGATGTGCTGTACATCTGAATATAATATCGATAGTGTTTAATTATTTTATTTGTGTTGTTTTGTTTTCTTTGTTGCATTTTAATTAAAAAGGCATAAAGCCTTTTTAATTAATTTTAATTGCTATAGTTTATCTCGGACCCGTTATGTTAAATGTTTCAGTGTATGAGTGAGGCACCCAATAACATGGTTCTAAAACCTAGTTCGGGAGCTATTGTATCCTCTTACCCTTACAATATATACAATACTTACTTACATGCATAGGTACATATATCAGTTATATGGCGTATGTGTATGTGTGTAAGAGAAATAGTCATCACCAAATCTGATTGTATCTAACTAACGAATAGCGAACTTTCTAATCAATTTTGATATCCATAACAAATCAACGTTTGTACTTAACGAGACGATGCCAATTAATGTTAACTTTCACATTTATAAAAATAATATCAAATTAAAAAACATCCGTACATTTCAATAAATATAAAATGAAAAATAAACAGATACGGGCAGGGATTTGAATCCGCGACCTAAGGGAAACCGTCCCGTCGCTCTACCAATTGAGCTACCGTATCGCTACCCGTCTCGGTGAATTGAGTATTTTACTCGTATATATGTTCGTCTTTGCCAGGACGGTGGTGACTTCTAGTAGTCTTCTTTCGAAAATGCTAACCAATGCAAGTTATACATATTTAAAAATATTTTCAAACATCGATATGTTTGTTTCCCCTCCCTAAATATGAAATATGCGATTCCTTATACAGAGTGTATGCATCCCTGGGGAACATTGGTCAAGTAGGTTATCACAAGTGGCCATGGGCGATGAAAAATTTATGTCTCAATTTACTTCAGAATTTAGCTCCGTGTCTTGGATTAGATCCACATCTCAGGAGGATTGAAACTGTTACTGCTGGATTGGTTATTGGTTATCGGCTTGGTTATTGCTATACTATTCATTATTGCTATTGGTTTTGATATTTATAATAAAGTATCAAGACTGTTTATATTTCTTTGAGAATGTGTAATATTTTAACCATTTAATTGATATAAATTACAGAAAATTATATTTACAATGTATTTGTCTAGGGTTCATAATTGTACTAGGATAAGGTAGGTGAGGAACATATTTATACATATATATATATAGGAATGTATGTATGTACATGTTTTAAAATTAGTATTATCACTCTACTAAAATTTATGGAGCGTCTAAGTTATTTTGAATCATAAATGGTGAAATTTCGAATTTTTACTCATATAACAAATATATATTATTTATATATTTATCATACGATTCAAAACTCGTAGTATATAAAAAAATATTCTATTGTGCGGCCATCTTGAAACCCGTTAGGTAATTCAAATTTTAAACAACGTAATTTGCAAATCAAAATAACGAAGACATGAGATCTTCCACGAGATTGTATGAAGATAATCATTACTAGGAAATATTCCGTTAGATTGAGACATAGCTTTTGGTTTTATTTTTTGGTATTATATCCGTTTCATTTTTTTGTAAAAAAAATAAAATTGTGTATTACATGGTATTAAGATACAAAGATAGGTCCTGAGATAATATTATTATGAAGTCAGACAGAGGAATTGCAAGTCATGACCAAAGTGACTTGACTTGCTTTGACTTGTCACAATTTGGAATGACACATCATGTATTTCATTAAATTCGTATTTAATTGCATGACTTTTCTACAAAGGTTTTGGGTTAAGATTTTATTTAACATGTTTTTAACCAAATTAAATGTAAAGTGAAAAATAAATGTTATCGTTTTTTTGAACTTCTTTAGCAAATATTTTAAGATTATTGTTAGATTTTAAATAAGTACATATATTTCTTAAAAATTATACTTTTAATAGATTTCTAAAAATCCATATTATATACGTATATACAGACAAAAATACACATTTATATATTATAATTTTACTAACAAATAATTGAACTGAAGTGCTGTATTGTTTTAATTATTCAAAATTTAACATATTTTATAAACATTATGAACCTCACAGTACAAGTTATAGGTGCTGTTCACGTTATATATAAATGACATTGAATCCCCATTGATCTGCCGACGTCATTCACCACAGGCTGTAATTAAAGACTCTTTAATAATTGTCATTTAAATTATTTTGATCCTTATATTCCTTTATGATTTAAATGCAATGGATTTAATTTTTTTCTTTGAACGGTTATTAACGTTGTTTTCTTCCTGAACCTGAAATTAAAGATTCTATATTAATTGTCATTTAAATGATTTCGATCCTCATATTCTTTTTTCATTTGAATGCAAAAGATTTTTATTTTATTTTTAGAAAAAAATTAAAAAAAATGTAATATTATTATTTTATATAATTACTAACAACGTTTTTTTTTAATTTTTTAGTTAAAACATGCAATTGTCACTTTTCAAGTGTATTTTTCCTGTCACCTGTCACATGAGCCAGGGAAATGACAACTTGTGGTAATGAACTTATTCAATACCATCTCTGGGTGGTCTTATTGTATATTTAGACTCTATGTTGAAGATAATAAGGTTTAAATTTGCATTTAAAATCATCTGATTATGATATTATACCGCGACAAAAGAAATGTCATGTCATCGCAGTTGTATTGAATATATTAAGATGACATCGGAGCTAGAAAAATATTATATTAAATGAATAAATAATATTTATAATAATATATAATGGGCTAGAGTATTTTATTAACAGTTATATCAACTTATTATATAGATTAAAATAAAAGCAAAGTTAAATATGTTATATTCATAGTAATATTGGAATAAATTTACCGAAGTAGGTATTTTGTCAATTCTGTAGTGTCTCCGTTTCTCTGAAACAAAGAGAAATAACGAATAGATAAGTACATAGTTAAATAGTAAAATAGAACCATGAAGCCTCGATAAGCGGTATTATTGCTCGTGGAATAGAAAAACAATGAATAATGGTTTGACTTAAAATAACGTTTGCCATTTGGGTATAAGTTTAGAGGAAGTACCTAAACTACAAACGCTAGTTGTTGATTCTACTTTACCAACTTAAGCGAAAGTCAAGTGATCTAATGTCAATACATTTGTTATTCTATTTGACAAGCTACAGTGCCACTCGTCTAGGATATCAATTTCTTGTTGGTTAAAATATCATAACAATTGAATCAATCAACTATTTATTAACACGTACAAAACAATTAAAGCATACGAGACGTTATTTATTAACACAATCAATCCTCGTATCATATAAATCAAGTTTTCCCTTCACCCTTTCCGCCTGTCACCATCACGCTAATTTGCCACTTATGTATATGGAATACAGTTTATAATAGCTTGTGTGTATTTTAGGGTTCGCAGGTGCATCAATCGATCAAAGTCAGCAAACCGTGACAATTTGACGTACGACAATCCGGTTGATGCAAAACGGAGACGTCAACACTGACGACACGGTTATATGACGGACGATTATTTTTTATTTTATATTTCTTTTTTTGAGTATAATAATAAAATAATAGAATAGTAAACAATTAACTATTAATATAAATAATTTAAAATTATATTTAATTATAAATTAATATTTTTTTTACAATTCCTCCAGCATGTAAGCCAGGTTCAACATCTGCTTTGACAATTTACATCTTAAATTGATGTGAGGTGTCAAGTTGGGGTCCATCAAAATTTCAAATAGACTCTGTAAGTGGATTTTTAGGGGTCTCAATGTAACCGCCGAGAAAATTGATGCTGTCAAAGGAGCTTTATTTAATTTGGGGGTTATTAATCAGATGAGCCACTTTAGAGTATGATACTATTGTATGTCTCTTTCCTGTGTTGTCTTAATATTACCATAATAAATGTATGCATACATGTTAGTATGAAATAAGGGAGCTTTATATTTGAATAAGCGAATGATCAACACAAATTAAATATATATTGTAAATATAATATAAGAAAAAAAATACTTACGAAAGAAAATAAGAACTACAAAAGTAAACCAATAATCGGTTTGTCATCGAAGTCATGGAACTAATTTGGCAGATTGTCGATAACTTTATAACTTAAACCACAATATGAACCTTATTGTTATAAATTTAAGAGCCACAGATTTCAATATCGCTTTCAAAATATCAAATTGTCATCGTCAAATTATACAATCGATTCGTACGAGTTTCAATTCGATTCCAGCCGGCGACAGATGTCGAAGAACGTGACGAATTTCGGCTAAACGAACAACCCTAATAGTACCCTACACTACATAATGTCAAGCTAATAACAACTCTATTTTATAGTCAAAAGGTTGAGATTTGCTTGTAATATATGTATTGTATTGGTTAAGCATTGGTATTGGTAATCAGTTGGTGACCGCAAATTGTTGTCCCTCGATCGTCAGGAAATTACGATTTCGATTTTTATTCCATGTGGATTTATAGTATATGGAAATGTAGACAAAATATTAAGGTATATAATAAGATATTTTTTTAAAATATCCGATGTTTGTAACTAATCCGTTCAAAGTCAAAAGTCAAAGTCCTTTTTTAATTTTATATTATTGCATTTATGAAATATCAGACTATAATTGGAAGGTTCCAAGGAATAGGTACATATAGAAGTACCGGCAAATAAACTCAATGGACACTTTTCACATTATTATTTACCAAAATCACAAATTAAATAATTAAAAACATATTTTTAATGTCCTTGAATTTGTCAAAATTTGCATTTGTTATTTGTTGTTATTTCAAACAATAAAACGTAATTTTTTCATATTATTTTTTGTAACAAAAAATTATAATTCTCTTAATATTTTCCATGTACTATAAATAGTTTTGTTTTTGTGTATGTCATCGTGAGCAATGAAGGCCGCAAACGATCGCGGTGTCTTTGAATCGGTTTTAGAATTTTGGCGCAAGTTATAGACAGACAGATAATACATAAAAACTAAATTTTTATTATGTATATATTTATAGACATGACATAATACAATATTTAAACATAACAAAATTCTAAATTAGTGTTTTAATTAGATAATGGATAATGATGTTAAATAAAAAAAAACTATAAAAGTACCAACATATTATTTATATTCTATATTCTAAAAGTGCCCCTTCATATGTGGTCATGGCAACAGTATTATACTACTTGTTAAAATAACGAAAAGAAGTAGCAACGATAAAAATAATTTATAAAACTGCCAAATCAAACAATACAGTCACATCACCATCACTCACCGACATTGTTATGTCACATCACTAATACGACACTAGCCATTGTGATAGCCAAAAAAAGTATCACTCACACGACACTCCATTGTTATAGCCCAAAAAATATTTAAAAATGGAACACAAATATCTAAGATTCGATTTTGGAATATCATCGGCGGGTATATTTCATCTTGTCATAACACGGTGGGTCAAAGGAATGGATCAGAGCTTGATAAATTACAGTTCAAATTTGGAATAATGTCTTTTTCACTATTCACGGGTTGGACTTGGTGAAGTGATGACGTATCAAGATCTGGGTTGAGATGTTATAATCATAACGTTTGAGGAAATAAAACTGTATGTTTTTACACAAAAAACTAAATTATATGTTGTAGGTACCTCTTTATCATAGTAAATGTATTCGAAGGAATATATATACCTTTTTGGTAATAAATAAAGAAGTATTTTGTTAAATACCCGAAATTCTAAAAACGTAAGGAACTGATGAAAAGCAATGTCATAATTCAAATTTAAATAATTCTAACTACGACAGTATATATAAATATACATAAACGTGTATATATATTATGTGGTAGTTACTGAGTAATAGTTTATAATACATATCCAACCAGACAACAAAATAAATAATACAATACCATATTTAACTAACTGGTTGATAATACTTAAAGAGACAAGTCAATAGCTTTTAATGTATATTTCTTACATTATAAGCTATTAGTATATATAAAATAAAAACTTATATAAATAGAATATTTTATATAAAAGATTAGTTGTGTAAAACATTCCACTATCTGTATCCAACAATGTCCGTTCAATTTGTCACAGCCAAGTAATGAAGCACTTGACAAATGATGCCAGGGTAATGACGCGGAACAGTTATTAAGAGCAGATCACTAGTTAATCTGTCGCTTTAAGATAACCTGGGTGGCAGGAAAGATACTAATAGTGTCTTTGATTCATTTATCTTACAATATCCGTGATTATCTTTACATATAATGAATCATTTACACGGGTTTCATAATTATCATTTATTTAATATAATGTACAGGGTTGAAATATTTTGTAAATTATTATTATATTGAGGTTCCGTTGGTCGAGTGATTAGCGCAGACGCCTAACGTATACCGGCGCAATGGGGCTTGTGTTCGATTCCCGACAGGGACAGGCATGTATATAATGATCATATATATCTATATTTTTGGGATTGGTCTTTTATTAAATATAGTATCAGTCTTGATAATGTGTATTTCCATGTATTTCTATCGTTGTCTAACATCCTTAACACAAGCAAATAATTTGCTTACTGAGAGATTAGATCAATTTGTGTAATTTGTCCTGTGATATTATTATATTATTTGTATTTTCCTAAAATAGTTTATATATGAAAACTTTTAAACAAACACACAGAAAGCTTACATAAAATGGGATCCTATCCCTCATTACGAGGGCATACATCATCGTCACTGCAAGTGCAAGTCATCCTGAACCAGATGTGGAGACAGCTACTGGATTTAATTTAACATGAGTTTTATGTTAAAAAGAAAATATTACTTGAAAATAATATATATAAATAATTATTTTCTGTGTTTTTCAAACACTAGTTTATAGAGATAATAATATTACTATGTTGCGGCTTCACATACATATAAATAACGGACACAAAGTACACACAGATTTTTCCCGTATGTAAATCGAACCTAGAACTTTTGGAACAGTGTCATCACTAACCACCACACCAATAGGTCATCAAATTAATAATTACATGCACACAAAAACTTAATATTTATATTATTTATTATAATAAAGTCCCACTCCATATTAAGCAACTACAGATGACAAAAGAAATATCAGAGCGGTAGCTTTTATAGAAATTAACATAAGTATGGGAGCCTTAGAGGCTAATTAAAAAGCATCTTAGATTTATGATAGATTTGGGGTGCATCGTGCTCTGTCACTGGGGTGGAAATGGGGATGAAATAAAAATAAAACTCATCATTTGACCAGGATTTGTCATCCTATTGTCAAAGAGTATGAAGACATATACACAGAAATATTTCAATTATTTTATTATACATACCTGAAATTTATATACAAAAGATTCTTTTATTTTTATCTATCTTACATATATCTTTTGTGTTTCCTTTCCAAAACTCAATATATATTTTTTCAATCCTTAATTCTGTAATAAGATTCTATAAATAACTACTTACAATTGCGTTTCTTCTTTTGTTATTGTTTATTTTTTAAATCTTAAAAATACGTTACCATGATACGTCAATGTCCTTTTTTGTAACAGTGGCTCTAATCTTATCTTTCACACCTTTTATCAAGGCAGGCTTTGAAAGCATCATCAGTGAAGCTACCATTAAAATCTCTTGATGTTATAAATAAAAATGTGATTGGCAGTGATACGAACAGCTTCTATTTGAAAGTTCATTAGGGTACAACGCTGACATCCGATAGACAGGACAGAACTAATGGAGACGATTTTTGTAAATATTTTTTCCATAATAACATAATTGGACAAATAACACAAATTGATCTAACCTAAGTAAGCAAATTATTTGCTTGTGTTAAGGGTGTTAGACAACGATACAAATATATAGAAATCCATATTTTAAATATATTTGACAAACAGACAAACCCATAAATGCCTACAGACGTATATGCTCATCACATACATGCTTATCTCTGGCGGGAATAGAACCCAAGCCTCTTTGTTGGTGATTTTGAATATGTATATTATGTTTTGCATTAATAGCACTTAAATTTCATATAGGCAACTTATTCTAAATTGTCTACTAAATTATTATATTTTTTAAATTAAATCTCCTTCAAAAAGGATCATATAAATGCGCTAAATTTAATAGTTCATTTGGTAAAGTGACGGAATGATTCTCCAGAGATCATAGATTGGAATCCTACCCGTAACTATTTATTTAATATTTCAAATAAATATTTTTTTATTATGAACGAACATCAAGTAGCATCTACAGATTCGTTGTCCAGTTTCCCCATTAGTAGCCGACACCCTCGCAATTAACGATAGAGTTGGCTTTTATTATTTTTTCACTTGTCGCTTATGAAGACTTCTCGGTATGGCGGTGTCAAACAAACATTCTGTCAACTCACCGCGCTCAAAGACGCCGACTACCCTGTCAGTGCAGGAGAAAGATATTCACGAAATATATTTAATATCTACGATATAATATACTTAATATTTTTTTAATATGACCAATTTTAGTTGTAGTATTTGTAATAAAATTTGTACTGATTTATATAACTTTAATTTTCACTTTTGAAAAAAAAAGTGAGAAATAATCGTTTGTATGATCATGTAATGTAATGAAGGATAAAAAGGATATACCAAGAAGAAGAAGCATGAATGGTTAGAAGAGAAAACATGGATGGGGTGCGTGAAAAAATATATGGTAAAGAAGCAAGTCTACACTGAGATGACGTGGGATAGAAAAAGCGTGGAATTTATACTTTTTGCCATCCCAAAATAACTAGGATAAGGATGAAAAAAAATATTGTGTTCCAAATTCAAATAACCGCAAATATTTAGTGAATACCAAAATTCAATTCACAGACAATTAAGTAAACGGTGTCAACGTACCGTGATCAATTGAGATGAATTGAGATGATCGCCGCAACCAATCGATAGCTACGACGATTTTGATAAAAATACTTTTAAACTGTTATGTCCAAACTGGGCAATAATCGTAAAATATCCACAATTCTCGTTTGAAATAAGTAATAGTTCGAATTATTTATGCATATAACATAGGTATATTTTGCAACTTATCATAAAAAAGTGACAATTATATACTTATATAAAAAGTATAAAATATAAAAATTACTGTTAAATCAAACTAACAAAGAGTATTTTTACTATATCCTATTTTAGAAGGTCATCCTAGTTCTTAATTTTATCCGATTATTACTTTAAAGGTATATCATTTTTAATACTCAGTATTATTGATAAGTCATCCTAGTTATAATATAATGTGACATGCGAACATTCGAACTGTAAGAGTATTAAAATAAAAATATTTTTGATCCTGGTACAACACAATCTAAACTTAAATTACTAGTAGATAATACCAAATATTATTATTAAAACAAACTTTATTATTTAATCTTCTATCATATTTATATTTAACCTTGTATGTCCACATTTTAATGCAAATATTAAGCAAGCTTTCTCTGTTAGCAAAATCTTGGGAATTGGACAACAATCTGTGACTAACAAACCGACGCGACGGTAAATAACATGTCTTTTAAGTATTATAGCAATTTTACGGTGATGAAGATGTACAGAAACAGGTATGGTACAGGAACAGGTATGTTTTTTGGTACAGTATACATACAAAAATTCTGTGATGAAAACGGCATATCCTAAAAAAATATAACACTGGTTGCCACTAACAGTGTGGTAGGATCAGGTATGGTACGGTTCTTTTGGTACAACAATAGGTATGGTGTGTTTATTTGGTACAGTATACCTACATAAGGACTTCGTTATTCTATATTGGCACGTCCTGAAAAATCATAACACTAGTTGCCACTAACATAGTCCATTGCATTCACACCTCCCCTCATCTATGAATAAATGATGTTTCATACCCTCAGGTCTTGTTAGTGCTGGCATTACACTATATGACCTAGACTTTCAATATTTGTTGACGGATTAAAGATAGACAAAATGGAAGACTTATTGTTGTTACTTGTATTTTTATTTTTTTTAATACACAAATAAATGATAGTTCAAATAACGATAACAAATAAAAAAAACAAATTATGTTAGATAATCCAATAATGAAATGAGCTAACCCTTATAATCAAGAGAAACGAACGAATCTCCAGTTAGCATTTTAACTATCCCAAATAATTGGGATAAAGGAGCCTGTCCTCATCCTTCAAAACGATGATGTTCTGTTTACCAAAATACTCAAGATTTACGATGAAATCTTTATATTTTATATAGAGGGTACTCATGAATTATTTTATTTTATTACGTATTTTAAATGGGCGTAACTTCACGTTGGCATTAAGGTACGCAAATGATATTTCCCGGCAACGCCATAATTATAATCGCATCAATCAGATGCGCAAGCGCAGGCCGGCTAAATGGTTATTAGCCGGCTAATATACATGTTGTAATACATGTATATTTTAACGGTAATATGCGTTCATGCGTTGACATTTTTATTGGTCGTATAATAACTGTTATAACGAAAATATATAAAAAAATAAATTTATATCTTTGTTTCAGATTTGTTTCTAGAGAATAATATATCTTGTGTATCATTAAGTTAAGAGACTTTGTCAATCGAATTGCAAAGATATATTATTAAAGCCACTTACGCAAATAAATTACAGTTATATAAAGATAGACATAGTGCAGTGGCGTAGTTTATTGAAATGTCAAAGCAATTTTGAATATTGAGGTCTAGTTGTCAATGAGGTAATCTAGATTGTTTCTCATATCATATCATATTATAGATTGTTTTAGATATTTTAAATAAATAAAATATTAATTGTGTTATTATTTCTTTCCAGTTCTATATATAATGTCTTTCAGTTATTTTAAATTTTAGTTGTTATATATCAATTATAAAGAAGTTTAGGTATAGGGTTTTTTTTAATTGGGCCAGTGTATAATAATTTGAACCTATAGGAGTGAGTGAGTTTATCAAGTATGAGTTTTCTATAATATGTTGTTAGTTTTCTTTTGAAGGACTGTTTTTATAAAATTGTAAATACTTTTATTTTATTGATCGAACGAAAACAGAAGAGACAAAAGTAAAAAATGACAAAAGGTCTAAAAATTTTGTAAAATTATAAAATTATTTTTTTTATCCTAATTTATTTTACTTACATTTAAAAGTCAACACTTTTAAATGTAATCTTTGTAATGTAAGAAACAAATAGGTTAGTTGAAACGGGTCATATTTTATTTCTTGGCACTGAATAAAAACAAAACATTGAACAACTACACTCAAGATTGAACCACATAATGCCATACAAGTACATGTTTGGCTGCCAAACTACTCTGCCATTCGCTACTCATTTATATGTAGTGTGTCTGTTTGTGTTTGTGTATTAATGACTCTGTTATACAACCACGCATACACAGAAACAATCGAACCATAATTCTTATCAAATAGCAATGCAATATTATATAAATAATAGCTATATATTAGTTACTATTTATATAATAGCTATATATATATATGTCTGCCAAATTATCAAAGAATTCTGTTTTTCATTTCCCAAAGGTAAATTATTTTTTTTATGTCAAATAGTCAAACTCTACTTGCAAGGTTCTAAAGACTACATTCATTAAAAAGAACCACCAAGAAAATATATGGATACTCGTTTAATTTATTAATAAATGTACAATAATACATATATAGACTATTTCAAGTATATTAGACTTCAAATATAGAAGGTATAAAAAGAATAGAATAAATAACATTATAAATAGTTCTATAATAACCTCGTTTACTTTACAATAACAATCAACATTCAAAATAATATTATATACTAAGAAAGTCGAGTAATATACGGAGTTATAAATAACTTTTCTCAAAAAATAATACAAAATTACACTAACAAGAATTTGATTCTAATCAACTTTCTATAAAAAAAATAAAAAACCAAGCCACGTTCCAGTGTGGGGGGTAATAATATGAATTAAAATAATTGTGTAAGCGCGAGGGGGAGGGGCCAAATGACAATCACCTAATGAACGGGTGCGTACGCGCAGCTAGATCACAGGTGTTGTATAGTGATGTGCTGACTATAGATAATATTGCTGAATATACAATATTTTTATTTTTATGTTATAAAAACATATATACAAAATTGATTGAAGAGTAGTCTAGAAAAACATCTTTACGTTCTAAAGTAATTTATAAAAAAACTCATCAAAAGAACTTTCCGACATAAATTTAATGTTTTCGTATACTTTCTGTAATGACCTCTTAAATTTCCATTGATATATAATATACATATAATAAAAAATTTAGTAATTTTAAGTAATAATTTACCAAATTCAATTCAAAGTTAAAAATATTTTTATCTACTTGACCGTGACATAAAATAAATATTTAAGAATCCCTAAGAAGTTATCCCTTCTTGATTAAATTTTAAAATCTAACTAGATAAGATTTATCAACCTTTTCCCATCACTATTAGCTCACGGAAGGTCCACAGCCGAGCCATGTTATCATTATATTACCTATTATTTCCCATCTGTCCAATATTTACGCTATTATATGCTATATATATATATCATATAATATATGTACCTATATAATAAAAATAATATTTTTATTCTGAATCGTGGCTACAAAGCTTAAGCAAACGTTTACGTGTGTGTGAAAATGATTAGTAATGTTTTATTATTATAGTTCTATATATTTTTTTCTATTTTCTCTTCAGATTTTTTCTTTAAAATTCTTAAAGAGGTATATATTTGGTATTATTTTTCGATTAATATGAATATTTCCTTTACTTAAATGACATTTCTTTTATAAGTAATAGTAATGTTATTTAAATACATAATCTACATCGTTATCGTTCATTCTTTTTCACAGGTAACAAGTATTTGAACAATGGTGGGAATTTTAAGTTTAACAATTACTTGCCACGATAAGTTCAAGGGGTCCCGTACAAAAATTACAGTCATTTAATCTATAAATAATATATTAACATGTGTAGCCGTGTTAAGTTTACTTAAATTTTAAATAAAAATAGAAAAATAAACAGATGCTAGCAACCGACCACTGGGCTGTTTCCCAAAGATTTCGAGTTCGATTCCCTGTCCGTATCGCTTTATTTTTCATTCTATATTTATTTAAAACTATTATCATCTTTGCAGAGGTTGCAGGTTTGAATCTTCTTATTAGTTTTCTATCTATATTCGTTTTCAATTTAAAAAAGTTTAATTGAACTACACAGTTTTATACTGTGTAGTTCAAAGATTAATTTCTGTTGTGGTATTATTTAAATGTTTTTTATACAGCAAGCTAAAAACATTCATTAGGTTAGAATGAAGTCTAATATATGTCCCGATAAAGACGATCATATATATATTTATAATCCTATATTTATCAGAGCAGGTAGCGACACGGTAGCTAGATTGCTAGAACGACTGAATTGTTTCTCAGAGGTCACGGGATCGAATCCAATCAATAAATTTTTATTCAATATATTTTATTTCAATAACTTTAATATTGTTAAAACTATTGATAGAATCAAACACAATTAAATTCAATTACTTTTAACATTGTTTTGAATCAAAACAGTTATTTTTATAACTGCACTTATTTCTAATACTTCCGTTATAAAAACACCTCTAATAATAATAGAAGCAGCAGAACAAATTAGTACAGTCGTGAACTCAATATCATTCATTATTTTTAAGGACATCATAAAACAATATTACGAGGCGGCCACTATACTTACCCACTGTTCCATCCCAATTATTGGCTATAACTGCGGGTTTGATTCCCGACAATAATTATAAGTGTACAGTCAAATATAATGTGGAACATAAATAACATATACTGTCCTTCGACGTATTTTAATTAGTTTTGTTGTCGCCGTAAAATATATTCATGAAATAAATCACAAATAGTTATTAGTACTAAAGATGAAAACAGACTTATTTCGAATTTCTAAAGAATCTTATCAGATAGGAGAAAGTATTTGTAATTTTTGTAACTAACTTTTTTTAGATTTGTTTTGTTAAATTGTATGTGGAAGAAGTGCACTGTGCACTAATAATAACTGCAAAAATTAAGATTTTTACTTGGGTTTCTCTGATTTACAGGAGGATTTGAGAAGAATGGAGTATACTAAGGCATATATCACTCCAGGACATAAGAACAGAAGTGGAGTTGGTCAGGTTTATAAGGTTTATTAAGCTGTTGAACTTACGACATTTTCACTAAACAATAAACAACACATGCCTATACAAAAATTATTATAAAATACTTGCTAATTACTATAAATGTTTATTTCAACTTAAATATATTATATCACTTATATATTTTTTGCCCTTACCGAGGATTGATCCTACGACTCTTGACTTCGCTATCGTCACAAACCTTTATAACAATTTACACGCCCCGTTTGTGGAGTGTTAGCGCAGATGGCTAACAGAGCTCGGGTTCGATTCTCGACTCATGTATGTGATGAGCAACGATGTTTGTATTCCTGGGATTGGTCGTTTATTAAACATATTCTCAGTACTTATAATGTTTATTTCTATATATTTGTGTCGGTGGTTACCAGAAGCAAATAATTTGCTTACTTGGGGATTATATCAATCTTTGTAATTTTTCCAGAAATTATATATAAAGCTATATATATATATATATATATATATATATATGTATATATATATATATATATATATATATATATATATATATATATGTATGTATATATATATATATGTACATATATATATATATATATATATATATATATATATATATATATATATATATATGTATAACAATGCACTAAATTCAGGTCACTATTTCAGGTCAACTAAATAAACCTATAGTATCTAATACAGTGTTCTGTGACCTGTTATCAGATGTAATCGAAGAGCTATCAGCTTTTGCTGAAGTCGTCTAACTTTAGTAATTCACTCGCCAACTTACAGGGACAGCCGCTAGATCTCAACGTTTGTTGCAGACCTACAGACAAATAGACACACCAAAACTTTTAGAGAGCATCTAACATTCTTATTTGGAAATGATTTTTTTAGTAGCAATAAAATTATAGAGCGAATTTTGAACAATTTCTCTGTTAACGAAACTAAACTATAAAATATATCTTGGGTTACATTTTTGAATAAATATAATTTAATATTTAAAAACTATCTTTAAAAAGGTTATATAAATTTGTTAAATGTCTTAAAGGAATAAAGCATGTAAATTTATATATTTACCACCCACCGATAAATTTGGCAATGACAACTCTATATATTAGTATCTCTTCAAATTGTTAAGTGTTGGACAAAGTTGTGTTGATAGTGCGATTAGAACCCGCCTCACGTGTCGGAGTCGTGTCGTGCCAGGCACCACTCCAATGTCCAATTAACAATCATGTTTTTAATTTTATTCCCCCGAGGGCGCCTCTGATAAGCCAAGGTTGATAGAAATTGAAACAATTAAAAGTTTTCGGGAAATCGTTGAATCATTGTGACACGAATCACGCGATAATTCGTCAAGTAATTCAATTTAGTTTTTATACTTACTGGGTTCTATTCTCGGTTATGACAATACTATTATTATTTGCACTAGTAATACAAATTTAGGACCCAATTATTAAATTCTAAGGTAATATACATCGTCATTTATCGGACCATCCCTAAACTCATGACTAATATATAAGTAAGGGTAGAAAATTATGTATGTCATACATTGTTTGTCATGTCGCACGAAATCGAACCCGGGCCCCTAGCGACGCTTTAGCATTTGTCTTCATTTTGCTACTTAGTCTTGAAGGGAGGGGAAGATTGGATGTCGATAAGGATAGACAACATCGAGCAATATCAGAGGAAATACGTGTTAAAAATATGGGGTATCATTAAAAATATTGATTTAATTAAATTAAATGTATTGAATTTTTTTTTAATATGCAAGCATAATTATCAGGTCATAATATTTTTCATCATCTACCTGCCCTTATCCATCCAACCAACCATCCATCCATCCTATATCCTCCACCATCTTTTATCATACGTCTTCTCAGTAGAGACTGGCTTCTTTGTCATTTGCAAACTTGAGTCTTCTCCTCATATGCTTTTCATCACATTACATAACCATACCACAATAAACGAATATTTGTAAAATAAATCAACTGCTAAATGATATCCCATAAGTAAAGATCAAAATAAAATATTCAAATCAATCGATAAGATCGTGCACATCACTAATTTATAGCACAAGAAACATTGATATTAATTATCTTTTCCTGTACCAAATCACGTCTCAATCTAATTATCAGATATGCGACCGGTTGATATTAAATTAACAAAACGCTTTCCCTCGGGAAATAAACCGTATTTTTAAATATAATAAGAGGGAAATAACTAATTAGAAATTATTCTATTGTTTTTGTACAAATTGGGTTATATTAATGCTTTATTTAAATAAATTGCTAAGGGATTTTCAATTGGTTTTCTATAACACCTTCGAATTTTGGACAATTTGGAATTTGAGAACGTCGGATTCTGGTTGCACCTTTTCCACCATTGAGGATAAGATATAATTTCATGGATTGTACGATTAAGTTTGTACGTTCTTCTAAATAAATAAGTACATTTTGACATATATATCTTAAAAAGTTTAAAGATCCTCATTGTTTGTTAAAAATAGTAGGCCTTATTTCTTGCTCAAGGTATAGTTCTGGGTGCCCTAACTTATCTCATATACACACTTGGGAAATTAGCAGGCTTCCAATATTCATACCCAAGGTACTATACTAGGTGCTCTAACATATCCTATACATACCGTTGGTGGAATTGGTGGACTCTCAATTTTCCTACCGAGGGAACTAACCTAACTCAATATCTGTATCAAAATTACCGTTTAACGTACAGTTACATCAAAGGTCCAAATCACTAAGGACCAATTACTCTGTTAAATGCAGCAACGCTTCGGGCGTATGAAATTTGAATTTGAAATTTCGATACCAATTTAGCTTCGGCAAGGCGTTAGGCGACAGTACCGAAATGTTGAATCGAATTGTTTTGTATAAGCAAAACCTTCAGATAATGCTCATATCTGTCAATCCGCTTTTCCTATTAACATAAGAACAAAACTACTAAGGCTAGAATGTTGACATTTGTAAAATAGATCAATTTAATAACGTCCTAAATCTAAGAAATGTTTTTTAAAAACTTTGATGAGGGGTATTAAACAGTGAGAAGAGTGAGAGAACATTTAAATTCCACTTGAACGAAGTCGGGGCTGATCAATTAGCTAATTAAATATATAATATTATATTACTATGCTAGATACTGATTTAAACTCGTATTATGTCTCGGGCAAATAATAAATAAATGAAACAAAAAAAACTATTGCTACTTTGAACAACGTCTTTCTATCTTTTAAAGTTATAGTATCATTAAAAATAAGAATGTTTCATTATTTCTTCAATGGAACTTCGGAGACAACACTGAAGTTTAATCTGCACTTCACCTATACTGCTTCAGTCACAATATTAATACCGGGTCGCAGTTCTCCCGAGGGGTTTCTAAATCATCCGTCCCTGTCGCTCCCTCGCGCCAGGGATAACTTATATGGATATGAATTTCAAAAATATAATATATCGAAATACCCACAGCTAATTGATCTAAGCGATTTTTTTTTGAGAAAAGTAGTTATATACATATTTCGAATCAGCAATTTTTTCTGAATCAAAATATGTATATAACTACATTTCGCAATCTCGAATCTCTCAAATAAATCTCGCTTGGACGAAATAATCCTGAAACTGTCGATATTTATTATTGCCAAAAACACAAAAAAAAATTAACATAATTCTTTAAGACGCTTAGAAACCTTTAATATGTTACTTTAATTATCATTGTTTTTTATTAACATAAAACTGAACAGAATATATGAGATTATCCCATTATTAGCACATTTTCTATACATTGGCACATAGAATCTAAATATATAATAATAAATAATAATATCCAAGGGCATATCCACTATAAGATATCAACCAGCACCGCCTCCGGTTACCTTCGTTTTAGTCTGTAATTTTTCTTATGTTATTTATTTATTTATTACTGAGTGATCTATATGACGTCATATCTTACACTTGTAAATGGCTTGGCATTTATTTAGAAGCTTCGACTTTTGTCTTGGTGTCTATTTTGGATGGACGTATTTGGAACACGAACCAATTTAGCCTTTATTTTTTTTAAAGGAATTGTATTCAATTCACGTAATGTTTAATTATAATATATATTTTGTGCCATTTTTAACTTCGATATGAATGAAAACTATCTAAAAATCTGTCTTGAATTGAAAAAATCATATTGTATGATTTTATGTAAAAAAATAACGTTACAATTCGATTTGATTATCGTAAAATAACTGTCAAGTTATCAAAAATTGTAATGTCCAATTGGTCAGATAATTAGGTAATTCTTATTCAATACTGTTTAAGAAAATAATTGCAAATTTTGATTAAGAAGTTACCAATTTAAAAAATAATAACTGCGTATTATTATTTAGTTATATGTAGCAGGTTCGAATTCCGGTAAAAAAGTATTTATTGTTATTAACTCTATATATTTTGTATATATAACTCTTTAAGAAAATATATAGGTATACTTAAACATTCCGAATATTTTTTTTATATAAAAACTTTAAGTTAATAAAAAAATAACTGAACCGTACATACATTATATTATTACTCCAGTTAATGAAGGTAGCAGTTGTTATGAAGTCGTGCTTTTAGCTCCCTCGTAAAACTCCTACTTTACTGTTTCAAGTAAAAGATTTGAGAAAGCTACTAATTAGTTTTTAAAAGTTTTTTATTGTATTTGGCTTAAACTATTTATTTTATTATTGACATTCGTTTACGAGTTATTGAAGAAACATTTAGGTATAGCTATAGTGTATCTAGATTAATACTAGATTATTATAAATATCTTTTCAATACATTTTTTATTTTATTATCTGTGTCCTTATCCTTATCAATTCCTTCCAGTCTCTTCTATCATACGTCATCCCAGTGTGATATTCTTTACTATATCCTTTTTCACGCATTCCATCCCTTTTTTTCGGTCTCTTCTCTTACAACCATTCACTTTCATACTTAAGACTCTTCTCGTTACATCCTTTTCATCCCTCCTCATATAATCTCAAATAACCCTATACCTTTCACCAAATAATACAATTGAATACAAAAGAAACTTGATATAGATAGAATAATAGTAACAATTATTAATTTAGTGATGTGCATACTACAAATATCGATAAACGTTACCTTCTACTTTGCTCGCCAGATGTCAAGCAGGTGATAGACTTAGAATTCAAAATCAATTCGTTAAAGGATTTGGTTTTTTATTGCCATGTCATTGGATAAAATAGGATTTCTACATCTGCTTGATTTTTTATAAGTTTTAAGTCATTGGAATGGCCGTTACTGTACTGATTTAATTTATTGAAAAAATATATTTTATTATAGAGCTTGTATAGTTCTAAATATTTAGTTTTATGAATATACATTATATACAATCTCCTTGTCAACTGCTGGGCAGATCCTCAGCTAAGTTACCCCACTTCAAGCTAGCTACCCAGCTACAAGAATATAATTTGTCAATTTGTTTTCTAAGTATTGAATACACAATTCCATTTACCCGTACTTCAATCACATATATTTAAATAAAATTAATTTAAGATTGCGTTTTAATTTCAGAGCAATTCAGATAGCTGGCTATCCGCTGTAATTATAACACACATAATAGCTCATTCTGCATCTTGCCTCAGGAGCATTCAGGACTGAGACAAAGACTGTTAAAGGATTACCGAAAATCCGAATCTTATTAAGTGGGAGGGGTCTTAATTAGTCCCCATTGTAACATGACAAGCACCGGCAGTTTTGATACAACCGCAGACAGACACACACTGCTCATTATATTGATGAGCATATCAAATATTGTAATATCAGTCTTGGACAATTTCGTGAGCAAAGATGTGTGTAACTATTCTATTGCTTTTTTATAATTTTTCTTAATTACTTCAGTACTGAAGTAATATTTTCTCTAATAGTAAAGTTATTTTAGTAAATTTATTTAAACTAATAAATGGAATTAACATGGTCAGGTAATTTGGAGGGATGAAGAGGGTGTAACGAGAAGAGACTTAGGTATGAATGTGAGTAATTGTAAGAGAAGATACCGAGAGAGATAAAGAAGACGGCATTGAGATGACGTATGACATAATGACATGACATATGACCCAAAATAATTAAGATGAGGATAGATGGATCATAAATTATGTTTAATATTATTTATTAATTTATATATATACAAAGCTCGCATTAAGATTATAATAAACCTGTGTGGCTGGAAGCATCACAAACATAAATAACGGATACAAAGTACAACCAGCCCGAACAACAATCTGTGGGTCACACAAGGAATGATCCCGTGTGAGAATCGAACTTATAACCTTTGGTTCAGCTGTCAGGGTCACTAACCACCACACCATGAGTTCATTAAAACTATATAAGTTTATTTAATAGGGTAAATAATGTTGTAGGTTCGAACCAACCGTGTGTCACAGTGTGGTTCAAGCCACAAATCAAAATAAGAGTTTGTAAACGTTTAACTAAATCACCGTTTCTCCAAAACTCTCAGTTTAGATAATTACGGACTCCCAAGTTTCTTTCACGAAACCATTCTTGAGAACTAATTAAACTGAGACAATACTTCAATTATATATGTTATTTTTAATGTATTTTGCTTATTATAAGGAGTAGACCATTGACGCTAGTCGAATAGATTGATATAAAACAGAAGATAAGAGAAGATAGAGTAGTGAAGCTAGTCTAAAATGTGTATATCAAAAAAAAAAAGAAAAGCAAATGAGGCTACCTATCTGTCTCTCCTTCTTGCATGTGTGATCAGACAAAGATAATTATAGGTCTGTCATCTTGTATTATAATTGCGTCTTTTATTATTTGTCAGACACTAACACTCAGGCCTACCCATGGCTCCCATACTCTATATATAATAATTATATAACCCTGCATAGTCGGCAACGAACGCGTGCCATTTACCTACAGCCTACAAATCATTTAATTGATAAATTTCTTATAGATGATACATGTGAAATTATACCTTATTTACAGGATTATATAACCTATAATCAAATGTAAATAAAACTTCAATTGATATCTGAAGCAAGTACTAATAAATACCACTAATTGGTTGTAATTTTCAATAAATTTCAAGAGACATGTCGATATCCGATGAACGCTATTAAAATATATATTTAAACTGAAAACAATTTACTACTTTTTCTTTTAACGAGTAATTATTTGATAAGTCTTATTACTAAATACAGAAGGCTGAGGGGAATGAAGGAATTAAAAACTATGAAAACGTTGATCAAATAGAAATACAAAAATATTTGACACTTCTATATCTTATATGCATACATTTGTGTATAATAGACAATAAGTGTGTGTGCGTGTCTAATTTGGCTTCAGTTAGAGACACTTGATGAACGCTAGTTGTCTCCTCTACGTATATGTAAAGTAGTAAGCTATTGTTTTACGTTAACGCCACTTGTCTCTCCTACACTGTACGCTACTTTACTACATTCTAAAGTAGATTTTGTTTGTTTATTTTACGTGTATTTTTTTTATCCAAATCGTACATTTACCATTTTAATCTATTAGCATTTACGCTATTTGTCCAACAAGCTAGATTTTTTTTATATTTCCTATATTTTTAGGGCCTATTTATTTATTAAATCTTAGCTTAATTGTTAAAATTCGTATTGATACTAAAAGCGACATTATCAAATCCTTATTAAGAAGTAATGCTAGAAAAAATAAATATTAAAAAGTCAGAAATGCAAGGTATTAAAGTAAAATAAGTAACCAATTAAAAAACACGAGGTCATTTACATACGACCACTTAACAACGACATGGAGACGTGACGGGACAGATACGAGACCTGTTTTATGACCATATTAAATTATTATCTGTAATTAACATATACAATTCAAATAGAAAAACATACTATTTTAGTAATTTTTTTTTTTGCTTTGCAATTTTTTTTTAAGTTTTTTGGTTTCTTTTTATTTAATATGCGTCACTTCAAACAAAAACTATTTTGTTTTGCGATTTTTTTTTTAATTTAAAGTTTTTTCTATTTGTGTCGTTTAAAATAAAAAGCAACTATTTACACTCTTTTATATTTTTAAGTTTTATACATCTTTAACATAAAAAAACATTGTTATATAAGTTAAAAAAAACGAAATCCATATATAAAATTCGTTATTACGATAGCAAAATCTAAATATATTTTTTTATCATCCTTGCTATTTGCAAGCCACAACAGTTATATAATTAAAGGTATTTACGGTAGTAATATCTGTCACCAGTTATCGATAAACGACATTGACTTACACTCGCGATAACTTTGACGGAGTATCACGATAAACCTCACGCTAGTGTCGTGGGACATCGATACTTTGTACTCACATCACTATTATCTCGATTACTAAGTTATAGTTCGGGTGCTTTCTTTTAATTGAGACAAAATTTGCTTCTATTTTTATTACTGTTTTTAGTGTTACGTTTCCGTTGTCCATCTGTCTATCTCCAGGTTGTATCTCATGAACCCTGATAGCCAGACAATTGGAATTTTCACAGATGATGTATATCTATTTCCGCTATAATAACAAAACTTAAAACAGAATAAAATAAATATGAAAGCGGGGTTCCCATACAATATTTTTTTTATTTGATTTCGGAATACATAACTAAATATTCACAAAATATTTAGTTATGTATTCAGTTTAGAAATAAATAAAATGAATATTTAAGGAGGCTTTACATACAAAAAAGGTGATTTATTTGTTTTTTTAGAAAATGGTACGGAACAATACGTGCGCGAGTACGACTCGCACTTGTCGGGATTTTTTGTAATTGACACAAAAATTTCGATTTTTTTTTATATATATCGTTTTTTTTCCGAAAGGTCTTGTTAAAAATACTAATGACTATAATAATGTCACAGTTACATTGTTAGAGGTAGCGTCGAGGTCGTCGAGGTCACTCTCATAAGTTAGTAATTGCGTATCTGAGACAATAAGATTGTCGGTCTTAGGATTTGATCACATTTGCATAATAAAGTCATTAAACTGTGTTATAAGATTCTTTGTAAAAAACAATATTTTTGAAACCAATTTTTTATTTATGTAGACATAAATGTATATATAATATTTACTATTTATATTGTCTATGTGTATAATATATGTTGTCCATTACCTATTCCTGCTCTCTCTAACCTCGTCTCCAACACTCTTGGATAGCAGGAGGAGATCTCTCCAAAGAGATAAGCTACGTCTTTGTATTTCTTATAATTAACTGTGGTACATAAAATAAATAAATAAATAATTAATATATATTTTTATTCGTTCGTAAATATTACTCTTGGCACATAGAACAAATATGACAACTATGTTCTTCTAAAAATATTTTTAGTTTAGAACATATATTAGTATGTATTTTATTATAAACTATATGCTCGTATTTAAGTCGTCTATCTGTTGTTAAGCATCGCTGTAGTTTACATACGAAACTCTTATCTAGAATATACCAATATTGGATTTTTTATTTTGTAGATACCTAATGCAAAATGCTATAGTGAATACCTAATTAAAAATATATATACTTAACTAGTACCAAGTTAAAAAAAAATACATAAAAAGATATCTACTTCATAAAAATTTATCTGCTTAAGTAGTACTAATACGAAAAATAACAAATATACTATTGTAGGGGGCTAATTTAAAAAATTTAATCTATATTTCTAAGTATTTGATAAAATAAAAAATGTACTTGTGAAGGTAGCTAATAAATTAATAAAAAAAGCTACTGTAGTAGTAGTACCTACTAAAAAACCTACCCAACCTAGGCTACTAGTATGCGCTATACCTAATAATATAGAGACATCTAAAACACGGAACTACTATCAGATATAACAATAGCGCGGGAAATAGTGCTTAGACAGTAAAGATGACTGTCTGTAGTGAGGATATATAATACATGGTCTTGAGAAAAAATATACAAAGGAAAAAAAAAACAAAAAAATCACGTTTTTTTTGTCCACTACTAGATTTTCATACAATATATGATTCTACAAATAAGAAAAATATGTCCAACAAGGAAAACTATCATGTTTTAATGACTTTATGGGTGTTTTAATGATATTTTTTTAGATTTTCAAACATACATATTATTCTGAACTTGGAAAAAAAATAAATTAAATTTTATTTTATTTTACATAATAGGTCTTACTTTTATTTTACATAATTGGTCATAATACTACCTTATCTAAAACATTATTATTACAAAATGATTATTTCAATATTATCACATAAAAAACAATAAAATACTAATTACCTATAACAAAAAAAAAACAAGGAAATACTTGAAGGCCACAGTGACATTTATCATTATATGCAAATGACGTTCATCTGACGTTGAATTGATAGGTATGTATGTATGAGTTATGATACATACAGTAGAGATATGTCAGGTTTGTGTGTGTCTAACAGGTGTGTGAGTGTCTAACAAATAATAAAAGAGGGAAGATGGGAGACCTATACTTATCTTCGTCTAATAACATATGAAAGAAATAGAGACATCTGTAACCTCTAGGTCTCTCATCTAGGTAATCTCATTTGCTTTCTCTTTTTTTTTTGGACAAATTTTATGCTGCCTTCCCTACTCTATATCTATAATATAAGTGTACAAAACAGAACAGTATATAACTACTAGAAAATATTATTAATTGTACAATTTACAGAAGACAATTTGTAACTATAGATTTTTTTTTAAATAGGTATGTCTATTTATTTTTCAATACTAACTGATGATGATGGATAGATGGATCCTGAAGTAGGTTTTATGCCCTAAAAAAAAACAAAATAATGCTACTTAGAAATAAGATTAATTAAATTAAAAAAAAAAACAAAAATAGTGTAAAGTGAAAGACAAAAAAGAAACGAGATAAAAACCATAAAATTTATATACGTGATAGACAGTTCCTTGAGAATACTGTTCAGAAATCAAGTGGTAGGAACTGTAGTTATGATGATAATTGACAGATTTTGTAAAATAATCAACTATTATTAATTATTCTATCAAACAATGAATTAAAACTCTCAATATCAATTGACAACACGTCAATATTTCATTAAATATCTAATATTTGTTTCAAAAATATCCAGGGAACCCAACATCTTAATTACGTCAGTAATTGACGTATTATAAATAATTTTACCGGCAAATTAAAACCTAATTATTTAATAATTAACACTTGAAGGTCTTATTATAATAATTACGATTATTGGCTCATACATTTGCATACAATTCTTCAAACACGCAACATATTGTCACAGAATGTTTTGGATTTATGTTTATGTGTATAAGAACACACAAAGCCATGTGTAGATACGTATAGGACTGGTAAAATAAAAATATATATATGTGTGTGTATAACAAACACACACACGTAGGGTTCCTCCACATGTACGTATAGGGTTTCAATAATTAAACTTTGTTTGTGTCTAACCTATCATAACACACACAAACAAACAATATATGTATAGGATGTGATGTCGTTATATGACAGAATTCTAAGCTTCTAGATAATAATATTGAAAGACGAGAATTGCAATGTAAGTAATTCTTATTTGAAATTAAAATTTTAAGTTTGACGCTTGACGTTGTCGAGATTTTTTTTAATGTCCAACGAGGTGCCATATGACCTTCTACTATAATTCCAGCTTAACAATATATTATTTTATAAATCACAAATGTAATATAATAGTAGGACATTTTTTCTTAATTAAATATTAAAACGTTTTATTATGAAAACAAAAATGTACGTGCGGGAAATAGTGTTTAGACAGTAAAGATGACTGTCTGTAGTGAGGATATATAATACATGGTCTTGAGAAAAAATATACAAAGGAAAAAAAAACAAAAAAATCACGTTTTTTTGTCCACTACTATTTTTTTTATTTTCATACAACATATGATTCTACAGATAAGAAAAATATTTCCAACAAAGAAAAGAGATTTTTTTTATGTCCAAGGACGTGCCATATAACCTTCTACTACAATTCCAGCTTAACAATATATTATTTTATAAATCACAAATAATAGTAGGACATATTTTGTTAATTAAATATTTATAACGTTTTATTATGAAAACAATAATGTATTATTTATAAATGTACAACAGTACAAGAATATTTAAATAGTCAAATAGTTATATACTTGGAAGAAAATCTTTGAACTTTTGTACTTAAAAATGGAGCGGGATAGAAAAACTATAAACTACAAAGATTATTTAGAACGTTACAATTATATTTTAATACCAAACTAAAAAAATATTGTTGTGAAAAATACTACAATATATTTTTTATTTTTATTTATTTCTTAGACACGTAACAAAATGTCTGACATTTGTAATTTTCTATTTCAAGTACAGCAACATTGGCGACAGAGTTTTGGCGCCAACGCGCGTGCCGATGACTGTAAACAATAATCGCAGTTGCTCGAATTTCAAAAACATTACCGCCGTGACGTAGTATCCGGTGAAGCCAAATTCGAACTGTTAACTTACAATGTTAGTAGCAATATCATTTTTCATTTATAAACCAACCATCCCTCTACAAAAAATCAAAATATTAAAATTTCAAATGGCGGGTAAAAAAGTTAATAATTGAGCAGCGAATTTTAAATAGATTCTCTGAACCGTTGTATAGGCGGGACATTGCTTATGAGTTCGGACTTGACTTTTTTATTTTCGTCTGGACCCCAAATTAAATTGACGGCGACCTGACTTCGTTTGTCCTCTGTTTGAAAAACGGCAATTAGTTGCCATATGCAAAAATGGAGATTACTTTTTTATTATTTTTATGAGTATGGTAACTAAATTTGAAATAATAATTATCATTCAGTTATTATACATAAATTAGCAAAGCAAGTCTAAAATGTCTCTAATGTTAGAGTAAAATGTGACTAAAGAAAGAGAAAGCAAATGAAGCTACCTGTCTAGCTTTCTCTTATGGGTGATTAGACAAAGATAAGTAAGGGTCTCTCATCTTCGCTCTTTTATTATTTGCTAGACACTCGCACTCACACTGCCTATGGCTTTACTCTATATATAATTATAAGATAATTACAATGAAATGTTTCTAACAATAACATATTTATTCCAAATGTCATATTTTTTAATATAGTAAAACCTCTTTGTAATAAAATTAATAACTTTCACGACATCTATACGAAGACTACAATTTTGGTCCCAAATGGGCGGGAAACATGTTTTTTTTTGTTTTCTATAAGAATTAAAAGTCTATGGTTTAGTAAATTATTATTAAATTCTGGGCGGACGTTTGGTTATGAAATTATAATTAGAAAACTGTTCCGCGAATGTTTTATATAAATGTTTTGGATTAAAGTAATGTGATATGAAATTCAAAAACATGGCGAACTTATTTGTTATTTGTGAATTTACTCTGAGCGTGTTTCTGTTATTAAATTCTTATAACAATTCTTTTGAATATTTTTGAAATTTGAATTGAATATAGGTATTATATCGGCTGTTCCAGGGTTATTTAGTCTAAGCAATATTTTTTTAGTAATAGGTATAGGCAGTGACATATTTGGAATAAAAAAATCGTTGATGAAAAAACAAACTTATAAACTTTCATCAACTTTTTTTTCAGCTTTTAGTTTAAGAATGTTTTGTCAGATCATAAGATCATAAGATCATATACACCTTGACATACACACACACACACATAAACACACAAGTACCCACACACACACACCCACGCACCCACACACGCACACTCACATATAAAAAATATACATATAATAATTCACTCTCTGTGTGTTTCAGTCCTTTATATCTTATTACAAATCTGAATACTAATTCATAATTTTTATATAAATATTTTTATTTTGAGCATAGTTATAGCACTTTTATGTTTAAAAATGTAAATACTTATACATATAAGTAATTATCGCTATGGATGGGATTGGTAGTGACACAATAGCTCAATTGTCAGAGTGACGCAATGGTTTTCTACTGGTCACAGGTTCGAGTCCTGTCTGTCGATGAATTTTTAATTAAAATTTATTTAAAATATAACCGTTAATATTTGTTATATTTTAGTATAATGTAATACAAATACAAAAAATTACATAAATACTAGAGGTAGGACAGTAATTTGAAAAGAATTAAGAAAATTAAAAATAATCAGATTTTCCTTCTATTTGTACGGATAAGGTCATAACATTGACATTTTCATATATTCTTGGTTTTTTTTATTTTGAATCTTATAACAAAAGCCTTAAGATGAAATTTTAAATAACTAAGTAATAATAAAGAATCATAATAATAAAAGCAAGTACATATATCTGTCTGTGTATTATTTTTTAACTCATTGAAATATTGATTACAGTAAATATAGAGATATAAAAAATATCTCTAAATTGTTATTATTTATATAAAATAATAGAAGATAGAGAAAGTTAGTAAATTTACACGCAAAAAAACATCAAATATTGTTTTCCAACTTTCAACAAGAAAAAAAAATGTATACTTATATTCTTTTCAATATAAATACATAACGTATATTATATTACAAGCAAGTAAAGTCAGTGTCACGTGAAAAGATATTCAAATGAGATATATAATTTATCGAATGACAAAAGAAAACAATAGAATAAGAAAAAATAACAAATAATGAGTTAATAAGAATAATTGATTTATAATTGATTTATAGACATTGATCTTTTGTTTGTTTTAATGAAGTAAGTATCTACTATTGTAGTTTATTATATAAAATTAATTATTGGTAGAAGACAAAAGAGCCCTAATTAATTTAAATAAACAGCTGAAGAAATTCAGAACTTATACGATTATAAAAGATATAACAATAAATATATAATAATATATAAAATATATAATAATATATAAAATGTATAATAATATATATTATATTATATAATAGGTAATATATAAAAAATGTAATAATAAATTTTCACTCAATCGTCTGCGTATGTGTCGTCTTTGACACACATACTTACATACACCTACTCAGATGAACACACACGATACACACATACATACCTACGAAGACATACCTACTGATACGAACATAGAAACGATACTCACATACATACATAAGTACACGCATAGGTACAAATACGCAAATACGCATACTCAAACAAACATATGTACCTACATACACACATACTAACATAAATTCTATTATAAGTAGGTATGTAACCTATTCCTAGTACCGACACAGTCGCTGACTAAATCCCTGAATAAAATTCCAAAACCGATCAAACGACGCGCATCGGCTAATCCTATAAACGCCATAAAGCTTCGGCTATATATCTAGCCGAATTAAATAGCCGTAAATCCATCAGCCGGGCTTTTAGCCGGCTCCAACCATCCGGAAGCTGGAGCGACCTAGTTTAGAATTACTTTAGAAAGAACTCAAGTGTACTTCTCGATCTAGGTTAGTGCTTCTGTTAATAAGATTTTTAGGTTCTTTGACTTACCTGTATACTATATACTATATAATAATTTTATAATACAAAATATATTTGGCACCTTTTTTGGTTTTTTTTAAGTTTTATTTTATATAAAATCATATTACAACCTTTTGATTAATTATTTCTACAGCATAAAAAATACTGTCATTTTTTATTTCTGGCTCTTGTTTTTGTGTCATAAATATTTCGAAAATTCACCAAAAAGTTGTATTTAATTTTAACCAAGTTGTAATTCCTTCTATAAATATAAAACCGTTTCATTCTCAACTCAACGAAAGTAGATGCGCAGTGATTGCCCTTTATATGTATTTATAATTATTGTAAAATATCTAATTAAAGAAAGACATTTTAATGACGACCTTTTGTTTAATAAATGTTTATTTGGTCTACAATAATATTTTTAAAATCTTTTGTTTGATTATTTTAGCCGCCATTTAAAAAAACTTATTGACATTTTATTTCCCGCTCTTTTTCTGTCATAATATAATCTATAAAGACAACGTCAATTCACCAAAAAGTTTTATTTAATTAGTAATTCGTTATATAAATACACAACCATTACAATCTCAACTCCACCAAAGTACGCACGACTGTTTTTTCAAACTAAACTACATTGAGACATAAAACAAGCATTGGGTTCCCGTGAAATTACTCACAAAATGGACGCACTCGAGCGAGCGTCTATTTCGGTAAAAATAAATAAATATGCCTCACCACTCGATACACGGATACCTCTCAATGGATTCAGGTTATTTTTATATTTATTTTAGGTTTCAAATAGTTTTATATTATACTAGTAACGCCATCTAGTAAAGACGCCATTTTTAAATTATTAATCATTACGACATATTTTATTACAAATAAAAGGTTATTGTGTTCATATTTTTATTTTATTTTATATAAATTATATAAGTATTATATTAAATATATTTTCCAGTAATTAATAGATTACAGTGTCACAATTAAATTAAATATAGCTTTATAAGACAGAGTTTTTCATTCGCCGTTGCTTCTTACGAAACATATATTATAGATTAATCTGTCTTCTTACAAATTAAATCCAGAATATTATTTGGAATGTTGTCTTTCTTATAACTTATAATATAACGATTTTATTTATCCTTAACTAATTATTTAGCTTTAAAATATTATTATTTTTTATTTATATATAAGAACATATATTGTTTCATATTATATATATAGATCTTTTATTATTATAACAAATAGTTGTGTACCTCCCACTATTGCACTACGAGAGTTAAGCGTTCTTAACCACACCCGTCAATTTTGTAAATCTGTGACCACTAGTGACCCTCTACGTTTTAATTTTAGTGGATTGTCCTAATTAGTAACTGTAGTTTACATTTTAATAACAAAAAATGACTGTAGTATTCAATCGCTTTTTATAATAAAAAATAGTTTCTATATTATTTTCAAAAATAAAATCCTATTGAATACCCATAAAAAAAATATATAAAAAAAATGTAACTTCTTTTTTTTAACAAAAATCCAATTGAATACAAAAGTATTAAAAGTATAAATACTTTGTATTTTTTTTTTCATTTTTAAATTTATTTATAATTACCGAAAATAATTAAAATACTCTAAGATGATGATCATTAGAGTAACTGAGGTCCAAACCTTAATAATAAGGCTGAGTCGTAGCAGCCTCAGTGACGCCCATCGACTTATACCGGCTTCTTGCTAGAGGGACCATGGGTTTGTTAATTTTGGAAAATTAAAAAAAAATATTATTTAATATAGAAAAAATAGTTTAAAAAGTTTACATGTTATTTAGTAAACTAAGACAAAAAAAAACGGCTTTGCAGTGTGTAACATATTTCAGTATCTGTTTAAAGTCTGTTTTATTGGGTAAATAACTAGCCAATATGATTTTTATAATTTTGTAAGTAAATATTTAATACTTAATAAAATCCATTTTTTTAATACTACACCCGCATTAGAGATAATATTATCCCAAAACGGAACAAGAATCTTTGGGTAAAACAAAAAAATCACATGTCAGAATTGAACCCACTATCTTCGCTTAAACAGACATTCTCACTTTACCAACAGGTCATAAATATAATAATTATATTTTTATTACAAAATATAAAAAATCCTCATAATACCTAAATCATATTATCCCTACCCAAACCATGGTGACCGGACTCAAACGTGGGAACTATATACGTACCAACTGCGGGCGGGGCCGACATATCTTTGTTTTTATAATATTACTTAGTAATTTCCGGGCGTCTTCTTAAATTATTTTCGTTAAGTCTTTAAGTTTAATCACTTGTGATTATATTTTGACAGCTTTTTAATAGATATTTTGACATTATAATAATAATAAATAAAAAAAACATAAAATATCAAATAATCTAGAGTTGTATAACTAAGCGTATAGACAGACATATGTCATGATAAAACTAGAGACCCAACAAAAAAAGAACAAAAAACAAATAATTTTAATTCATACAAAAAATAAAAAACAACATCCTATTTATAAAAATTAAATGGTATTTCTAAAACCTTCCTTTAACACGTGACAAGTTGACATCTGTCCGAGACGGTTCATTTACGCTGAAGGTAATTACATTTACCGGAAAGGTCAATAACCTTTGAACATATAAAACATCATCCTATATATACCACACTGGTAGCTTATGATTCAAATAAAAATTGGTACATTATTTAACATTAATCTGAGGAATCGAACCTAAGACTAAAAAAGCTACATACATTCTAAAATATATTAAACAATTTTCTTTAAAAGAAAAAGAAAACTATAACATTTACGATAATTTTCATTTGAATATAGAACTATTCAAATCCGTCGCAGGCATGGAACGAAAGCATAAAAGAATAAAAGATATAAAAGAATAAAAGATAAAAGAAAAGCAAAAAGTATAAAACACAAACGCGCCGGCGCCCGCGCCCCGCTGGCGATCTGTTCTAAACGCCCTCACCCGCTGGCTTTGGATGTAGAGGGTGTTATTATTTATTATATTTTTTGTTACTTTATTTGTAGGAATATTTTTCTAAATTTATTATTAACTTGGTATGTCTGTACGCCTTTTATTTCCATACATGGTACATATTATAGATAAAAATTGGTTATATAAAATATTATCAAATATGAAATTATTTTTTCGATATTTATTAGTAGGTAAGTTTGTTTTATTTTTTTTCTTATGTATATAAATTTTATAAGTAGGTATTATAAAATTAAGTTGTACCTACAAAATTAAATTAAAATAAAAATATCAAACATATCAAGAATTAAATATTATAATGTTAAATAATATAAATGTTATAAGAATTGTAAACACCCTGTATACAGTTATGAATAGCCTTATAATCTGTAATCTCATATTTTGTTCACATTTGCGTTTTTGTCGCTGATGAAGAAATACTCGTACGATTAGTGATGTGACACTAGTGGGTAATCGATTCCCGTTATATCGATTTTAATTCGACCAAGTGCGAGTCAGATTAGCACTTGAAAGGTTCCATACTATTATTTACGGCTTGGAAAATACATTTGTTGTATGAGATATAAACATTTATTTTATTTAGTTTTTGGTATTTGTTATTATAGGCTACAGAAATACATCATCTGTGAAAATTTCAACTGTTACGGTTCATGAGATACAGCCTGGTGACAGACAAACAAACAGCGAATTATTAGTAAAAGGGTTACCTTTGGGTACAGAACCCTAATAATCGATTATATTTAGCGGGACCTTTGTACTACGTATGCCTTAAAAATGTCATTTCTTTGAAACTTCGGTCATTAATAACGATGATACATGATTTTCTTAAGTCATGTCGACGTCATTGTAATTACATGACACTGGCATGAGCCCAGGTTTTGAAATGACGAGGGAATTTTGACAATAAGTGAGTACTATTATTTATTGAATGTATTATAAGTATCAGCCTGTATATGTCCTACTATTGGGACTAGCATCCAGTAATGGTTTGTAACACACCACACTGTTACATGGAGTGGTGAGTACACATTTTGTAATATAAATAGATTTAAATATTTTTCACGGGCACCGAACCTGAGACTGTTGAATTAAGTGCTATCAATAATCTTAGCAATGAAGTAAATGACCCATGTTTTTTAGAGTTCCGCGCCCAAATAGGTTAAAACTGAACCCTATTAGACTTTGCTGTCTGTCTGTCTCCAGGCTGTATCTGACGAACTATAATAACTAGACAGTTGAAATGTTCACACATGATATATTTCTGTTGCCTCTATAACAAGTATGTATCTACTAAAAACAAGAAACAATAAGGGAGGCTCCCGTACAACAACCATTTTTTTTCGGCGTTTTTTATATATAATGATACGGAACACTTTTTGCTCGAGTCCGTCTCACACTTGTTTTAATTTTCATGACAAAATCCAAGCCATGACTTTGCGAAAAGGAGAATTTGCAAAATTATACTCTAGCATATAGAACTAAGATTCAAAATGCAACAAAGTTATTATAAGGGTCGTATAAAAAATCTATATACAGGGTGTGACGGCTGTCACTAAAACGATGAGACTTTCAATTTTGCATGAAATGACTTTCTGGAAACCTATCAAGATTTTTTTAAAGGAAATTGGTCTTTTATCTGCTTTTGTACTATTTTTTATATTAATTATAAAAAAAATATCTTACATCCGCTCTCCATTCGTGTCTTACTCGAACAAAATTTATTTTTTAAATACTATTTTAATGTAAAAATACATTATATAGCAATTATATATGAATATACCTATATGTTCTATAGGTATTTAATAACTTACCTACATAGTAAATCTTTTTATTCTTTAAAACATACCTACTCAAGATTGTTAACAAGTTTTTGTCGACTCACGAAGCAATTTGGCGGCAGATGGCGTTAATAGAGACAATATGAAATATAGTTTGTATAATATTCTATAGATGTAGATAGATAGATGGAGAATATATATCTATATTTTATATTATAGTACTAGGTCTTGTATTATCTAGGTTATCTATTATTTGAATAGGTAGGTAGGTACTATGTTCAAGAAACCACAATTATTATTTTTTCTTGCAACAACATGAAGGTAAAAAAATATATACATTTTATTATATTTTTGAAATAATAAATAAATCTATAATCATCTTTTTTATATTTTCAATTCAATTGCTCTTTCTGTTAAGAAAAATAGTCTAATAAGACGTATAATTTTTATTTTTAATGTTTACAGAATCATTTAAGTTATTGTAAATGTGAAATCACCGATCTAGTAGAAGATTTTTTTTTCATCATATTTTGGTTTGTTCTTTACTTGAGTTATTTTTATTCTCATATATACATTTTATAAGCAAATTAATATATATTTAAAATAAGTTTAAGGACTTTATAGTTTCTTCCATACCTACTAAATTTTTATGTTTCGTAAGTGTTATGTCAATATGATATAAAAATTACGTTGACTATAAATAGGAGAATTAAGAAGATTTATCTTAATAGAAAACAATTACATACCAGATATACATAGCTAGTTAGGTATAAGTGGGTGGTTGTCAAATATTTTCAGTGTTTCTCAAAGTACCTAGGTATAATGAAAAGTTAGAATCATAGCTTAGGAGTTTGAAAGAAACATAATAGGTGTCACCACTGTCCCGATAAAGACCACCTATAGAATGCTTCACCTTAACGGGTAGTGATACGGTAGCTCAATTGGTAGAGCGACGGAACAGTTTCCCAGAGGTTGCAGGATTTATTTCCTGCCTGTATCTGTTTATTTTTCATTTTATAATTATTTCAAATTTAAATTACCCCATTTACATAACAGTACAAAAAATCAAATACAAGGCAACTTATAAAAAAATTACTTCAAAAAAATCTATTCACCAACCACGTGACAGGGGGTCGACCTCGTACAATCTTGTCAACTCTATGTCATTGGGTACGGACGACGTTTCCTATTGGCTCATGTTGTCGCGGGCGGTCATGCGACATCTGTGATTGGTCGCTTTTGTCACACGGGGCGGAGCTAGAGCATTCTGTTTTTAAAAACACGGTTTTGTTTTGTTTTTGAAATTCGAATTAAAATTAGAACACACTAAGGGCAGGTAAGGTAGGTTAATCCAATTTTAAATCTAGAATTAAAATTAGAACATAAATGAAGTGTAGTGATAAAGGTAATAATAAGATGTTACCACACTACAGGTAATGGGTAAGTTGTGTAATATAAAGTTAGCATCACACGTGTTATAAGATAGGTCACAGTGACTCCCGGGCGAGCTGTATCGATCGAGTTCCGTCTTCTGTCGTTTGACCTCGTTTTTTCTTATTAGGTGTGGCTTTACTTAAACAGGGTTGTCACTTCTATGTTTATTTAATATTATTGTTTTTTATATCATCAAGTAATTTTAGACATCGAATAAAATGGTTTGAAAATATTTATAAACATGTAAAGATGTTAGGCTTATTTAGTTTTTCAATAAATATTGAATGATAAATAAATCGATACGGGGAGGGATTCGATCCCGCGACCTCTGGGAAACCATCCCGTCGTTCTAATAATTGAGCTACCGTATCGCTATAAAATCCAATTGTTCAGCTTAAATTCACAATTACTATAAACAGATATAGGTAATAAAGTCTACCTATTTCTCTTAAAATAGGATTTACGATGTGACAGACAAACATGTTTAATTACCAAGTTTATTGTTTCAGTAATGTATCGGGAATAAAAGGAAAATAAGATTTTAACTAGTCTCAAACAAAGTTAATGGGTTTTATCTGACGTCTGTCACTAACCTATGATTTAGTTAAATTTAGATTGGGTAGGTTTATCCAATTTATAGATTGACTACCTCGTTATATAGGTAGGTACCTACCGGACTTACCAACTGTAGGTAGATAGATAGGTATATAATTTATTTAAAAAAAAAAGACCCTAGTATTTTATTATTTTTAAATATAACTTAAGTACAAGTAATTTTATGTTATGGGTAGGTAATTTAAAAAAATATTTAATTTTATTTTTTTTTAAATACATTTTTCCTTACTTACACCTAAAAATATAATTGTATCTAAATATATTTCCACTAACTATACGTGTCTATCTTCATACAGTTTAGTCGAAGCAAAAAGCAATTAGTTTTGTTAGTTAGTTGATGTGTTCCCATAATAGTAGTTTGTCGTAAATTTAATGTTTATTAGAGGAAGGCTCGCGACGAATCGATTCTTACTTAATTACTGCTGTATAGAGATTTTATGATTTTTATTGTAATAGCCATGTCAGTGTTTTTTATTAAAACCTTGATTAAAATACTGAAAATCATTCTAGAATACTAGAGAATAAAGAAATTCCTTAACAAAAGAGGACAGCTCTAAGTTTATATGTTTGTCTCTATCTATTAAATATTTTACTTATAGTAATGGAGTAACATCGAAAATTTGATTAAAAAGTCACATCAGATAGATATATTTAAGCGATTTTGGACTTTATTTCTGTATACTAGAGTTCTGTTTTCTTTATATATATTTGAATAAACAAGATGCTATCAGTATAAAGATATAAATAAAGCAGAAATTGAATTCAATTATTTGTTTTTATCAGATCCTGTCCTGATTGGTTGAATTGTTTGTGTAGATATAGTTTATGTCATAATAGATCTAGATGTAGATAGAGTGAGTTTTACGAATTTAGTTATTAATTTGTTTTTGAAAGTTTATTTATCTAATATGATAATTATTAACATTAGGTAAGTCTATAGGAATTTTCTTTCTTGTTATAAAATTTAAATTTTTTTTTCTTAAATATAACATCTATAAAGTCCATTTATATGTAGTTAGTAATAGAATCTAAATAACTTCACTTCTCCCCCCCTCCCTCCCACTTCTAAAGGTATAAACAAACACCCCCTATTTATATAAATGTAAATACAGATACATTATTATATTGACACGTTATAATCAAAGCGGTTATCTTAAAAAATTCGCGATAACGATAACAACCTTCTCGGAATTCGAAATTCAAATAGCGTTGTAACTTGGATTTTTTTTAAATTACAATAAAAGCTTCAGAATTCAAATTTGAAACTGCGTGTAACTCGGATATTACATTTTGTTTTTTTTTTTATTTTAACACATTTAAATATATCCAGTGTTGACAGTTACGAGAAATCGAATCAGTGAGATAAAAGAAATCGATTTTAATGAGTTTAAATTGATTTTTTTGGAACGGTATCTGACGAGTCGGAATAAAAGAACTTAAGCATTTTTTTTAACGGAAATTACATAACTATGTTTGTACCTATCTATCTTTTAAGACAGAATAATTACTTTAAAAACTTATTCCATCTGTCGTATGTCCTTAACAAAATTAATCGATTCAACATCGAACATTAACATCGATACAAACCATTTAATATAAACATCTGCACTAATTATTAATTGTTTATAACTTTCTAAACGTTATTAATCCATTTAAGTAGGCAGATATAAATCCCAACCAAACACATGGCAACATTACATCTGTCAGCCAGGGATTAAAAAAAACGAACAAATAACCACCCAAATAAGTTAGACCCTCATCCGATATATAGCAAGACACTTATAAGCTCTTATTAAACTGGTCGCATGACGCGCTGTTGAACGCTGGAAACGCCACCCAGTTTATAAGAACCCTCAGCTGGTATGATGTTATAGTTTCCTTGGGTCTTGTTATACTGGTGGCACGTCGTCAGCGCCGCGGGCGGCAGATGACCGCAACATGATTTATGAACATTACATTTACATTCGTAAATGTGATATCTGTAATTACGCGCTTGTTTCTGACTTAAAACTCCTGTGATACGGTTTTTATATTTAATTGTTGATTCTATTAAAACATCGTTATGAATAAATCCTTGAACAATAAAATCGATTTAATTTTGTGTCTAAAATCGATTAAATATTGAGTTTACAAAAATCTATTATATTGTGTTCACAAAATCGAATAAAAAACTATCGTGATCGATTAAAGGATATAACGGAACATTAATACAGGTTTTTTTTTTGTTTCTGTTTTTATATAATTAACAAAATAATATAAATTATAACATCCTCTCAATAATAATGTATTGTCATATTGAAAAGTCATTTTAATTTAAAAAACCATTTCAATCTTCAATTTCCCAACAAGGCGTGACATTCAAAATCCTTCCGTAAAAAAACCTCATCTTGTAACAGACCCTTTGTGACGTCATTATAGATTAATGATTTAGACCAAACAGTCATTTTTCAAGGTCCTTTGTTAATACTTCCACGCCCTTTGTTATTAAGTTTTAGGGTTAACTTTAATAGCCTAAGTATTTAAAATATAAATATATTAAGTTCGATTCCCGACAGGGAAAAGTTGGTATAAGCATAGATGTATGTACTTCTGTAGGATCGTTTATCAGATATATTATCAATATTTATAATGTCTATTTTTATGTCCAACATCCTTAACATAAGCAAATAATGTGCTTACTTAAGGTTTAGATCAATTTATGTAATTTATCCTAATATTATTATTATTATATTGTGTCAATACAATTATCCAAAATATGATAATATTATATAAATATGATTTATGCGTTCCGCTCAGGTGTGTAGCGCATCTGCTGAGTAATAATGAAGGGTCATATTATATCGATTTACGGTCATTGAAATTCACGCAACAGATGTGTTTTGACATTATTTATATTACAGTATTTATATGATTTTAAGCACAGGATGAGTAATCGTTGTCAGCATATTTTTTAATGCGTTAACATAATTTATAGTATATTTCAATTACCTTGAAGTATGTAATTTAATAGTGCAAATGAATTATATTAATATTTTATATTTAACTTTTGTAGTCAATAATTTTATTTCTGAAAAAATCTATCTTTAGCACCAGCTCTGCCAGCTATGTCCTATAAGTCATCAATATTTTTCTATATCGTCAGTTGAAATGTTGTTTTCTATTCCTGAGGATTCATATTTTTTTCCGGATGTAGTTGAAATATACATATATCCTTTTCTGTAACCCTAGCAACATGTAGGTATGCGTTGTTTTATAATGATCGGCTGAGTAGTTGAAACGTTAAATGTAATAAACAAACTAACTCACATTCTTTATAACATTACTTAAAATATAATAGAAATACCTATAAAGCTCGATTGAAATCAATAATCTAAATCTAGGCGAAATTATTGTAAAAGAAAATACTAACAACTAATTCCATTTTCATTTTAACAAAGCAGCATTTCGAGCTGACAGCTTACATACGGACCGACTATACTGACCAATTTCATGTAACAATAGACGATTGAAAAGTGCGTGTAAATGCCTACTTGAATAAAGAGATTTTGAATTAAAAAAAAAAAACAAAATAACACAATCAAATACAAAGAAAACAACAATTTAGAGTAATTTACATCCAATCAAACTTCACATATCGCTATAAACGTAGCAATTTACGCGACAAAGACTTGATTAATGCGTGTCGCGATGTCGCCGGCAGGGTCGTGTGAACGCGCCTTACGACAGGTAATTACCGAGGTATTACCACTTTTACCTACAGGTAAGTCATGTAAAAGTTATTTATTGTTTTATGTAAACATTTAAATTAATGATAGAATATTATTTATAAGTTAATTGATTTTGGTAATTTTTATAAGTGTGGATAATTATGGCTTGTTATCAACAATTATGCTAATTTAAATTGAGGTGTAACAATCACTTACCTGTAATGAGTTTTTATTTTTAAACGTGTCAAAATTGAATTTTCATGCAAATATAAAGTTATTTATAGAATGACTAGAGTTTTTTATATTTATGTTCATACATGTTACATTTAATTAATATGAACAGAACCCGAACCTGCGCCCTCTGACATAATAACCCGTCGCTTCTGCCAAGAATTTTTCGATATTTATTTATATTAAAACACATAAAGTACATATTATATTATTATACATACAAAATTACACCCACCAGCCCACCCTTAGGCATTGTGGGTTCAATTTCACAACTGTATCTATCAATCTAAGATAACATTAAAATACCAGTTACTAATAAATTAGAACCATATGTTAGTACAAATTATCAAGCGACAATCGAACCCACTACCACTCACCATAACCACAATTGGTAACAGAATAGTGACCACAAATTAGCAATTTACCAGAATTCGTTATTTGTGACATTATTAATGATAATTTGGTATATTATCGACATTTTGGCAAATAAAAAAATGACGATAAAATAAGAATAATCTAATAAAATAGAATTCGAATCTGTTACCACCTGGAAGTCTTTTCCGTCGCTAAGAGAGTGGAGCTACCGTGTTCTCAATTATTTTTGCGTTCTATGTAGGTATAATCTTTTACGGAGGCGATATCCATTAGACTTTTTTCGAAAAACATTTGTTTCTTATATAGAATATAATAATAACATTAAAAGTAATATAAATTTATCATTCCATAACTTAAATTGAACATAAATATGTTTACCAATTCCGATTATAAATTCAATTTCCTTAATAATGTAGATATAATAATTATAGACGAAACAGACGTACAGAATAATGCACATAGAAAACTATATTTATATATATATAATACCTCTCTTAAAATTATAAATTCCACGTACCACCCAATTAACCCTTCCAAGCTTGTCCCAGGCCTTTGTAACCCTTACTATTGTCAACAGTCTACTTAAATAAAAAGTGGGTGTATTCAATAATGGAGGGGAAATAATAATGCGGTATTTGAGGGTTATTTGTGCTTTTTATTCTTTATCTACACGGTTAATTTATTTAAGCTTTTTGGTGTTTTTATTATGAACAGATATCAAGAGCAAATTTTATCAAGCGTATGGATTCTCAATGACAGTAAAGTTGGACATTTTGTTATATTTAGTAATCCTGATTGCTGTTCCAAAGGTTATGGGTTCGATTCCCACACAGGCTAATTCTTTGTCCACGGATTGTTGTTTTATTTATATGTTGTATTTATATGTTTGTGTAAACTCCGTTATATAGGGATATTATAATATCTAAAACTTGAATTAAAAAAAAAAATAATAATAATGAAAATAAATATATCGTCAAAGATCCTGTCTGTACTTCCAATAAGATCTGAGTATCTTGAAGTTTTACCAAAGACCACATTTAACTAATATTCACTTTATTAGACAAACACCTACTAAAAAATGTATTCAAATCGGTTTATAAGTTTCGATGATTTGATGTCACAGACAGACAAGTATACTAAATTCATATCCCATTTGTGGAAGACATTTTTTTTTTTTTGCCAATTTTTATCTACAATTTTTTTCCGGCACTACTATTTTTTTTTGCCGACGCTATTATCTAGTATTTTTTGCCAACACTGTTATCTAGTTTTTTTTTACCGACACTACAATAGTAACTCAAGTTGACAGTATATAATTGAATGTAATATTTACAACGACTAAACAATCTTAAGCTTTGAAATTAATTAACGTTTATAGCTATAGCGTGTTCACACCTACTTGATTGTGGATTTATTTATGATCATTATTTCTATGTTCATTTCAATAAATATAGACTTTAATATTATATTTCGTTTGTAAGGAAGTTTGTTTATCATTTAGGATTCTTGTAAGATTTTTAGTGTTCATTCATGAATAGAATTTATAACAAACATACATATATGTATTAGTGTTTTTAGAAGACATCCTATCCTATCTTGAACACGATTGTTGTGAAATCGAACTACCAGGTTAAATTTAAAGCTTAAAATGTAAAACATAAATACTATTACATATATTCGAGTTAGATTATAAAAAAAAATATTTATAAAAGGGCTGTCTGCTGTTGATGCTGAAAGAGCTATCTCGGCACCTAGATCTATAATATCTTCTTACAAAAGAAAGCAACTATTACAGATGCTTATCTTTTTACAAGTGATCTCCTGACGCCTATTGTCCTCTTCCCTTCTTCAAGATATATTAACAAAAAAAAATCTCAAATATATTTACGTTTATGTACTAACCGGTTTTACATATACCCACAGAACCCAAACACGGAACCAAACAAGTGATTATAAAATGGCGTCTCAGCTCACGCCTGACTAAGTTTCAATCCTTGCTCAAATAACAGGGGTTCAACGCAAATATCTCAATTACGACGCTTATTAATTCAGTGGGGTGATTGTTAATCATGCTTTGTCTTGCTAAATATTAGAAATCGCGAGTTAGGGGGTTGGTGGGGGTTGAGAGGGATTGGGGGGCTGAAGGGGTTTATAGGGTTATATACTATGGGTATCAGTTGATAATAGATGACAATATTTATATTATGTCAAATAATTTTGGGATTTTGTTATAATTGAAGTAACTGTAATGTTTTAAAAAACCTATATGTAAAACCTGAAACAAATGTATATAGTTTAGAATCTATTATCTCCCAAATAATTCAAAACAGTAGTCAAATTTCTGAACAAACCATGAGATAGTAGCATGGTGTGGAAACTCCATGGGAAGCCCCAGCTGGCGCCCAAGATAACGGCCCGGTAATGTCTTTTTGGATTACTGTTGGTATATTATTGATTTCAAGTATTAAAATGTTTTGGTTCGTATATTTTTGGCAATATTTTTAATAAAAATTATTATATTCACATAACATTACGTACTTCGATCAAGACCTATCAAGTATTAAAATGAGGTGATTCGTCTATTTTTGGCAAGAAATTTTTAATGAAAAATAAATAATCATTTTTATATAATATCAAAATACTTAGACCTAAAACCTAACATATTGTCATTCTGAAGAGATAAGAAATAGTTCTTGAGTTAGAAGCAAACAAACATACAAACATTATTGATATCTTATATGCATGAACTATATATTAAAATCTGTTTCAGCTAAGAATTTAAATGAACGTTATATAAGGGTCGTCAAGATGAACTAATTTGTTTTCTAAATTGAGGGTGACGCTCCCAAATTATTCGGCAAGGGATTCAACCCTACTAGTAATGTAATTATATTCTGAACATCCTGTATATACAAATATTTATCTTTCCTTAAAGCAAAGATAAAGTTTAACTTTTACTTGAGTTAATGTCCTTTTTGTAAAAAATATTATGGATTTGTTTATTACTTGATTTGAATTTTGGATGTTTTTTTGTGTTAAATATTGTGATATTATTGTTTATTTATAGTTAAACCTATACTTAGATATCTTACCTATTACTTATCTTTTACAAAACATAATAAAAGATATCCCAAACCCCATAAGATACCATAATTCACGTATCGCATGTGAACAGGCCATGAGTCCTTACCGCCGTAATATAGACCTACCATTACGACACTTCCTTAAGAAATTGTACCTTGCACAGGTCACCTCAAATAGATATTTCGGATCTAAAATCTTAACAGAATTGTGGTATATTCTATACATATAAAGTAATGACATACAATCTGTTTCGTAAAATAAATAATTAAATATTGATTTTAACTCTTAAGTCAGCCTAAACAATATTTAAAAAACAAAACGATTGAACCGATTTTGATAAAGTTTTATTAATATTATGTAATTGACATATAAGATACTTAGTACATAAAGTTCTCATTTGCGAGGGAATACACTATACATTAGTCTACAATAAAACTAGTATACAAAGTAATATAATATAATTCTTTTAAATTAAAATTATAAGAAATATACCGATCTCAATTTATAATTATATCCCAATTTCGACGAGTTTCGAAATTATCGTAAAAAATATGTTTTTTTACGATAATTTGTAGAATGATTCTAAATAACTAAAGATAAATATATTTTTAACAGATTATTTAAATATGTCAAAAGATTTTGATTCACAGAGTGTATAATAATACTATGTGTTTATTTTACGATTTGGTTAACTGTCATAGATGGAAAATTCTTCATATATATATCTATCTATAAAACTTTAAACACTCAACTCAGATTAAAATTCCTCCCACAACACTAGTTAGATCTAATAATATATCCATAATCCTTATTTTCCAATCGTTTGTAATTTTACAACAAAATAAGGATTGAAGATCGTCGGTGAGATGACTCGTCCGTGCCGGTCTCTCAGACCAACGGATAAAAACTGTTTTAACCCTTAAGTGTCCAATTAGCGAAGTAGTGTTAAAACGACCGGCGACACTCTGAACCCAAATTTACTTTGATGTACCAGAATAATGAAGACTTATATATCTCATAGATAGGATTTTTTTGAATTGTATGCTTTTATTCTATTAATATCTCATATGTTTTAATATTTTGTGTACAAATAATATATAAAATAAATCACAAAATAAAAAGGACTTTTATTTATTGCTATTAAAAAAATGAATATTAAAAAAAAATAAAGATTAAAAAATAGATTATGTAAAAGGGAAAAAGAGATTAAGAAAATAATAAGTTACTTATAATAGAATTCTATGTTTATGTTGTATTTACAAGAACGATAATAATAAAATAGGTTTTAGATAGAACTGTAAAAACAAGAACATGATAATCATAGTGCAAAAAAAACTTCGAATGGATTCAAAACCACTCAGTAAAATATGTAAAATGATTTACTGACAGACACCTACAATATAACATCGTCTATGGTAATATAAAGTAATTGATTTATATACAAGACTTAACATATAATTATACTTATAAATATACCAACGTTTAATCTGTGAAAAATAGTCTAATTTCTAATATAAGTATCTTTAATTCACAATGGGTTTGAAGCGATCGCTGCCAGGCTGCTTCAAGATTATTTACTTTTTAGTTGTTTACTTAGTATATAGTTATTTACTTAGTATATAGAAATGTATATAAGTAATTTAGAATTTAAGTACTTTAAAAAAACATGACCATCTATAGGTTCTGTTCTGTCTGAGGGAATAATTTTTCCCGTGGGTGCCAGTTTTGATAATGCAAAAATGTTTGTATAAAAGTTTTAATAAAGATTTTTGATTTTGATAAATTAATGCCACCTCTGCTAGAGTCTTTTGACAATACAAATATGTTTAAATACCACTTTCAATACATTCTTTTATATTTTTGTTTCAATAAATTGATGCCATGTCTGTTAGATTCCTACCTCACTACGTCGGCGTCTTAAGCAAGTCTGTGACAATACAATGCAAAATGGTTTCTTTGTAAGCTGTTTTCGTTATTAATTCGTAACTTTTATGCGTTAAAATGAATCACTCCTGTTACATCGACCTTAAATTATAATTATATTGAATTTCCTCCTTATTTCAATATAATAAGGATTATTTTTGCTTACAAAATGATTATTTACTATGCTTTTTGGGTTGTTATAATAAATGACAAAAACAGCAGTTAAATGCATTTATTGCGTGCGACTTTTTGAAATTATTTACTGGTTTTACGAAATCCGTCAATTTTTATTCGTAAATCACAAATATGTTGCTTAAGAAAGCGTATTATACCCAATATACTAGTATATTTTTATATTTATATATCTATTGAAAACCAAAGAAGATGTATTATTTTAAACTAGAATTTAAAGATAAATCATCAAAGAGTTCGTTGACATTTAAGCAAAATTTCTTAAATAAAAAAAAATGTTTCACACAAAATTTACCGAGACATTCACACATTTGCCAAACAAAAAAAAATCAGTTTCGAAGATACAGCCGGGACTCTTAACATACATACAAACTGTTTAAAAGCTACCGGAGTTACCTCGGTCAATGTTTGAGGGTTTTGTGGACTCAGGCCTGGACTGTGAGAGTGGTGTGTGTCTAGTAATTAAATGTTTTTTAAAATTTGTTTTGTTTTTCACGTGGTTTTTATGTTGGTTTGAGATTTCTTTCAAATTGCGAGTATATTCCGAAATATAAAACTATGTGTACTACTATTCATATAAATAAAATGTAAGTGTCTGTTTGTAATTCCAAATTTTTTACTAAATGCATGTAACATTACCTATATGTACGGAACTTACATATTTTTTTGTCTGTCTGTCAGTTTGTTTATTCCAGCTAATCTCTGAAACACCTGAACTAATTTTAACAAAATTTTAGATAGGTGTTATAAAAATGATTAATTTTAGCAACTTTTATTTTAGAAAAAAAAAGGTAGATAAAAAAAAAATTCAACAATATCTGATTTTTGTATTGTAATATAAAAGGTCAATGAACTTATTAAGTTATAGATCTCAATCCGTTAATAACATCGATCTAGAATCCATCACAGCACCACCAGTTATCACTAGCGCCACCGGAGAGGTCTTAGAACCACTAATCATTTCCTTACACAAATCATCTTTGCTGTACCGACTGTATATTTTAGAAGACGAAAATAAAACGTCCTAAGTTCCTCTTTTAAAATCTCACCATCTCTGAGACATACGGTATACGAGAGAAGTCGTCTGTATGTATTCGACATTGGTCTTTTTGGTCTGAGTTCGAGTTTAGACGAAACTTCATGTAATGTTCAAACATACATGCTAATGCTTGTTTGCAGAGACCACCGTCAAATGTTTACCTCTTTAGCATCTTTTCTGGCTTCACATCACCATGTTGGTTCCAGGGCTATCTGATCTAAGCGATATTTTTTTGCATGCATATACATATTTGGAATCAGAAAAAGTATTAAATATGTATATAGTAGTAATAATATCGCTGAACAAATTACACCATTTGTTCTAAGACCCAAGTAAGCAAATTATTCGCCTGTGTTAAAAGTGTTAGAAAACGATACAAATACATAGAAATACACATTATAAATACTAGTCATATATTTAACAAACCCAGAAATACAGACATCTATGCTCATCACATAGGTACATGCCTGTCCTTATCGGGAATCGTACCCGAGCCTGTTTGCGCCGCTATACGTCAGGCGTCTGCACTAACCACTGAATTAACGGGGCGGTTAACCTTTGTCCTTAAAAAATTCGCTTGGACCAAAAAGCCCTGGACCCGTTTATCAAATCCACATTCAGATCACAAAAATCGATTCTGTTCTCCAAATTCTAGATGATCCAATTCTAATACATATTTGTCAGTTATTTTCCATAGCACCCTTATAACGAACCCATATTCGACAAAAACCCACCCTTTTAATCAGAGCATACCCCCGTAATGAAATCTGAAACCATTATGGGATTAAAAATAATAACTGCCCCTGTGTTAGGGATGGGGATGGTCAAGAACATTAATGAGTTATTGACAATTATATTTTTTATATACATTTGTATGTTTGTCTGTATACATACTTCTTTTATATATTTTTTGTCAACCCTTTTGTCAAACAATAAAATAAATTGAATAATTAAAATAAAAATAAAATTTACAATATATTCTTTATTATATAATATAATTTTATATATTTCCGAAATTATTAAATATATAAAAAGCTAGATTTATCAAGTAGGTACACGGTAGCTCATCTATCTAAACGGCGCGGCGGTAAGTTACCCCGAGATCACAGATTCGAATAAGGCCTAAATTATTCATTCTATATTTATATATATTTTTTAAAACGCTATCTTTATCCATCGGTCAGCTTATAACTTCAGAATTATTTTCATAAATTTTTAGTAATTTTATCTCAATCAAAAAACGTAAAATTATTGTATTAATTACATATATTTATAGTATTCATATTAATTCTCAGTATAATATATAAACGAACACGTCGTCAAAAATCACCCCAACTCTAAATTAAAACGCTGACCCCTTCACAAACAAAAAATCATATAATTGGCAAATAAGGGGACTTAGCTTTATTACACACTCGTACACACTCACTATATATATGACAGTAATGTACGTGTGTGTATGTATGTAAAGCAACTACATTCTATTTAGGATTAGATTTTGTCTCTGTGTTCATCATAATATCCACAGATGACAAATGACAATAATTTACGTATATTTAAGTGTGCATGAATTTTGACCTATGAATGTGTGGCTGTATATATATATATATATATATATATATATATATATATGTATGTGTGTGTATGTGTGTGTATGTTTGTGTGTGTAGGCGTATTTGTATATAGCAACTAGTTACTGAATTTTAAGTTAGGTTCTGTCTCTGTGTTCATTATAATATCTATTGACATTTGACAAAATCTATGAGTGAATGTATGTAGAGCATGAATACATAGGTGCTTTGTTTTAATTTAGGTCTTGTCTATATGTCGGTTATAGTACAGCACAGTACAGTACTAGTGACCGCTATTCCAACGTTTTTCATCCATTCCTATATAATTATCTACCATAATATTGTTTTGTTTTGATAACCATAATAATAAACTTTTAAATATATAATAAACAATAGTTTATATATTTCTTCGGTTTATAAGGCTTACTTTAATTGTAATTTTTGAAAAAATATAAATTTGTACTCAAGTTTTAAAACAATTTCAGAACCTATGTCTATTCTAAATTAAATTATTTCCTGAATTTCAATATAATCAAGCTTTATGATATATATAGATATATCAACACACACCCGTACAAGCTGTATATAATATTATAAATACCATTTCTTTTAATATATATTGACGTGGAAGAGGGAGCGACCCATCGTCCCACTCAAATCAAATTCATTGCCGCCGTGTCACGGGGATGGTGTTATACCACGTTGAATAAGTATGCTAATATATTTGTTTTAATTAAAACAAAAAATATTTATTATACCACCACCGTCCTGATAAAGACGAACGTATAAAGAATGTTTAATTTATCGGTTTATTTTTCATTCTATATTTACTTAAAATATTAATTACAGTAATTAATTATTTTATTAAAATTTTGTTATTTTTCTATGATTTGGGTAAGTATATGTTTCTCTTAATAATATGTAGATACTATCAATACGTACTATCAATATGTACTATGAATATGTAACATCAATATGTACTATCAATATGTACTATCAATACGTCCTATTAATATGTATTATCAATATGTACTATCAAAACGAACTATCCATATATACTATCAATACGTACTAATAATATGTACTATCAATACGAACTATCAATATATACTATCAATATGTACTATCAATAATAATAATAATAATAATAATAAAGCTTTATTTAAATTTAAAAAACAAATTTAAAGTTCCATACAAAAAAAAAAAAGTATTTATCTTAACTCTGCTTATAACAAAATGTAATGGTAAAGTAATAATAAAAGTATATATATATGTATAAAATGAGGTAAAAAAAAAACTTAACATAAGTGACTTTTCAGTCGTCATTTTTTTTGTATGGACCCCCTTTGGGTAAAAGCCTCCTTTTATGTACTATCAATACGAACTATTAATATATACTATCAATATGTACCTACTATCAATACAATCAATCAATATATACTATCAATATCTACCATCAATACGAACTAAAAATACGTACTATCAATATATACTATCAATACGTACTATCAATACGAACTATCAATATATACTATCAATACGTACTATTAATATGTACTATCAATACAATCAATCAATATATACTATCAATATCTACCATCAATACGAACTATCAATACGTACTATCAATATATACTATCAATACGTACTATCAATATGTACTATCAATACGAACTATCAATATATACTATCAATACGTACTATTAATATGTACTATCAATACGAACTATCAATATATACTATCAATACGTCCTATCAATATGTACTATCAATATGAACTATCAATATGTAACATCAATATGTACTATCAATGTGTACTATTAATATATACTATCAATGCGTACTATCAATATGTAACATCAATATGTACTATCAATATGTACCATGTGTCAATGTGTACTATCAATATGTACCCGTTCTTACCTGAAATATAAAAAAATAAAATAGTTTAAATAAAATGTCTTACCGCAATGGTAGAAAAATAAGAGATTATTAACTTTACTTGTTAACCGATTTAAATAAAAAAAAAAAAACGCAAAATGTACAGTAAGTCCCATATATTCCCGAAAACTGCATCTAAATCGATTAATCCGTTTCTGAGATTAGCGTGCACAAACATACAGACATATAGACGAATAGACAAAATGATAAAACATTGTTTTTAGTTATCTTGCTTATATAAAGGTCTTCCAAAAAGATTTTTTGAAAATATTTTACATGTACAGACAGCGATCAGTTACAGTTTTATATGAATAAAGATAGACTTCTGGAGCATTTAAGTACATACATCTATTGATAGAGTGAAGAGTGTGTAATGAAAGTTAAAAACTGAATATTAATTTGAGTGAAGTTCAATTTCTTTGTATAAAAGTATACATTAGCTATATTGTTTTTTCGTGTTGCGTGCACAACTAAAAGACAAACAGATGAACAGACGTTTATTACAAATATAGAATATTATTTTCATGGTACCTATAACGTGATTAACATAAATTGGCAAACTTTTTTATTTTTTAACCGATATGGATAAAATAAACTCTAAATGTTAAGTGAAGAATATTACAATATACTCCCGAAAATTGCATTTAAAATGGTAAAGCCGTTTCTTAGATTAGCGTGCACAAACATATAGACATACATACAAAATGAAAAACCATTGTTTTAGGTTACTTTGCTCTTATAAAGGTTCTAAATTATCCTTAATGATAAAGGTTCTAAAAATCCTTATGAACATTATTATTAAGACTTCGCTGTCTGTTTGTCTCCAGGCTTCATCTCATGAACCGTTATAGCTTTAGATAGACAGTTGACATCTTCATAGATAATGTATTTCGGTTGCTACTATAACAAAAAACACTAAAAATTAAATAAAACAAATATTTAAAGAGGCTTCCCTTCTAACAAACGCGATATTTTGACGTTGTGTATGAATAATAGTACCTACGGAACCAAGTCCGACTCACACTTGGCAGATTTTTTTTTTTTATTATTATATTTTTGAGTTATTATTACATAAACCCATCCAGCGACACTAGACTACATAATCCTCTCCCGAGCACTTTTCAATACGACTCTATCCATACATTTTCAATCTATTCAAATATTCCTGTAGTTATTAATATATATACAATAATCTACCTTATTACAAGGGATTAAGGTTGAAATGTAATAAAATAAATGTATGTTAAATAAGTTTGTCTGTGTGTAAATAGTTTGTTCGTACCACTTTGTAAGCCTAGCTCTAAGTGCACTTTGTCAACATGAGGGGGATGTTATAATATTAATATATTATGGAAATAGTTTAATTCGTAATATATAAAAGATATGTATAGTATATATAATACACATGTATAATGACATTGTCATAAAATTAATATATGTTAAATAGTTATTTAAACTATAATATGATATATTCGTTTTAACGCAAATGAAAAAAAAACCGACAAGACCGATTGACAAAAATAAATAAAAAAGTAAATATATGGCCTGTAAAGTCGGTTTTACGGGCGAAGATTTACGTGACCACGTCTTTTTCTCGGTAGAATATTTATTGATATGAATATTATTAAATTGCACAATATTTTAATAATTTGAGTGAAATCATTTTATATATTATTTATTTTATATTATATTATTGATGTTATTATTTTTTACAAAATTTATTTACAGACTTTTTCGATACATCAATTAGTTGCGGAGATATCGATCATTTAAGTTATTGTTTGCTACCAGTATTTTATATATTTATTTTTTTCAGTTATAAAAAAATACTATTTCCAATTGTGTCTACCAAGTATGGTCACATGTACTGGCCTACATATTAAATAATAATAAGTACAGATAATGTTATTTGACGGCACTTCTGATTTTATATATTTTAATATTTTTAATTTTAAAGAATTAATTTGAAAATCAAAACACTTATTCAGATCGAAGGTTGAAATTTTTGCTAAATAAATTTGAAATTAATTAAAATTTGTAATTGTAAATAATGAAGTTGAAAATTAAAACATTTACTTAAATTAGATGTTAAAATTCTTGCTCAACACATTTTAAATCAAGTTTTCTTATATCTGCCACTTTTTCTTAATATTTGTAATTTTAAAGAATCAATTTGAAAATCAAAACATTGCTCGGCGGACCGATCATGTTTGAGTGGGAGAGAGACGCAAGGCATTCTATGTGTGTGTGACTCATCGTTACGTTACCGGGCGTTACACTTTTTCATAAGTGACTCCCAGTATAACCTAATTTAAGACGTTGTCACGTCAAAAATGTATTTGAATAGTTTATTGATTAAATTATATTTATATTAACTACGAAAAATAACTATAGGTACTAATTCTGACAAAACTATTTGACTTAAATTCTTCAAGGAAATAAACATTCTGAAAAAAACCCAAATACTAAAACAAAACTAAACCATATTTAAATATATTATCTGGAACCTATATTCCTAAAAACCCAACACCAATCCCACTCTAGAGAGTGGTAGCAGCCACTCATCACTCATTTCCTAGTATTAGACTAGATCTGAATGTAATTTTAGGTCTAGATTTCCGCGTGCACTACTCAGACGTACTAAGGCGTCTTTGAAGTCCCTTCACTTAGGTTGAGATTAGATATCCAGGTCTTAGATTTATCTTTATCTATGATGCAGTAAACGCGAATATTTCTTTATTTTTAACTCATTTAAGAGTATTTTGAAGTATTTTTAACTCTGTCATATATAAAAAATATAAAAATATATATTTTAAGGTACCCTTGTTTATGTTACTATATTTTATTGGTACGTATAAGAATTACTTAAAAATAGTAATGTTTTTAGAACTCCATTCAGGTGGTAGATATATTATATATATATTGATATTATTTGACCACTTTTTGGATGCTTTTATCTTATCAAAAAGACTTAAATTTCTCTTGTATAATATATACATATATAATATCTATACAAAAGTAATCTCAATTAAAAACTCAAATAATCTCAGTGGATATTAAAACTGAAAAGTTTAACCAAAGAGTTTGCTCAGCCATTAGTCGAGCTCACGACAGCTCTCCAATCAAAAAGCAGTCGATTCAGATTATATTTTTATTACAGTTAATGATATTGTATTAGACCCTTTTAAATATATATATATGAGTAGGTATAAAGTTATGTAAGAGTTTAGAATAATCCAGGGCAGGGACGTAACTACTAGGACTCTCTTGTTGCATTGACCTTAAACGTTTTTTTATGTTTCATTTCGCATTACTAAGACCTCTTCCTGGCCTTCCAAGAAATTTTGATACAGGGCCTCAAGCACGCTACGACACTGGTCTAGGGTCACCTATACTGACACTTCGCCTACAGTTAAAGGTTTCTTATTATTAGACCTTTAAGGACGGAAATTAATATAAAGATTATTATTATACTCAATATATAGTTTAGATTTAACATTTAATATTAAAACTCTATGATATTAGTTACTTATTTTTAACTGTAATTTTAGTGAGCATCCAATATGGTATCATAAGTAGGAGTTTATCTTTTGAAAGAAGGAAATTTCTCAATTAAATATGAATGCAGTAATGAGTTATGCAAATAATGTAGGAGGGGCTCAGGACATCGAGTGTTTATTCAGGAATCTTTTTGTTTTCTTAGGAATTTTAGAAGGGGTTTGGTTTAATGGTAGTTAATTGATGTCTATATTAACAGTACTTAACAATGATTTATTTATAAATCATATTTTAGTACATTATGTACAGTAGCTCAATTGGTACAGCGACGAGAAGACTTCCCAGAGATAACGAGTTTGAATCCTACCCGTATCGTTAATTATTAATTATACTACATAAATTTTAAATAATCTTAAAATGGCTATACATGCTTATAATTATTTTATAACATACAATAAATATTCAAATTTCTGAGCTTTGTTTAACAGATTAGACTGACGAAAATATTTAAAATTAAATTTCACCTAAATTAATTCAGAAATATGCTTCACATTAGAGAAAACAAAATGGCCACTTTATTGCGTATTTTTTATAAAAAAAACCGCCTGCTGTTGGGAAACTCATTATAATAATGTGCCGGCTTAGGAAAGTTCCGAGCTCTGGATAAATAATTCAAGAGATGGGATTTTAAGTTCACCTGAAGTTATGTTACAATGGCATAATTAATAAAACCTTTATTAAGATTTTATATAAAACTAAAAATAGACCAAAAAAATTTGATTAAAATTGCAAGAACAGGACTCGACTCTGCGACCTTTGAAATACTTTATTGACACTCCATCAACTGAGCTATCGTGTCAATACTTAATGTAGTACATTCTAACAATGTTCCTATATATTTTTGAATATAAATACAAAACCACTTGTTATAAACAAATGAACATAATAATTAATCCCCGTTCATTTAATAAAAGGTTACATTTTAATATACTCCATAATGAAGTCAAAGCTAACAGCGCTATTGTGATGGTACCTATTATATACCGAGATAATGCACGGGAAATGACGGCAAAAGAAATTTAATTCGCATAGCGACGAAAGGGTTACGGGTTTGATAAATAAGGGGTACCCGGGTACCCTTTTTTACCCCACATATTGATATTAATGTTGGTGAAATTTTGACAAAATATACCCCTAACTTTTTTAATTTGCTGCCCTTTGTTGTATGTGTATTAAATATGTTGTATTGTAGACATTTCAACATTTATTAAGACGGACTTGAACCTGCGACGTTTGTGATAGTGTTCGGTCGCTCAAATAATTGAGCTGTAGAGTCACTAGGTTAAAAACTATTGCTTTTATCAGGATAGAGGTGATATCTATTAGGATTCTATTGAAAAACTTTATTGTTTATTTTTTGGAGTATTTTGTTTTCATTTTATATTCATTTATAATTTAATTAAATTTAGTAAGGCTGTACATGTTTATAGACCATTACATACATGTTTTAATAAGTTTAAACAATATGATATCATACAAATTCTTGTTTTGTAAACATATGTACATATAGGTATAATATATAAAACTACAGTAAAACAGTATATTTTACAAGACATTAGAAATATATTTGTAAATATTCTATTAAAAATATTGCTTGCGATATATACTTTCATCGTAAAGAATCAATTCCGAAACTTATATCATACATATAACAACTCCAAACATGACAAAACATTTTCAAGTATCAAAATTATTAAACAACTAAAATGCTTTTAAACATCAAATCCCAAAAGTCTTGATCCTTGAAACATGTCTGTATCAAATTCATTAATATTTTGTAAATCTGTAATTATAATATCGAGGGTGAAGGGTTGAAACAAGAATGTATTATGAGGGATGAGTTATAGCAGCCATTTTGTTATTTAAATTCTTGTAAATTAAAAACTTTAGAAGAGTCACCCAATACTCTTGTTTTTGATTATTTCTTAATATATAACTGTAGCTACTTATGATACGTGCTTATATATAAATTATAAATGATTTATGTCCCAAGATTTAGATCAAAAAAGTGTATTCTTGAAAATAAAACTCAACTAATTAAACAACACTGTAAAGAGATTCAATGATCAAGCCCAAGGTATTAATTACTCTTATTTTCCTTTGATTCCAGTACTCTTAGTACGAGTTTTGACGTTAAGAAAACTATGACAGTTAAATCAAAATATAGAATTATTATATACTCTATGAATTATAATCTTGATATTGACATTTTAAAAATCATTCTATAAATCGTCTTAAATAATATTTCTTTTTTTGTAAAATAATTCTCTGCCTTGATTCCACGATCCGGTAAAGTATCATAGTTTTCTGACTGAATGAGACTACAGTCTGACATTCCTTAGGTAAATTGTCTATAAAATATTAAAAATCCCGTTAGCAAAAAAATATAAAACTAAATAGTAGAGCACTTTGTACAAAGTACTGTACTAAGAGTATTTTTTTTTCTGACTGTACCTACCGGTAGTGCCCGACCCAAATTTAGTATACTATCAAATTCACACGATCTCCTCAGAGCATCTGTCACGACCTTCGATATGTGTCTATAGTAGGCCATGAAATACGCGATTCGTATAATAATACTATATTATAAGACTTAGTACAAAACACACAATTATATTTAAAAAAATGTAATTTTATATGAGTTTCTTATTGCTTTAGTACCTATCGAGCAATCGAAATAATAATAAATCGACAATCCCAAATTAAAATCATCCATTGATTGACAAATTCCATCAGTTGGATTTACATAATTCAAGAAACTATAGTTTCTAATAGATATTGGATTGAAAATAAAGTCATACAGGCTAGGATTTGAACCTGCGACTACTGGAAAACTGTTCCGTCGCTCTACCAATTGAGCTACCGTATAGCTTTGGTAAAATAAGCATTCTATATGTGATCGTCTTTATCGGGACGGTGGTGACAGCTATTAAGCTTCTTTCGAAAATCCTATCCAATGTTTCTAACTGTGCAGTTTAGATAAATATTGAAAGAATACCACAACCACACACCTATATAGCAATATTAAATTTATTTAAAATTGAAATAAATATAGAAAGAAAAATAAATGAATTATTAATGTACAGAAATAAAATAGCTATCTTCGAGGCCGAACAAATCTCATTTTAATACGATCATTATTTTTTATATCATCTATACTGTAACCGGACTTTCTTTTCGAAGATTGTTTTTTATGCTCAACTAATTATATGCTCAGTTAATTACGTGCTCAGATAATTGAGTAATTTATGATCAAATGTGATGAAATGGTGTTATATATAATGTACTATATAATTATCTCGTAATGTTTGATGTCCTCTTGCCACATATTTAATTCTAAACAAGATAGTATATTATTTACCATGTGTTTTATATTAGAATGTATATGTAATATATAATGTAATAGGAAGCTAGATGCTGAGCTTCCTTTGACGTATACAGTGTTTTTCCAAGCGTAACATATAAGAAAGAATATATAAATATAAGAAATAAGACACTGGTGACCACTCAAAAATAATGTTTGAAAATTGAAAATTTCATTCTATATTTATATAAATTCACTCAAAAATAAGTCGGCAAAAATATGTCATTTGAATTTTTGATAGTCAAATTTGTGTTTCAGTAACCTTATAACTTAAGGGAAGTAGAAAATTAGTTTCTACTCATGATAAAAACTTGTTTTATTGAGAAAAATATATATATATATATATATATATATTGGACTTCATTAAAACTAATTTATTAACTAGGTTGAGAGCCATTTAAATAAATAAAACCCCATGTCAATCAGTTCAGTAGTTCAGGAGAAAAAGCATCAAGGAGATCGAATTGAAACCAACTACATGAACTACTCTCAATAAAAACCATATTTATTATGTACAAGAAAGAGAGATATTTGTCATTTTTTTACGATATTGATAACGGAACTAAACCATATACGAAAAATTTGGTAAAAAAAAAGTATTAAAACCGTTCATTTTTATAACACAATATAGTTGAAATCTGCGCTTAAGTATCAAAATTGTTTTCAAACAAATTACATAGTTTTTATCTTCAGTATATAAACGTATATATAATTAATGATATCTTTCCGTCTACATTTAATCGATGGTCAGATGAAGTAACGAGATCATTTTAAAATGGCCGCTAGTGATAATGATCTTTTATATTTTGGATGCTGTGTGACCTAGATTAAGATAAATCTTTTTTGTCAATGTTAATTATAAATTAAGATTATAATTATATTATCAAAGTATGTGTTATATTCGTCTTACAAAGTAGTTTTAATGATTTGGATCCAATGCGATCTCTCTGATATTTCTTCTCCTTAACTAATAAAAACAAATCATTGTTTTTGCTCTCAACTAACAGACAGAATGGCTGACAATCTAGTATGTATAAATGTATAAGTATTGAAATTATTTAAATAAAAACTCTTATTAGATAAGTAAATATATTTTTTTCAAATACAAAACTTGTTTCAGAATTATTTTAATATTTCCATAATATAAACTTTTATATTTAAAAGTAAAAAAGGCACTAAAATCTTCAAATGTCAGATCTTAGATAGTAAAAATATATTTAAATTTACGTACAAACTGAAATCCAAGCCACGCCCTTCAGACAACGGAACCGAACAATAGCCTAATCCACAATCAATACCAGACCCACAGTTCTTTACATCTGTTACACCAGTATTAGGGATTTATCCTAGATACATATGTATGTGATGGGGTTGGTGTCAACGCACCCACATCAAAGTTTCAGCTGCTGAGGGTGTACTGGACTGCCGTGGACGAAAGTGTTAGATCATATTTTAATAATATATATCTAATATGTAATTAGTATCTTGGAATATTGTTTATAATTATTACCAATAGCTATCGTCACATAGTTCTTGCTTTTATATATCTTAAAGAAGAGTCAAAGAAAATAACGATAATATAGGATTCTAACCAAAAAACTCATGCAAAATAAAAAATATAATGATTTTTTTATTGACTTGAAAAAAAATATTTTAGTTTTTTTTATATTAAATTACAAAAAAGCTACGGTTGATTTAAATATTATATTATTTAAAAAAATACTTACATTTTTTTATTAATATTTAAATACTGATCAAAAATATTAATACTTTTATTTTAATATAATTCAATTCAAAAAAAAATGTACCTACCAAAATTTTTCTTGTCCTCATCACTGTACCTACGTTCGATCGATATATGTAACCAGTAAGCGGCCCACTGGCCCAATGGACTGACCTACATCATATAATCATTCTCGATGCCGGATATTAGAAATATTGTAAAAAGGTTTTATACTTGTAAACTTTTTACATCCGCTTTTAAATTAATGACGTCATTTAAGGTAATATTCGAAATTTAAAATTGGTAAACTTACCCTGTAATTCTTTTAAAGAGGCTTAATAAGTTTTAACTGTTTGAACTTTGTTCCATTGATTTATGTACTGGGCGAAATTGATACCTACGTAAAAAAACTGCCACAATTTTTTTTAAAGTGACTGATTTGGTTTTAATTCTTTGAGCTTAGTTCAATTGACTTAAGTAAGTACTGGCACAAATTGATATCAAAAACTCTTTGCTTTTTGTTCCATTGATTTAAGTACTGACTGAATTTGATATTAAAAATAAACTGTCACTCATAACTGTTTATTCAAATTTGGAACACCGTCTACACTAAACTCCTTAAACACACTGCACCCTAGAAATACATCTGTCCCGCCATTTTCAACGGATTAATGCATGTTTTAATAAAAAGAATATTAAAGGTTGAATAATAAAACGCAAAATGGCGGCTGGGTGCTTGAGGACATAAAGAATGAATGCTTTGATTTTAAAATGAATGCTTGAATACCTTGGTTTGTTTGGTTCAAACTATGTCCGCAATTAAGATTTTTACATTACTCTTATTGTTTTTATTTTCAAAATATGCTTTAGACATGTAATATCTAAAAAAATAATCAATTTGAAGGTTACGTTTAATACCTAATATATATTTTTAATAATAAAGTTTACCGCCATTAAAATAACAATGTATGACAACACAAACAGGAGGCGTCCCGGTGACCGCTAAAAGGGCTTTCGAAGCGTATCAAAAAAAAAACATACAAACTTTTTTACCCTTAGGGAAGAGAGCAGCTGCACTTTTGTATAACAATGATATAGCCATGTTATTTCCACTTACCCCGGGCAATTGGCACACTCGGCTATAACCCCACCATTTTAAGAATACAAAAACCCCAACATGTTTCATAGTATACATACCTTTTTAATTTAGCAGCATTATAGTCGATTGCACATCCCATATAGGTACCCTTTGTTAAAAGTCACGCTTGATTTGGGGCGAAATTGTGTCCTTTTTGTTGTTTCATTCCTCGTGATGAGTGTAAAAATATTGTATTGTATTAACATTATGTATATTTTTAATAGAAATTGTTCACGCTTGTCATATTCTGAACATTTTACGTTCCATTTTTGAATATTTATCGGGGTCACAATCCACAGATATGTAAATAACGCGATATAGCATTGACAATTTTACGTTCCATTTTTAAATATTTTTTGGGCCCACAATCCAGACAGTTTGTATATAAGGCAACAACGTATTGACAATTTATGTTCCATTTTTATATATTTATCGGCGCCACAATCCAGATGGTTTATATATAAGGCGACAACGCGTTGACAATTTTGTGTTCCATTTTCAAATCCCGCTCCCTGATTGGTTGGGGCTTGGTGACAAATGGGTGACATAGAGACGGATTCCTCCAATGGGATAGCATCATTAATATGCTACTGGAACGGAATAATTTAGCGGGAATTCAATTTAATGTCATCCAGCTATTGAAATTGTATAAGTGTGAGTATATGTAATTTATATTACATATGCGTGTGTATGTATTATATTGTGTTGGTTTGTAAGTTTGTGAACTAAATAAATATATATGTATATATAAAACCGTGTCGCGTGTCGGTCTGTTCGTCATTATCGTCTATTACACGCTATAACGCGGCTCGTAAATTCAGTGTCGTGGCGATACTAGTTAAGATTATACTCGCACTTAATTTTCTTTTCCAAAGAGGCCGTAAAAACAAATAAGGTTAGAATTATATTATTTTTATGTATTTATTTTAAATGTTATAATAATTGTTAAGTTTTTATTGCAGCCATTATAGCGTGACTGATGTAGATGATAGATTATATATAATTTATTATTGTCCGTGTGTTGACATGAAAACGTGTTGATAATTATTACATAGATCGTGTCTGATAATTTTTAGATTATTAAAAAAACAAAATTAGGGCACTTTTTGGTTGTTTCCCAAATCTTAGATATTAGTACCTAATTAGAAGCACTTAAAGATGCCCACGAATGACAAACAAACACACAAACTGGTTCATCACGAGGTCATAATGAAACCGATAACTACATGTGTATGTTGGGTTAAATATTTTGACAGTCCCACGGAAACTGGTGTTTGGATTTGTTTAGCGATGATGGACTGGATGTTAACAGACACATAGTAAGGAAGAACAATGTATGGTATCTTTTACCTTTATCTTTTTATCTTTTATCTTTTTTTTCTTGTTAAGTATTTTAGCTTTCTATGTGTCTTAGGACTGCTAGATTTTTTAGGTATAAAAAAAATATAGAGTTATCCTGAAAATTTTCGTTTACATGGGTTCGTTATTTTTTCCAGAGATTCAATATATTTTATTTATTTTGTTTTATATTATATTCATGTCTCGGAGTCGAATCCATCAGTTTACCTATATCTACACGATGTATAATTCATTTCAAATAAACATATTCCCAAGATTCAACAAATTCTCACATAACAGTCAATTTAAACCAACAATTATTTTAAACATCTGTTCTATAAGTAAATAAAGTTATTGTCGTAAGTTTATTATTTAACTTGACCCCTCTCTCATATACCATCTGTGGTATCTGGGGCTCAAACCATTCTGGTGGGTTGACCTTGTCACACCCTGTCACAACATGTGGTATAAACCACATGTCTTGAATGTCATTCGTCATTATTATATAGGTATATAATAATATGTTTCTGTTATTCTCATTGATACATAAAAGACAAAAATTCTGTCGGTAGGTATATAAGATTTTGGTTTATTGATTTTTTACTCACATTTAGTATTGTAACTAGATATTTAGCTTTATATAATATACTCTTTATGGTTAAACTTTTATATATAGATAATAATAATATTTATTTCGCTTTAAATATAATACCATCCCTTGCGTACCTACTTCAAACGTCAGGACCTATGTTGATACCATACTTATCAAAACAAGTTCTATAAAAAACTAAATTAAAACTAAAGTAAACAATAAACTATATATGGCAAGAAGAATCAATATATAAACTATTTTATTACACCCAAAATTTGGTACTATTTTGCATAATTATACCCAATTACACCAATTCCTACCACGAGGTAATAAATCCAGCCATCACACCACGTACTTACGGTGACATGGATCAAGAACGCCACTTCCGGTCAAGCACTGGAAGTGTTCTACAGGAAGTTGTATACAAAGTGAAGCCTTCGCGTGTGGATGAAATTCAGGCAAAACATTTAACGTTGAAAATAGTGGGAATTTTAGCTAGGTTTTAACAAAACTATGAAATGAAGTTATTGTATGATATTAATTTTATTTTTTGGTTTTGAGAATTATTACAATAGAATATATTTAAAAGCAAAATACTATTTTCCTGAATGCCCGGTGGTTAATAGTCTTAACAGTCATTTAGATGCCGACATAATGGAATCTAAAGGTTATAGGTTCGGTTCCCAATTGTTTTACTCTTGTTTTGTCTGCATTTAATACATAATAAATACATTATAATCGAAACAGTACCTACATTATTTCATGTTGTTGGTAAATAAGGCTGTCTACACACACACTGAATCACTGTCACTATAAATAAGGCTCGCGTGACAAGTACCGTGGCGGGGTGAAGACTAATTTGTTGATAAAAATCATTATTTATTAAGCTTTGTATTTCATAGAATTAATTTGTATGTAAGTTATGTTGTCACTTGGTACTTAAAAGCTATAATTAGTTTAATTTTTATTACATTTGTTTACAACTGATTATTTTAACCGTTTATTGACAGTGACAGGTGAGGCACAGTTAGCTTAGTAGGTAGGTAGCTAGTACTTAGTACCTGCAGGTTAAAAATTTGAAAAAAGAAATAAATTTTAAAATAAAAAAAAGGTGTAGGGAATAAAAATAGTACCTACTGAATAATATTTTTATAGGTAGGTAGGTACATCAAGCACAAATTCTTCTGGGATGAAACAAAAATCTTATCTAAAATTTAAAGCTTTATTAACAGCCATTTTTATACAAAAATAGTCAAAATTACCACCTGCTCAGAGAAAAATGCCACTGACCTGAAGACAGCTAACCACAGAAACTAATAAACATACAAATACTTGGAAATATTATACTATACGTTATCATACAAACATTCCTAAGCTATATTTATAAATCAAATCCTTTCAAATCTAGATTTGTAAATCCAAAGACTGTGTAGACAATCTATTTTCACACGACACTCTCCCATCGATATGTCTTCGACCTCTATTCAAAACATCTCCTAAATAACATTTACATATAAATATATATTTTTACCAATTTAGTCTTTATTCGATTGTGATAAGTGCTATTGTAGTGCAAATATATTTTTGTCTAATACAATGTGTTGTAGGAGGCAATGTTTGTAAAATAAACAATTGATCAAGAATAGGATGTCGTTGTCACTATAAGGGTGTTTACAGACTTGCGATTATCTTAGGCTATAAACACATGAACTTCAATTATTATCTTTTTAATATTATAAACGATATAATATCCAATAATTAATTTTAGTATGGTTTAAAGTGTTTTAAAACTACAATTTTGTAATACACAGTACTATACAGGGTTATATATCATTAGCTGGCCACCTCTTGCACGCATCCTTTCTACATCAATCCCAACAACATTTATTCAACAATATTTTAAAATTAAGTTTTTAAAATTTAAGTTTTCCCATACAAAATTTATTGGTTGTCTCTGAACTGGCATTAACTCTGAGCCTAGGTATGGCGCCCAGGCCTTTGACCTTTGACCTTTTAAGTACTTCTTACAAAATACAGAGTAATAAATAAAAGAGGGAGCAAAAATAATTTGGTTTTGTTTTTTTTGTATTGTTTATCAAAATGATATAAAATATAAATATAAAATGATTTGTAAAAAGTCGTAGTACAAATGATGTTGGGATTGATGTAGAAAGGCTGCTTACAAGAGGTTACCAATTAATTACAAATAACCCTGTACATAACATAATATAATATAGATCTCATTTTAAAAACAATACTAAAATAAAATCTTTTAATCAGACACCCATCGCCCACCCACGATGTTATTGCGACAGTCGCTAGTGTGTGGGAGGACTTATGTTCACAATCACTTGATGACAAAGTGTGAGAGCTCTTAGAGTATAATCTAGGTGTAATAACATTTGGAATAATATCACTTAACATATACAATATACATTTATATGTACATACTAGGTTGTCAGCCATTCTGTCTGTTAGTTGAGCGCAGATTCACTGATTTTATTGCCAATAGTGACCAATCACAGAATTTTGCTGAACCATCCATGGTAAGGCTGCTATCAAATAAAAAAAAATAATGACAATCAGTTCAGGAGAAGAAGCATCAGGGAGCATGCATTGAAAACAACTACATGATCTTCGCTCAATATTTAATATTCAAAATACTAAATATAAGTCAAACCTCAATAAAAAGTTTTGAAAAATTCAAAAAAAAAACCAATCAACTAATAATAATAATATACCACGACAATTACACAAAATAATCTAACCCTAAGAAAATTACTTGCTTGTGTTTAAGGTTTTAAACAATAGTACTACTAGGTACATAGAAATATATTTTATAAATACTGTAAATATTTTTAATAAACGACCAAACAGAACTACATACATGCCTGTCGGTAATCGAACCAGAACCTCTTTACGCCTCTACACATAAGGCGTCTGCGTTAACCACTCGACCAACTAACTAAAATTATTTCTAGTATAAGTTTATTGTATGATGTTCATCTGACATTTAGTTTTAGTTAACATCATAGTGACGTCCTTGGTAGGTCATGGAGGTCAGATATCTCGTAAACCAGATGATGGATTATCTTTTCTTACATCATCTTGGTTATCAAATAAATTGAGATAAATATATGAAAGTATTTTATATACATGATTAATTATAAAAACTATTAATACTTTAAAATAGATCTTTTGTTTGTATGTTTGCTTGTCGGCGCAATAACTAGTTAACTGTTTTTTTAAATATATTTTACTTATCTAAATCTACATTATTCGTAACATAGGCTACTTTTTATCCTGAAAATCAAACGAATTCAGGACCTATGTGACTGAAACCGGAGTGAATTGCTGAAAGTTAATAAAACTGAAAAAAATATGATTTTCAGTAAATCTTAATACTACTTACATATCCAGAAAAGTGAGATGAATCATCTCGTATGTTAGAACACACGTTGATTTCTCAAAACTGAATACATATATAATACATATTTTGTGTGATTTAATTTTAGAGTTTTTATTATAATTTTGTTATAAATGTTATTTTATTTTTTCTTGCAACTTATTCTTTAATTAAAAATTTGATAATATTATTTTAATGATTACTTTCTAAGTTCATGTTATGTTTGTTTCTTATAATATGTAGTGGAAAATTGAATGATATTATGTATCAGTAATTAATTTTATTTTTAAATGTTAAATATTGATAGTTTCCCAAATAAATAGATATAATCAAGATAAGACACAGATGAAAAAACACCCATTCAATAATAATTATTTTTGTCAGTGTATAAAAATTAAACGAGGTCACGTCTTCCATCTATATATAATTTGATTAATGAGCTACATCTTTGTCTGTTTGTCTGTATCTTGTTATGACATTAATTACTATACAATATTTATAGGCTTCGCAATATCTTATGGCAATTAGATATGTAAGTCAATCCAAAGTCATTTTTGTGATGTAAGTGTTACGTAATTATAATTGCTAGTGGTTTCAAAGTAAATTAGAAGAAGATAAATAGATCACTTTGGTCTTTAACAATTTTTTTATAATATTATATAAATGGTTTAACCGCCTCATTTGTTGAGTGGTTAGCGTAGACGCCTCACGTATAGCGTAAAAGAGCTCGGGTTCGATTTCCGACAGGGACAAGCATGTATGTGATGAGCATAGATATCGGTTTTTCTTAGTTATTTATAATTAGTATTCCTATGTATTTGTATCGTTGTCTAACACAATTAACACAAGCAAATAATTTGCCAACTTAAAGGTTAGATCAATTTGTGTAATTTGTCCAGTGATATTGCTATTACTGTTAAATTATTCATAATAACATATTATTCGAAATAAAGTGACTAAAAGAGAATTAGCCCACTTCACTCTTCAGCAATTTAGGTCTAATATAATATATAATCACCAATATACATTATGATATATAATGATTCATCACTAAACCCACATCTGCCTGCGCAGGCGCAGTTGACAACGTCTGCAGGCACCAGTGTAAACACACGTTTATTATCAACGCTATAAAACGCGGCGTTTATTGGTGCAGTGTGGGTGGTCTGTATGTACATATATGGTATACTTATTACCCTTTTTGAACACTTTCCCATTCAAGAATAGTGTTTATAATCAATTTAACTGTTTTACATTGTTTTTTTAATATTTTATGAGTGTTTTATTGTTCGGTGGCGGTGTCTGTGCGCTCATATTTGGAATTTTGTTTGGAATAGTTTGGTGAAAATATACATACATGTACCTTTGTTATATGAAGAATTTTGGCTAGTTTTGAGTTTATTTGGAGTTTTTACTCATTAAGCATAGTGGAGTTTAGGGAATTGAGTAAATTTAAAAACAAAACAAAATATAATAATAATAACGAAAATTGTTTTCTTTTTATTCTAAATATGTAAGATCTTATATATACCCATATCAAGAATTTTGCTTAGTTTTTAACCCATTTGGAGATACTAAAACATAAAAATAATATACATATACTAATAAAAGTAATAATATATTTTCTTTTCATCAAAATATATATATTATTTTAACTATAGTTTAAAATTTTCTAATAATTATTCGGTAGCCATGAGAAGTATCCAATACGAAATTTATTGAACTGTGATCTCTTACACCCTAAACCTCAGATCCTACTAACGACATAGAGTAGACAAAGTTATTAATAAACATAAACTCAAGCCAATATATCCCTTATTACCAGTTCATAAGAATTACACATTAGTTTTTAATAGTACCATATAATTGTAGACAAAATTTTAACATATATATTGTAATATCAATAAACAGAATGTTATTCAAATTTCAATCTTATTTTTAATCTCATAGAGGTCATGAAGATATAATTGAATGTTTTTTTTTAATTTGCAAAGAGTGTTTATGGGAAGACTCAAGAAATATAATGTTATTCAAATTTCAATCTCATCACGTAGAAATAGAGATCATGGAGATTTAATCAAGGGTTAATATAAATTTGCAATGCGAGTTTTCAAAGTCAGGAAATATAATGATATTTAAATTTCAACCTTATTGTATAATAATAGAGATCATAGAGATAAATTTGAGGATTTTTTTTAAATTTGCATTAAATTTTAGTGTTTTATTGAAGTCGCGTCCTGTCTCCAGAACATTGGTAGTATTAGGGATTGTAAATTGGCGGTAAAAGAGATGACAGTACTAACGAGGGAACTAATTAAGAATTTATTATATTAAAATACACCAATTCAGGTAATAATATAATTAATTGTGGGCTATTTTGGGTTGATGAAGTCGTTAGACTATTTTATGACATAGAAATGTTATGGTGTTGAAATTCATCTTCTTTATTTTGACCCGATAAATATGGTATATAGTGTAGAGACAGTAGCTCAAGTGGAACAGTTTATATCACGGGTTCGATTCCTATCATAATTTAACACTTTATATTTAATTATTATATTCTTGTTTTGATGCTTTTTTAATATTTAAATTACGACAGCCCGATAATCATGGAATATACCTAGTAGATATGTACATAGATTAAATATTTTATAGTACTTCAGTTGGTTGAACGACCTGACAGTTTCGTAGAGATCACAGGTTCGAATCCTACCAGATTAATTTAACATTCTATGTCTAGGTTTGATGGGTTTTTTTAAGTTATAATAATTGTGAGATCGGAAGTTCTAGAAGCATTTAATCAATAAATTTATAATTAAGAAAGTCATATCAATTGCGTAATTATATAATTATAATTAAACCACAGAAAAGCAGATTCATAGAGATTAAATCTCGTTACGAAGACATGCGTAATAAAAAACATACTTACATTGATATAACCATCAGCACATCCCTAGCGCAGAAAAAGCAAACGACTCTTATTTCTAATTCTATAAGATATATTTCAGATTGCATTATAAATTGAAATTGATCCGTTTTGGCGACAATTTTCTAAGTGCAGTTTTATTGAACTCTATTTCTTGATGTGAACGTCTAAAATTGATTGAATTAAACATTTTATAATTTGTGTTTGGCACCAATTTTTTAAATGCAGTTTTATGGAACTCTATTGTTTTGTTTTAAGGTTTAAAATTGATTGTTTTAAAAAATGTAGTTTGTTTTGCCGAAACGCGACCCCATGTGTGAATTTGAATAAAAGATGATTGTAAGAAATACTTGTAGTTATATTACCTACTACTTCACGTAATTTTACATTAACATGTAATTACATTTAGATGAAATAAAGATGAAAAAAAAATGAAATATAATTATTATATGTTTATGAAAACATACGTTGAAGAATTCTTTTCAAAAATCATGTTGGATTTTTTAAATATTTATTTTACTCATTTTGATAAGGTTCTCAAGATTGGATAAAATAGATCTAAAAAAATTATAAAAATAGGTCTTTGAATCTACTGATAACAATTAATTATAAAATATACTAAATATAATAATTATAAAAATTAAACAAATCTTAGAACAGTTAAATCAAACAAGTTTTAAAACATACAATGGAAATATTATATATATTAATAAATGTAATAATACTATTAATTTGTTTAAACTTATCCTAAACAATAAGGCCTGTTACTGACGGGACGTCAAAACGTCGAGTTCCGCCCGCGGCGTGTGTCGGAGACCATATTACGATTATAGATATCGAATTTGTTAATTTTGAGTTACATACATTCTTAAAATGGCCGCCGGCTATTTAATATTGTTGATATAACAATAACTCTATAGTTTGATTGTTTAGTTATAACTAGAGATGCGCCGAATATTCAGTAAGTATTCGGCGTATTCGGAATCTCTTTCGCAATTTGTATTCGGCCGAATTATTCAGTTTTGGTGGACACGATAAAGAACTAAAAGACAAAATTAAGATGTATTATTTATATATTTTTCGAATAAGTCAAAGAAATCTTATAACTAATGTATTGAATAAAGTAATACTAATGCTAATAATGTAAAACAATTTATCTTCCAGTCAATATTATTTGTAAACATATCAAGTCAACATATTTATTTTGTTATTACTAACCTACAATTACTGTTTAGTATAGTCAACATTTTTTTTGAAACCTAAACCGGATTTTTTTTTAGTTTTAAAACAATATTTTTAAATCTCGCCAGAAGCCACACGTAACGTACATGTTAGAACTTGTTTATGATAAACAAACAATGAATTGTTAAACCGAATATTTTGGTTCGGTAAAAGTTAAACCGAATAGTATTCGGTATTCGGTTATTCGGTGAAACCACTATTCGGCACATCTCTAAGGGAACGTACCCAAACTACGTGACCTATATTTTTCTAAATTTTTCGACACCCTCACCCCCCCCGGTGACCCCCCCCCGACGTGAAATGTTACGTAGTATAGCAAAGGTAAATTTTTATCATCCCAAACGCAGAAAATGAAACAAATAAAAATAATGTTTAATTTTTGTTACTATTGGGACGGCATAAATAGGCCACGTAGTTTGGGTACGTTCCCTAACAAGTATTCATCTAGTCAGCAGCATACGTAACGTAAGTACATGTTAGTTTTACCTTCTTGTTAGTACCTGTATGACACAAACAATGAAATGGTAAACCGGATAATTCGGCCGAATATTCGATTCGGTTCGGTAAAGGTAAAAACCTATTCGGCGCATCTCTAGTTATAACTATTTATAAGCAAAACCACGGCAAAAATGAATACATATTTTCATCACATTTGTTACAGAAAAGACAACAGAATTAAAAAATATTTACACACACGATAATGATTCTTTTACTAAAAATATTTAAGAACGAAAATGCTTTTAAAGAATGATCACACATTCAAAATGCTTTATAATTTGTATCAAACGTACTAAAGTAGGTACTTACTCGTTTACTTATAAAACGATTTGCGTAACCGGCCAGTGTATATTGACCCTGGCTGTGGTGACTGTAGTGTGTTATGAAATGGGGAGGTGTGTTAGGAAGTGTCAAGTTAATCTGGTGGTTTTGCGATGAACAGACATGCTCTAGTTGTCCGTGTTGCATCCTGGGTTGTGTAACCTTTGAAATGCTCCTGAGGCTGTGGTTATTATTTTCAAAATATTTTTTTTTATGAGAAAATCCATTTGAATATTTGAAAATATCTATAAACAATTATTATGATTAGATAAATTTAAAATGAAAAAACAAACCGATACGGGTAGGGTTCAAACCCTCGACCTCTGGAAAACCGTTCTGTCGCTCTACCAATTGAGCTACTATTAATTCGTAATTAATTGGCCACCTCTTACAGGCAGCATCTCCATCCTCCATCAATAACAACAAGATTTGTTCTACGACTTTTTACAAATCTTGATAAACAAGATAAAAAAAAACGTTACAACAAATTTTATCTCCCTCTTTTACTTATACTGTATTTTGTAAGTTCTTAAAAAGTCGGGCGAAATTGGGTGATTCCGAAGGTTTTGAGAAGACAGCTCTCTCAGTAATGAAATAAAACTAAGCTATAATAGGTACATGACACTGATCTTCTTTGGTGGTATCCACCAGTACGGTGGTGGTGTGGTACTGTCCAGGTCAGAATAAATATGAGCTGTACCACCACTAGGTACTCTATGTTAACAAATGTTAATGAAATCAAGCTATTTTTTGTACCACGCATAACAAAATAAACTCAATGGAACTGAAGATATGCATGAACAAATTACTGAACAAGAAAGAATAAGAAGGAAGTTATCAATGAAGGTGACAGTTTTAAGAACACTTAAAAAAATAAAACAAAAAATAAAAAAATAACCCCCAAAAAATCAAATCGGTATCAAACCCAGGACATAATAAAAGCGTCAAACTGCAAACACAATTGACGTCACCCCTCTCAAGAGGAAAAAAACTGAAATATCAATTTAGAGAATATTTCGAATTACCCACTAATCTGTCACATTTAGACACCCGGGGCAAGTTCTCCCCATTTTTGTTTTCCCGACAATATTCTTGGGTATTACAAGTGTCGTAATAGATCTTGTTTTTTTGGCTTTTTTTTTTCTTTTATTGTTTGTGGATTTCATGTTGAAATTAGGATTTTTTGTACATATTGTTTATATAATATTATTTAATAAAAATCCTTTAATATATATAATAAAAAACTACACCTTTAAAAATGCATTAGGTTTTTGGAATTGTTTCCAAAGATCATAAAAAAATAGATATTTAATTAAGCCTATAAAAGTAATGCCTGGAGCTATTTATAATTACTTATAAAAAGAATTAAAAAAAAAGAGATAAGTAGTAACCCACTTTACTCACAAATAAACATTATAATAAAAATAATAAGAAAACTGCACGTATAAAATTCATATTGAACTATGTTTAATTTCTCAAAAAAAGCAATTTTATGTGCATTCCCCTAAAAAAAATAACAATAAATGTATCTTATAAAAAGGAAAACCGTTTAAAAAAGCAAAGTGGTACTAATTCCTGCCCTAAATCTTTTCCCCGGGAAGTGTTCTTTTAGACTCCCCCAGGAACAAGGGACGTAATTGGTTCATTGTTTTATACTTTGCTCTTTTTATGAAACGACACGTTTAATTATATTTACAGTTTAACTTTAAATTTAACTAAAAAATAAACGTCTTCTTGGACTTATAATATATATATAAATATATTGAATTTTTCATACAAATTTTCATCCCCCATTCCATACCCTGCAAGGTGGATTTTTGACAAATTTAGCTTATGTTTGACCCTGGGCCTATAAGTATTTACATTCCGAAATCCATCCAAATCGTTTAGGTGGTCTACTCGTGAAAGCGTAACAAACAGACAGACTTTCGCATTTGTAATATTAGTATGGATAATATGTTTTTTTATTATATAAAATATTTTTGGGTCATTATGACTTAAAATCAAAATATCTAAGTTTAGTGTCAATAAAACAGAAATTCTAGATCAAGTAGTTTAATATGCTAATAATTATGCTATTTACAAAAAAGATAAAGTTGGTTAGTTTGTATGTACCTAGTATCTTAAGTCTTACTTTTCTATAGTTATTTCATCAATACTTGAAATGCACCTTCTGTTTTACGAAAAAGAAAGGTTTTTTGAAATATTCGAGAAATAACTTTAAGAAAATTGTTTTTTTTTTATAGAAAATTTCTAAAATAATAGAATTACCCACACGCAAAATAATTATATAGGTATACCTACTTCCTATAGACCAACAATTCTCTTTTTAAGTATAGAATTAAATCGAAAGTATGTCTTAAATGTATTTAAAAAACATACTTCTTCATCTTTTAACAAATACAAACATACAAAATATATAATTAAAGAAAATATCAAAACACTGAATTGTTTTAATTCCGTCTTATAAATAAAAAAGGTCCAATATAATAATAAATACCGCGACCGTTCGCCAGCAGCGACAAAAGAAACAATCAACCTTTAACAAGCACTTTATGCCTGGAAGATACGGTTCAAATTTGTATGGCAAATAGTGTATATGAAGTAAATTTTTATTGAACTGTATGATATTGTAATAAAGTTCACATTTGTATGGCAGAATAGGGGATATCAAACATATTTCAATTAAACTTTATTGCTTATGGATAAGGTTTACATTTGTATGGCAAATTGGGCGATATGTAACAAATTTTAATTGAATTGTATTGCTTAGTATTAAGGTTCATATTGGAATGGCAAATTAGGTTATAATAATACGGTATGTAAGAAGCTTATTCCAGCTTAAGTTGTTAAAATCTTTAAAACTCTTGAAATGTTGTTTTTTATATTACGTATCAATTTCACGCGTTTAAAAATATCTTGATATTATTTCATTTGTATTAATAATTATTTATTTGTTTGAAATTTGAATAAATATTGAAAATTTAGAAACAGATTTATTTTCGACAAGAAATAGAAAATGTCTCTAATAAAGAATACTATTAATATAATTCAAATTTATTGAAGTGCTACACGAAGAAGAAGAAGCTACACGATAGCTCAATTGCTAGATAAAAGGGTTACCTAGAGGTAGCAGGTTCAAATCCAGCCCGGATCAATTAATGTATCATATTAAAAACAATTAAAACATTTAGGTGTCATCTTATAGGTACATGTTGCTTCCGATATAGAGGAATATATATATAGAATGCTTGACTCTAATAGGAACACGGTAGCTCAAATAGCAGAACGACGGAATATTTTCCCAGAGATCGCAACTACGGATCCAAAACTAACGATTTTATATGAAATGTTACATTCATCAAACTGGTACATGATAGCTCAAATAGTGGAACGACGGAATAATTTCCCAGAGATCACAAGTTCGAATCCTGCCAAAACATTTTATTTCACATTATATAGAATGCTAAATTTATCAAAGAGGAACACGAGAGCTAAATATCAGAAAGACGGAACAGTTTCCCAGAGATCGCAAGTTTGAATCACGTGACATTTTCATACTAAAACAAACTATTTAATGAAAAATCTAATCTAAACTGTCCCCCAAAACTTCTGTGATCTCTCGTGTGTATAATTCGTTTGACTAATATTATTCAGAATGAGGCCTCAGGCAGGACTTTAACTTTTAATCAGCAAATATTTGTCTGTGAATATTGAAGAGGCCTGTGCAATTGTGTTAGAGGGTTAGTTCGTTTGAGTGCACACAAAATTACCAACGACTCACCGCGTCACAGTTATGTCATAGGTTAAACAATTCAGTTAATTGGATATTGGTTTTAATTATTTAAACTGTACCATGACCGAAGAATTAAATGTTATAATAGTGCTATTATGAAGGTTTAAATCCGATTTCTGAGAGAGATATTTAAGAGTGTATCTATATTGACGTATTCAAAATCCTATACAAATTACATGACAATCCGTTCAGTAATTAGCATAATTAGACAGACGGACAAATAACATTTATTTGTATTTTTATTTTCTTACACTATGGAATATACTCCCACATATTTATAACTTGATGTATGTATATTTATTGTATATCTGCAGGAACAAAATTCTGACGTATTATGACAGTTTACTCGAGAATAATCAACGTACGTAATAGAAATATATTTCATATTGACTTTAAAAAAATATTAATGATATCATTGGACAAATTTCACACATTGATCTAATCTAAGTAAGCAAATTATTTGCTTGTATTAAGGATGTTACAACGATACAAATACATAGAAATACACATTGTAAATATGAAAATATTTAATAAACAATAAACCCAGAAATACAAATTGATGATGAAGATGAGCATTCATCACATAAATGCCTGTCACTGTCGGGAATGGAACCCGAGCCACTTTAGGCGCTATACGTTAGGCGTCTAGAAGTCTTTATATCTAAGGGTCTAGACAAGTGGCAGGTCATAACGCTTATAGAATAGAATGACATTTTTTAACAGAAAACTAAGCTATCTGTAACTTAAATACATTTAGAGTCGATACTTAGCGTTTGCTATTTGGCTACATCAGTGTAGAAAACAACAGAATAAATAATATGTTTAATTAAATTAAATAAGAATAACTAATAGTTTCTTAATACCTGAAATTCAGCCGTAATATTAAGTTCTAATGATTATAAAGTTTATCATCGGCAGCTTTACGCATAATACCTACATAATTATTATTTTTATTAAGACTATTTGACATAATAATATCATAGAGCTATAATATAACATTCTAAACATTTGTACTTAATTGATGTTTTTATTTTAATATCTATATTAAAAATTTAGTATAATATACGAATATTTTTTTCATTACAAATTGGAATAATGATATCAAAAATTCTTACTTTACGTACATAAAAGTTCTGCCAAGTTTTTCCTTCACGTATTACAGATATTTATTACGATCTATGTACTATCGCGCTCAAAAGTACTTAACAAGTACGATGATGTACACATGTCGCTAACTAACAGTGTATCTAATAATACAAAACTAGCCTTTAATGTACAATCACGCAGAAAGGTAGCATATGTTTGCGCACGATGTCCTACTGTGGATTGAGGCACGTAATGTCATTACTGCGGACATGACTGTACTGGTACTGGTCAGTGGAAAAGTAGATATAATTAATGATATCCATTTTCTTTGTATTTTTTACACAAAGCTTTACTATGTTATTGTGTTATTTAAAATTTGAAACCATTTATTTTTATTAGCAGTTTATTTAAAAAAATAACATAAATATATTATTTATTTTATTTATTTAGGACAACTTATAAAACATACACAATTTATAAGTTTTACAGTGTTGTTTCATTTAGAAGTTGTCACGGCATGCCAAGGGACATTTTCATCGAATTACCTAACACTACTTTTTCGTACTATTTATTTTATTGCATAGTAATAATAAATAATAATAATAACTTATAATCAACAAATAAACAAATCAATTATAATTCATTGTATTTAAATAATATAATAATAATATATAAATGATAGTTTCACAATAAATTTAAAATAATAATAATGTTTATATTTATGAAAGCGACTGTACTCACGTTTTTCATTGACTTTCATGTGGTCCTTACATTTTGTAGGAAAGATGATGAGACAATTCGATCCCAGGTTCTCAAAGTTATTTACTATTTTAATTTAGTAATTAATCGAAAGTGAGACATGTTTTTTTTTACAATTAAAAACAGTTAAATAAAGTATAAATCCAATTTTTTTTATTATATATGTATATGTATGTAATAGTTTGTTTATTTTTTTATTTTTGACATGCATAATTATAAGTTAAATGTATATACAATAATGATTCTAATAGTCAAAGTTACTTTTTAAAATAATTTATGTAAAAAATAAATAATACTAAGTCTATTCTACTACCAAAAAGACTAAGTCATATGTTAAATGGTTCAATGACCTTAGGATGAAATAATAAAAAAATATTTGAGAAGCCCAATGTCACGTTGTTGAATCAATTGTGAATCAAGACTACCGCGGGACATACATCACGTATTACGAAATTACAGAGCTACCAGAATTATATATATACAATAATATACCTACAATAATATACCTACATAATATATGTATTACATAAAGAACTTAAAAATAAAAACTTTTTTGAAAATATTAACAAAATACTTTTAACAACATAGTACATACATAGTATTACCTATATATAAAAACTTTTTGGACCATACTAAACCTCCTTTAAAAACATAGTATTACCTACATAAAATTCTTTTTGTAAAATACTAAACCTCGTTTAACAAGAGGTTAGAAGATACCTACGGAATCAAGAGTCCATATACAATATAACGCCTTTTCTATTCGTCAATGGTCAATTTGTGAAATAATAAAGCACTGTTCAAGGAATCTAAATCGTGAACAATCTGAGTACAGAGGCAATCTCTCAAGGAATGTTACAAAGGAGGCGCCAACAGCAATGCTTCGAGAAAATTGACACATCGCGCCATTTTGTAAAAGTCACGATTTTGTGACCACAAAAGTTATGTCCTTGTCTGTTTTTGTGGGAATGAAAGAGATAGGTGTCAAATTTGATACAGAATTGAAATCAATTCGAAATTAGCGGGAAATAGCTTACATGAAGCCAATGTGATGTGAAATATGGCGCGAATCGCTGCGCTGCCAGCATTACCGAATTTGGCAACTTGATTGTTTATAACAAAAAGCTAAGGAGTTTTTATACTCAATTTTGTCAATTTAAAAAAAGGAAGCTATATTATTACAACATTATAGACATTTAAAACAGTTTTAAGTTAAGAATAAGTTTGGCCCACCTAATTTGACTATTTGATGGTTAATATAAAAACGGAGTTTTTATACCTTATTAAAAAAGACGAAATATTATTACGATATTACAAATATGTATTAAAAAATCTAATTAGGAACATAACTATTACGTATTAATTATGTTTGTTCCATATTTTAAAATATGTAATTACAAATACGTTCTTATATCGCAGTACCAACACGACCGCGGCGTCACGATCATGTGATTACGGACACATAACGATATTGTATCAGCACCCAGTGATTTGCTCTCGAATCGTGTGAGAAAAACGTTACCCAGGAATCGAACCTGCAATTTGGGAATGTCAAATGTTGTGTAACTACGCTAGTTATCGGTACGTGTTTGAATGTGTTTTATTATTGTTTGTATGTATTGTAGGTTATAGCTTGTCTACTGGAAATATTATTTTTAAGTTTGGTAAAATATTTTTATATTAGATAGAAATTGAAACAAACGTCGAAAACTTAGCATAAACGTGTAAATAAAAGGAATTAAAAAAATAACAAAAGAAACACAAAGAAACACAAACTTGTCGACGAAATACCTTCGGAAATGTGAAATTTAAAAAAATATACCTAGCTATATATTTTTTATCAGATAGGTAGGTGGTACCTACGATTGTGTTACTATCATCCAATTACAATCATAAGTGAAGATACATCATGTCAATGCTATACAAACATTAACACCGCTCACACTTGACCGCCTTAAACATTTGACGTCTCTTCAACGAAACCCGACATCAGGGGTTAAGGAAAATACAAACAAAAATAGCTCTTGCTATAAAGTTATAAAGTTCAATCTATCATTTTTTGAATTTGAAAGGTCTTTCATAAAACGTTATGATAGTTTGACGAATTCCTTTGTGATATTTAAATAAAATATCCTAATGTAATATGAACTTTAAGCGTACAGCATAAAGTGTGTTTCCGATTTACGTATATAGAATAGTTTGACGAATTCCTTTATAGTATATTAATATATTATTCCAATGTAATTTAAATTTTATCTTAAGGGATTAGAGTTTATTTTAGTTTTCATTTATATTGATGAGTGTGTCTTATTGGTTCTAAGAGGTAGTCATGAAGATGTCAGTTGTCAGTTGATATCAAATGACACATGGGTAAATTTGAATATATCGTGCTGAGATGAAATTTCACTATTCTGACAGACGGACAGACAAGTGTGACGTGGATTTGGATATATATCCGAATTATTTACCACCTACCATGTTTGTTTTGAAGAATCTGATATGACAATCTTAAAAAAAAATAGTTTTCAGTCTAAAGACTAACAAACATACATATAAAAGTTATTTACCATTGAACCGTCAATCAAAGGTGATTTGAGAATTATTCTACAATCCAATATATACTAGAAGCGTGAAATACGTGACTGGGTGGATACAAACAGCTTAGCAATTAATTCAAAAACATACACTCAATTGTCACGGTTATGTCCCTGTATTAAGGCACATAATTTCATGCACTATATGAATTATAGAATACGATATACAGATAGGTTGTACTTCGGACATTTGGCGGTAATAGAGGTGAGTTTGAACAAGAAAATTACTAGAAGATGGCTGATAACTGTCATTTGGAGGACAACATGGCGGCTACATGTTGGTAAAAGATTACGTGACAAGAAATAATGATTGGAGAATGTAAGGATTTGTTGTTTAATAAATTAGGAGTATTTTTTATGTATACTAGTTATTGGTAACATTATTATTATTAGGCTTGATATTTATTGGTAAAATTACCTGTGTAGTAGGTTTGTATTGTTAGGCTTAATATTTTAAATAGTTATTGCTAAAAATAATTTGTGAAGGTAAGTTTTTGTACCAACATTTAAAACAATCAAAGTAGGTATTTTATATTTTTATGTAAGTTCTTTGAAGTAGTGGGTAAAAGTGGTGGGTCTTGATATTTATCCGCCCAGCCGTGGGACTTTTACAGACTAATTTTGCTAAAAATTACGAATTGTTAATACCTATATTATAGCACCTATACAAATTACAGAAGTATAGTTATTTTATTGTAAAATATCCAGTAGTGGAATGGTATTTAACTGAAACAATTTTTGATATATTTTTCAGTAAATACATACATTTAATGTTGCACTGTTTGTTTTTTATTAAATTTATTTATAAAAACTATTGTATTTTTTTAAATTTGTATTATTATTATATTTAAACAGCCTTTTTTATTATTGATATTTTTATCGAAAGATGTCAAATAGAGGTCCTGATGGGATAGTTGACCAGAGGTCAGGGGTTCGAACCGACGATTAATAAATATTTTTATCTATATTTTTTTAGGATATAAACATAACAACTAAACATAAAGAAAAAAAATATTGACATTTTTTTGCATTATTTAAGTAAAGATGATATTTTTCAGGTCTGTGGTAATTTTCGAGCTGGTGATAGTTTTGTAGTGAATTTTTCTGCATTTCTTTCTGTAAAATTTTCATGTTACTTTTAGATGAAATATACGAAAAACTAAAAAATTGATAATGTTTATTTTATAACACCATGAACTTTCAAACTAGAAAATAGTTTTTTCATATTAATACATTATTTCCAAACAGTACATGTTGTTCGTATGTCTGTCTGTGTAGTTATTTACCGAAAACATTGATGACATTTGATGAAGACCGGCTGAGTTATTACAACGCAGCGGGCAACTTCTAGTTCATGGAATTGTAGTATAGAAGTAACTAGAAGTGAATATTTATTATTTTATGTTTTTATAATTAAATGTGTATATATTTTATTGTTTCGTAATTTGTTTACATATAAAAAGGGTTTGGTGCGAAAAATCTTAATATGTTGTTTAACTTATAATAATGTCAAGTTTTAGTAAGTAAAAAAATATTTTGATAAAAAAGTGTATTTAACAATATTAGGAATTGTAAATATATATTCTTTTTAAATAAAAAATAAAGCATACAATATATGTATCGATATGTGTATCGAAAAATAGAGAAAAAAACGAATAAGTATATTGACGCTTGAGTATTTAAATATATTATTGATGTAATAATTAAATAAATATTAAATATGTACCACATCCAGTCATTACTGGTAACATCAAACTCAATAAATAGACAAAAAAGTGCCGCGTCCATTGCGCCTCCGATCGCACCGATAATTTTTCAACACACCATACTTATTACGTTCAAAGAAAATACAACTTAAAACCAACTTTAACTAAATACGAATACGATTGATAATCCCAAAGCAATGTGAATAAGTATATAATAATCTAATATCAACCGTATTACAAATATACAAAGTTGGTTTTAATTTGTCAGTATAATACATTAAGTTAGTCGTGACCAGACCGGCCCCGCCACCTGACGTCTACTTGTTATTGAGATTTTAAATGCAGTAGGTTTCCTCATAGATTTCTTTCACGAATTACATTAACGATTACGTTTAATTATTAAGTGACATGTTGGGTTTTTTTTATAAGGCCAATATCTTACTCGTTCTGCCTAGCTTTATAATATTTTGCTTTTCAAGTTTGTAAAATGTTACATTAAATAAAAAAAGAAATACTTTTCCTAGTTTTATTTTTTTTCTTTTCATTATGATAAGCTTGGGATTTATAAAACAAAAACATTCAGTCAGTTTTATAATATTCAATTAACTATGTATAGTTTACTTAAATAAAAAAAAAACATTCTGCCAGTTTTTTTTTAAATATCATATTGAACTTGTCATAATAATAAAAACCGTCTTCATATTAACAAAAAAATCACACATCTTAAAAACTGTCATCTAATTCACTAAAAAAAACAAAATTGCCGCCAAGACAACTGTCATTAAATAAAAAAGTACAAGACAATTACAAAGACGTACATTCCTCATTGTCCAGGTCCAAGATGTACTCCATACTCCATAGCGCACGTCGTGACTCCACTGACAGCTACTTTTTATACCTTGCGTGCTCTCTTTGTCTACTTACGTTTACGTATAGAATGCAGAGTAGATTATTACGGAGCTTTTTATTGAAGTTTATTATTTTTTTATATATATTAATATTTTTATACCTTCGTGACCTCTTTACGTTTAGAATACAGAGTAAATTACGTATGGAATATAGAGGTATCTGTAGAATTGAGTTCTCGTTATTTTATTTATATCATCATATATTTTAGACAGTAGTTTGATTTAATCTGTCTTCAGACACTTAAAATGTTTTATGAATGAATTATGTTTTTTTATATTTAGTATACATATTCCTAATCTATTTTTACAAAATACCTTCTAAATGCATAAAAAAATATATAATAGAAAAATTTTAGAGGGTTAATTTTCTGGAAATATTACAATGAGTTATTGTAATAAAATATGTATTTCATTGTTTTTGCATATAAATACGGGATGCCTCTGTAACATACATACTCTGTGATATAATAAGATCTTGTCCTGGGTCCCGGAATGCCATGGGAACGGGTAGCTACGTACGAATTATTGAGTTGCATACAAGTGGCCATTACTGCTGCGATTACTGAATATACAGAACATACTGAGGATCTTATTAAATTAAGGGATATTTATAATTTATATATACATATTTATATATATACATAACACGTCGATCTGTATACATTTCATATTTAGTAAGTACAGCTACGTACTAAGTATTGTAAACAATTGTTTTAAAATTTGTCTGTTAAGCAATCGAAAATGAACCATAGATTTTGATGAAATTTGGCCGTGTTATAACTCATTGTCTGAGTGAAGTATATAACACAAGTAAGAATATAGGATACATTTTACTGTGGAAAATACGAAAACCTGTTTAAATAATATTTAAATCCCAATCAGAATACAATTGGAATAATTTAATGTGATAAGTTATGAAGGCAGAGGTGGGGGGGAGTTGGGAAATTGATGAAATCACTGGGACGAAAGCTGATGGAAGTGGAGCATTAAATGTTTGAAAGAATTCAAAGACAAGTCAAAGTAAGTGTCAGTATTTCCACATCCTATTGCTAGAAACGAGGAACACACTTTATTTGTGAAAGAGTGCGCAGCTCGAACCAGCACGCCACCCCGCTGCAAGTTGGTAGTTATATTTAGGTATCATATAATTTCTACCAAGATAAGTTACAAAACCTTTTGAAAAAATCTTCAGCTCTTGGACTAATAAAAAAAATAAGGGTTCTTCACATTTTGTGAAGAATTTATAGCACCTGAATTTCATGAAAACTAATGTTACAAATTATTCTGACGATGAAAACTTTACACACACAAACCTACAGATAAACGCACCATGCAATAATAGTAATGAAATCTATATGTGTAAATATAGTCACAGGATACTGATGCACTGAGGAAGTGCAGGTCGAATGGCGCGAGGACAGTACCACGTGAAAGTGATTAGCGGACAGAGGGGCCTTGTATACCACAAGGAGCCCTTATGGGGAAGACTGGGGATAACTGACACTATAGCATTGCATTCTAGTAGCATATTTTATTTGTTATATACATAATTGCTGTCATATTATAGATATACCATTAAATATTAAAAAAAATACTACACGTCTCAAAATTTACATTTAAATATCGTGATTATATTTAAAAATATCAATATTATTTAAATTTGATTAAAAAATCATAAAAACATATCCAAGACGAAGTTATTGACAGCATTACATATAGCTAAATTTGCTTACCATATAAAAAAATATTATAATAAAATATCATAATTTTGTATAAATATTATTAAAAAAATATTTAACAAGTCCAGGTCACCCCATCCTCCTCTAAGAACTGTCGCGTGCTATCAGATTTCACCAGATACAACGGTCCTTTGTGCCTCCATTACAGCAGCACGAACAAAAAACAAAGCACTTGCGGCACTTTGCAAGCAATTCCTACCCACAATGCTAATTGCAACCACAGACTATTCTACCTACTTGCACTTCTTAATTGTTCAATGTATAAACATGTACAGATATGTACATGTATTCTGTGATAGAATTTAAGCTATCATTTTTATATGATTTGTTTTTGTCCTAGAATTATTCAATATAAAAATGTTTTTTTTGTTTGATTGTTCGTTCCATAATGTATAAAAAACTGAATAGAATTAGACTCTTTATGTGCTTACTTTGGTACCAAGCAATGACTATCTGATGTTTCACAAGTGCTGTGTGTATAAAATAAATATATTCGACAGTAATAGATTATTAAAAACAATACAAATAATCTTCAAATTCATTCTTGACTAATAATGCTCAAGTTAATTAAATGTTATGTCTGCATTTCTTCCAATAATTATAACTTCAAGTAAATTCAGTCTTATATCTACCACCACCTTTAATTTAAAAATAAAAACAATTCAGTTTTACATCTACACCACTAAAAGTAAAAAAAAAACCAAAACAATTCATTCTTATGTCTGCCATACTACCAATAAATAAAAAATCCAGACAATTAAGTCTTACGTCTGCACTGCCTCCATTAAACAGTAATATAAAAGGCGAGGTCAGTACAGTGGTGCCAAATTTGGTGTAACCATAGTAATTGTAAGACAAAGAGGTACCACTCATGATTTTGACGCCATTGTGAAGAAACCAGGTCACAGAGTACTTATTCATTTACAAATATCACTGATTTCTTAATACATACAGGTGTTACAGAGTAATTAGCTGAAATAATACAAACTATTCTGTTTGAAAATATCTATAAACATGTATAGCCATGTTAAGGTTAATAAAATTGTAATAAATTTAAATATTTATAGAATGAAAAATATACCGATACAGGATTCGAAGCCGCGGCCTCTGAACAATCCTTTGCCAATTGAGCAATCGTCCCGATAAAGAAGGTTATATATAGAATGCTTAATTCACCGAGACGGGTAGCAATACGGTAGCTCAATTGGTAGAGCGACAGTTTCCCAGATGCCGTGTGTTCGAATCCCTTCAGGTGTCGGTTTATTTTATCATTCTATATGTATTAAAATATAGAAATAATACTGTCTAACAAACAAACAATAATAATATTATAATGAAAAACTGACCATCTGTAACGAGTTCACTTCTATACTTATTTTGATAAATTTGGCTTGGAATTTGACTCTAGATCAAATATAGATTCTTAAACCAATTATAAACATACAATAACATTATGCAAAACTACAGGAAGAAGCTAGTTTTCAATAATTACGAGCATTGTTGCCCATTCTAGTGCATCAAAACTCAAAAACCCAAAAATAACCGCAAAATGAAATAATTAGCTGCAATAACTTCAGTTATGAAAAATACAAACAAACAGGAAGCAAATATTATCTAAAATATATATAAAAAAGGCCAAAAATTTAAACTCAAACTAAGCGTGAAAATATTTAAAAAAATTACGCAAGCGAGCAACCTATTGTACTAAAAATATGATTGACATTTTTGTTAATGTGACATCATATCGAGCGGTGATATTTTTTGTCGCACATCTGCACTATAAGTTGAACTGTTATTAATATTCAATTTTGATCCTTGCTCAATTAAAATTAGGATCAATATCACTCGAACCAAGATATATTATAGGGTCTAATATTTAGATAGAAAGGAGATATTAAATTCTGTGATCCAATTATTCTTTGTCATATTTCGGATATGGATTATATTTCCATAGAACCGCCATGTTTTCTATGACTATATACAAAAGATCTATGGTCTTTTGTCCTGTAGGTATGTCTCTGTGTTCCCTATTTATATTGTACAAGCTTTTAAGATTTACAAACATGCATTACCTGCTACTTGAGGACTTATTATGTGTTTTTTTTATTGATATATAAGTTACAATAATAATAAATATTGTTTTTAAAGTTTTTTTTATATATGAGAGCTCTCATTAGAAAAATATTCATATTTTATCAAAATAGGTTCAGTCGTAATTCTGTAAATAAAGAATTTACCATCATTCTAAATTTGAGAAAACTTAACAATGTTTGCATTTGTATTTACTTTTGTAAGATAAAATTATTTTAATATGTACCTATATGTTTCTCAATGAAGATAATATCCGCCCAGGTTCTAAAGTAAAATAATCTTTATAATTATTTCACAGTACAAAAATACATTATAATTATACAGAAAAAAACGAAAAGCTTAGCTATTTTTACCAAACAGCAACTACAGAAACAATAGCACACTGAAAACAAATATATAATAATATATAATAATAGTATAGACATAAAAACATAATTCAAAGTTATTAAATAAATATATAAAAGTACTTTAATTTATCAATCGAAATACAATAAAGATTCTCTGCATTGTCATCTCCTATCAATCTTGTAGACGAAATAGTCAACCTAGATATCTAGATATCCTAAAATACTAGACCGACAAAGACCTAATTAGCGGAAACATGTCACAGTTCCTAGAACATGAGATAGCTAACAGTGTGTCTGTGGGTCAACATTTCTAGATAATAACCCCTGGGTTATCAAAACTACATGCGACGAGCTGGGATGGCATCCTTTAAACTTATCAAACCTTTAGCCTCATTACTAATTAGGAAGGATAAATTTAAAGACCAAATAATATACATAATTCTATAAGTTTTGGAGCTACCAGTGACACGAACGAGCAAAGAGGTTATTGTAACATTTTGACGTCTGGTAAAAGCTTTAATTCAATTTTTTATTTTTACAATAAGTTAGTAGGTACAATAATTATTATTATTCATTTGTGAATGAGGATAATAAAATAAATAAAGTAGTTTTATAACTTTATTCTATTTTATCACAAAAAGTTTACATCTTTGATACAATTTATAACTTTTAATGTCTTTTACTGTTTAAAAACTTGTCATAATAAAAACTATATACAGTCAATATTCGCATTAACAATAAGAATCAATTTCGTGTGATAAACTTAATACTTGTCATATAATTAATGACGAAGATGCAGAATCTTGATAAGCGATTGTGTGCCTCATGCCTTAAGCATAATTATAGCTTATATTGAGAATTACTAAATTTAAAATCTATATATATCTAATCTATATTAATATTAAAATACGAAAGTTTGGATGTTTGTTACTCGATCACGTTAAAACTACTGAACGGGTTTTGATGAAAATTGGCAATGTTGTAGCTTAAGTACCAGAATGAGACAAAGGCTATAGAAGTACTAACTTTTGCTCGTGGTTTTGTTTATGACATAATATAGGATGTATCGGAATTATTTAATTGCCACGGGAGCTCTTGTTCTCATGCGAACGAAGTCACGGGCTATATGTATATAATAATAATAGTCATAATAATATAGGTATATAAGCCATATGAATATTATTAATATAGTCTATGCGAGCAGTCGCGGGCAATAGCTAGTATTGAATATAACAAAACAAACACATTTTTATATCGTTCAATATAATATTGAATAACAATAAAATGTCATCAAAATAATACGAATAACATAATTAGTAAATTGGTCACAGAGTAGTTTACGACTGAGTGGTAACACGAAATTATAATTAGCCATAAATCGGCCGTAGCGACCGATCGACCGATTCTCGATTATGAGTATCGGCTATGTATGTATGTATGTTTGTATGTGTGCGTGTGGAACAACAGATTTATTGTTAATGGTGTCCCGGAGATAATTAAAATGGTTGATACTGCCCGACCCGCCGAGATGGCGTTCTCATCCTTTATACAGAGTAGGATGACACAGATGCAGTACCTGGAAATATTTTATTAATTTAATTTAATAAAACATTTATTACACTTTTATTTGTCATGTATATTTTTTCTATGCCTTAACAAGGTTTTGACAAACCTGCTATTAGAGCTAAGGCCGCCTTTTGCACCTATTTATAATTTAATTCTCTTATTATTAAGTCACTTTAACTTTCATTGCTATTATTATTTGGAGTGCAATAAAGAATATTATCCATCTGTAAAGTAACTGTCCCTGTTTTTTGAAATTTGCTATTTTTTTAAACTAATCTTAAGTGAAATATATATTTTTTATTAGTTTTGTAGCTTTAGTATAAATATCTATTACTATTTATTTCGAAAATCAAAACCAAAGATCTTTATCAAAAATAATTTTTACACAAAATATTTTTTCATTGTCAATGTTATCACCAGGAAAAATATTTTCCACAAACCTGAGTAGAGCTGCAAAAAGTATAGAAAAAACGTATATACACATAAAATACTGATAATAAATAAAATAACAGATGTTACCTCTGTACAAAGCTACACTACACCTAGTGTTATAGATGATAGTGAACGATACAGACGGACAGTCTCACCTCGTGCTATACGTGGCGCCATCTTGGACTCGTAAATATTGTTATAAAATTATATTGTGTATAAGTAAATGATTAAACTAATTAAACCAATTATATGTTAAAATATTTTATTCAGTAATATTAAATTAATTATAAATGTATATATAACAATAAATCAAAAATATAACATGGATTATTTCATAGAATAGGATGAAAACTACTACTTCCTCCTCTCCCCCTAATGAAAACGGGAGTGTATAATATACATATGTTAGTGATGTCACACATGAATAGCAAAAACAAAATATCGTTATTCACAAATAGAAAAAGCTATTGGGTAAAATTAAAAAATATAACTTTAATAATTTAACAATCAAAATTTTTCAATCGCTTTTTATACATTTAATAATACGTAAAATCATTAACAAACGAGACAAGGGAACAAACGTCGCTGTCCTTTGAAACCTTGGCGGTACAAAAAAGAAGGGGAGATAAAAAAGAGCCCCAGGGAACCCCGCGGGGTTGAACTAAACTAACACGGAATGTGTCGATGTAGTACGGTACTACGGTACTACAGAATGATATACGAAATAGCTTTATAAGTGATGTTAAGTGAAATTATGGTTTTGTCCAACGATATATCGCGGCCGAATTCAAATGTTACTTTTCTTTGATGATTAATCTTATCAAATCGCAGTTAAAAATCTTTTTTTAATTTTATATTATTTATTTTTAATTTATATATAGTTCTAGTCTATTTGTGTGCCTGACTATGCTTTTTTTTTACTATAATCATAGTGTATAAAACAGTTATCCAATTGTTATAATGTTTTCAATGACTATAAAAAAGCGACTTGTCACAGATATTATTATAATTCAAAGGCGTATTAAGAGCTATAATGACAATCGGATGATAATAAAATTGGGAACATGTTCGGCGCCATGAAAGCGATGGCTCCATTACCACCCGTGGTGGTACACGGCGTGGTGACAACCACGGCAACCTTTGGGTACGATTCAAACAGCGAGTGTTTGATGTAGGTTATTTTGTTATAAAATTTAAAAACTTTCATTTTTCGCAAACATTGAAATCTATTACAAAATTTCTAATAAATTATAATTCTAATATTATTGTCTAAATTTTATAAAATAATGAAATTCTTTAATATTCATCATAATATTTCGATAATGACAATAAAATGTATATAATACCAATAACAGTGTTTTCCAATACACGACTTTAGTCGGGATACAGCAGGGCGCGTCCCTGGGCTCGCTGTATTTCCTTAATCATAAAACTGACACAGTATTTATAACCTTTTGTCACGACACCACTTCGATGTCCCAATAATTTACTGAACCGAGGCGACATTACTGGCCAGTAAATTGTAATCCTGAACTCTGGAACATTGCAGCTCGCTGTGACAATACCTACTGCTGTGATTTAGTAAGCATGTGATGATTTAATAATGTTTAGTATTGATTTTTGCAAGATAAATTAAAATTTTAATGTATTTTTAATATATTGCAATATATTTTTTCGTGAATTTTTTTTATTATATTTAAATGACTTAGTCAAGTGTATAACGTTAGCAAGATCATATATTGCAACTAATTAATCCCTATTTTATTTGGGTTAAATATTGTTAATTTATAAATGTTAGTATTTAAAAAAAACACATATTTCTCGTAAAAAATTACATGGACCTGAAACTTAGTTATTTTAGTAGAGGTTTCTGAACCATTTTATATCGAAAGCTTATCATAAAACTATTTAAATTTATTGCTACTATCAGCGTCGTTTCTCTAACACAACCTCTATCAATAAGGCCACACTAATTATTGGTGAGATAAAACAATTGAATTGAACGTATCAATTAAATAACACTTGTCTTAATGTCTGTTGATTGCTTTAAAAGCTCCAAAGTTCCTGAGATAAAGAAACTAACTGATAGTGTTTTGTGTTGTCATATCGGATGTGTGGAAACTGCTGGTAAGCGAGGTCGTTGTATCCGCTGTAGTTATTGTTATTAGTAATGGTTTTGTAATACTAGCTTTTGTCAGCGGCTTCAGCGCTGTATTTGAAAAAAAATATATGTAGTTTAGTGCCTAAGAGTTATTTTTTTATCAATAAATAATAAAATGTCTCCTATATCCCTTTCAGTAGGTACTTATAGCTATGTGTGAGTATAGTTTCATGGTATGTGTAGTTGACTAGTTAAGACATAAAAACAAACTTAAACTCCTTATAATTTAGAACTGACGCAACCTAAAATAAATTTCGGAAGGTATCATCAAAGTCGAGGGACAGTTCCAAAAGTCATTTACGCAAAAAAACTACTAATGAAGTTCAACCGTATTTTATTTCCATAGTTTTGTGTCACATCGTAAATTCTCGTCAGTCAAAACGATTAGCCGAAAAAAAAATATCACAGCAAATTAGTTCTTATTACAAAGTAATAGAGACCTATCCTAGATAGACCTAAGTCAAAAGACAAGTTCGGTCAGTTCGGCGATTTTTTTTTTGTTTTTTTTTAATTTCGTGTTCTTTGGCGGCATTATAAGGACCAAATGACACGACAGGTGACGGTTTTTTCGTCTGTTTCGCTTTTAATACAATGCAGAGAGAATCGTTATACATTTTATTGCGTGTCAGCTAGCGTGCGATCAGATATCGAGCCAATTTGTTGTTTAGCTTAAAAACAGATGGTGCGATAACTTTTATTGTATTTTAGATTCAATTTATTTTTACATGGAATAAACATCTATATTTATTTTGCAAAAAACGGCTTATATCATAGTTGTCAAAAAAATTACAATGACATATCACATATTTCGAAACAATATAAAAACTTAAGTGGTTATTTACTCGTCGGCCATCACTCAAATATGAAACAATAGCCGTAATAAATAACAGCCCTATAACACCGCTATTAAAACTCCATTACAATTACTGTTTTTTAAATATAACGTAATAAGTTCTTATATTTTTTATATTGGCATTAGACTGTACAACATATGACTGATATTAATGATTATAAAAACAATTCTAAAATGGCCGTAGTTTAGAATGCTAAATATTAAACAAATGATCATAATTATTCCTTACAACCTACAATATCTGGACAAATTACACAAATAAATCTAACCCCTAAGTAAGCAAATTATTTGCTTTTGTTAAGGATGTTAGACAACGATACATTTACACATTATAAATACTGTTAATGTATTTAATAAACGATCAAACCCAGAAAAACATATACTCATCACATACATGCCTGTCCCTGTACGGAATCGAACCGGAGCCCCATTGCGTTATACGTTAGGCGTCCTACGGTTAAATAATCTACAATAAATAAATATAATTTCCAAACGTAATTCAACGTAGGTGGTCAGAAATACAAAAAAATACATTTCTAAAATGCCGCCATTGTCCCCTAACAAAACAAATGTCACCATCTCATTGTCAATAATGTTGCGGTGGCGCTACCACATTGACAAAAGTCATTTTTTTTTCAAATAATCCGGAATAAAAGGATTTTGTATGCTTAAATAATTTTTAATGAATATATTGTAGTCGGTAATTGGTTTTGGAACTTTTTATTATAATTTTTTTTTTGTAGATTTAACAAAATGGTAATGTTCGTTTTAAAATTGTAACAACGTAAATACTCAATAGTTTCATAAATAATTATTTTAGTTAATAAATATATATTTTCTTGGTTCTATTGTACCTGAAGCAATAATTAATTATATTTTCAATAATTAAAAGTTTTATAATTTATTTAAAAGCGAGTTATAAATGCTCTTAATAAAATAAATATTTATTTTATTGTGCATGTTTCAGTGCTCTTAAACGTATGAATTAATTTTGCTTGTGAATAAAAAATATAGTTTTTATTTATCTTAATTATTTATTCATTTTGAATGTTTTGTCGATGTTTAAATTATTAATTTTTATTCACATATTAATATAGTTACAGAACAAGTTATGTTCCATAATTCATAATGCTGTTAAGTTTTAAAAATATTTTTGCTATATTTTATTTAATTTTAAAATCAAAAAACTTTTTCTATATTTTTTGCTAACCACACTTTATTAATAATAATACTCATTACAATATATATTATTATATATTATTATACAAATATATTTTATTCTTCACCAGCATAATATCTAGCTTTATTTAATTATTGAAATAATTAACCTTACATTCAATTAATTAAAATATAAACACATTTATTTTGGGATTAGATGACAGATGAGCAGACAATATATCAGATGGTAGGTGGTACCGTCTGCTATGGACATCTGCTAAGAAAAATGCCAAAAGTCACCTTTAAGAGAGGAGGGAGAGTAGCAAAAAGGAGGAAAAAGAAAGAAGGTAGTAATTTCTTACTTGTTTACGAAACGTAAACATTACTTAAAAGTTATCTTCTGTAACAGAATGGTACCACTACGGTCGAGCTAGCCCGCATACGATATAACTACAAGACTCTATCTTACAATCTACTTCACTGTCTATTTGTGAAAATTATTAGTTTTTCTATATATAATATAACATTATATTCTTCATCAATCATATGTTGAAAACACGTAAGACGAAAATATAAATATATTTATAAAATACATAGATTTATGTTATAACATATCAATATCATTAAAATAAAAAAAATATATATATTTTTATCAGCTCATCGCATTAAATAAAAATCTCAGACAATATTTCAACAAACATATATCTATATAGAACAAAAAATAAAATAAAATAAACTAAAATTAATAATAATATCCTTAATTCAATCCCTCCTAAAAACCTCGGTGACACCTCCAGAACCCATCTCTTTCAGACGCAATACCACCTCTATCTAAGACCAACTCAAAACTGAAACGTCCTAACTGACTGACTCTTAACTCGTATGTGGAGAGTTTAATAGAGTTTTTAAATGGAGTTGTCTCTTTCTTCAGGGTATGTCTCCTTGGTCTCCTTGCTCCCCTCGCATCTTTCATCCCACTCGCAGCCCAGTGTCCGGCCTCGCTGTGTGGGAGACGGTCGTGTGTGTTTTAGTGAAATGTACTGTGTTGTGTGGTATCGGTGTTAAAAAACGAATTCATGATTCAGGTTAGTTTTTATTATATAATAATTACATTAGTATTATAAAATGCAAAATTTTTATTATACGAAAATTGTATAAAAGACCCATCTTAAATAATTTGTCTTTGTGCAAGCTATGACTCAAAATATAATTTAGGTTATTTTTTTATATAAAAAAGGATGATAATTTATGATTTTAAAATATTTCGAAATAATATTTTGTAAAACATTTTATTTTTAATGAGAATCATATAAAAGAATGAAAAATAATCCGATTAAAAAATATAAAACATATATATAACTAAGTATTTAATAGACAAGTAATTAATCAATTCATAACTAGTATTGCGAAACGAACAGACAGACGAATTGATAAACAATAGATTTAGTAATGCGAGGGCGTAATTAATTCTAATTTCTAATATATTAGAATATAACATCTAAACTGACTTACAATTACATTTTCAAAGACATATTATTATAATACATTACAATATAGCGTCTAAACTGACTGTATACATTCAGAATTACAATTTCTAAGTTTATTTTACTATATTTCAATAATATTCCCTATCTTGTAATAATAATAATAATATCACTAGATATATTACACACATTGATCTAACCCCTAAGTAAGCAAATTATTTGCTAGTGTTAAGGATGTTAGACAACGATTCAAATACATAGAAATATATACTGAGAATATATTTAATAAACAACCAAACACACAGACATCTCAACACATACATGCCTGTCCTTTAGATAAAATATTATTTTAATAAAAATAACGTTTTTAATACGAACCAGATGAAACAAGATAAACAAACGGGGTCTTCTCAATCGTTTCTGAAGGATTTAGAATGATAGTTTATGAGAATTATTTTCGGAGCTTCACGGATTACAGATGCTGGATGCTGGGTGATATAGAAGATGAATATAACCTTGTTTATTATGTTTGAAAGAGATTTATATACGTATTTTTATATATGTGTTTAGAACATACACATCTATAGCATATTTATTCAATATAGATTGATAAATCAACAGATACGTGTAGAAAATCAAACCCGCTACTTCTGGTAACTGGAAACTGGGAAACGATTTTCCAGATTTATATTTTTTATTCTATTACAGTATATATAATATATAAAATGTTCTTCCGCATTTCAAAATTAAAAGAACTGGATGATATTTTCTTATTAAATACATACATTTTTAAAATAATCCTATGTTTATCTTGATAATAATATATAAAGGAAGATAATAAACTATTTCGTTTTAGTTTTAAATCTATATTTAATACATAAAGCTCTTAGACGTGCGTCCTACAATAGTGCCGCCGGCGATAGATACAACATATTAGACGACTTATTACTAGCATTATAATATTAATAGTCTTAATAATAATGATTTTATAATTAAAATCTAATAATTTAAAACATGTTTTTAAAGTAAATAAGTTAATATTTCATATATTTATAACAAATTATCCACAATTACTGGTTTTGGTAGGTCTTGTTTTAAGTTATTTTTGTGTTTAAGTTTTACTTAACAATAACCCCAGGCTATAAGTTCATTGAGCTTTTGAATTATTTGTTTACGAAATTTGTTCATTTTCTGGTAAACTTAATATGAATTGATTTTATACAATAAGAAATAATATGGAAAATACTATTTTTGTACTCAAATAGATAGGTTATTAGTTATTACATTTTATTTTTATTATTGACTTTTTAAAGTTTTAGGAATATTTATATTATACTTACGTAATAATATTATTTATTGATAATATTTAAAAAAATATATATTCAAACAATTATCCAATTATTATTTTATCAGAACAGTGTATTTGAAACAATAATAATTCCAATATAAATAAGAATCTAGCTGAGAATTATATATTTACCTGAAATATATGTTCATTATACATAGAATAGGGAAGAAAAAAAGAGAAAGCAAATGAGGCTACCTATCTGCTTCTCTTTCTTGCATGTGTGATTAGACAAAGATAAGAATAGGTCTCTCATCTTCCTTCTCTTTTTATTTGTCAGACACTCATAGGCCTGTCTATGGCTTTACTCTATAATAATACTTTGAGTTATATTTATTTCTCGTCACACTCACAGCGCCATCTCTTATCTTAAATTTTACTGAATTTATTCACCTGTTATATCTTAGCTTTAATGTTTTATCATATATATATATATATATGTATATATCTTATTAGTAGTAGGTATAGTTATCAAGTATTTTATTGTTCTGAGGTAGGGTGTATAAAGCACTAACCTTAAAGGCGGCTTTTTCTTATAGAAATGTTATTTTTCGATATTTGAAACAATATTTTTTCAGAATGTATTGTATATCCTTTTCTGTATTTCTGGTAATGTGTGTTTCATGATGATTAAGTAGTTAAGACAAAAGCGTAACAAACAAACGTATATTTACCTTTATAATATTAATTAAATATTTCTTGCAAATACTTACCTATTTAACCCAAATAAGTAATGGTATAAAAAATATAATACAAGCATTCCAAAACTAAGTTTAATATTTGATATGTGTAATAAATATATATATATATTTTCGTAAATTCGTAAGACAACTTCATCCTTTAAATAGTACCTATACGTAACATATATTTGTGATTTTACAATTATTGACAGACGGACAGCTATGAAATATATACCTATATATAAATCAAATGAACATGATTCTAGAAATAAAGTCTAACATAAGTAAGATATAATAAGTAATGATATAAACACAATAACTAGGTAACTGTTTTAATTCCAAACCAGTAACAATAAATCAATGCCTAGGTATTACCGCCTACAAATACTATCATATTAAACTATCTGTTTTGTGTTAACATTTAATACTAAGAAGCTATTATAATCGAAAACAGTTACTTTTAAGAAAAACTTTTTGATATAATAATTTTAGAGTACCTATAGGATAATACCTACTAATGAAACGAAAGTCATTTATTTGACACCTAATTTAGTCTCGAAGTCATAATTTATTCGCCTTAAAAATATATTTTGTTTACATTCAAAATTGTGGAATATTTGAACCATTAGTATTTTGCTATCCGAAATGATAAGTAATTCATCTTAAAATCTTATCTATACATATATGGTTTTAGAAAATTTAAAATCTAAGTTTATTAGTCTATAAGTCGTCTTGAATTTATCTTATCTTTACATACAAGGTTGTAGAATATATATTATAATACATAAACGTTATGTCAAAATTATAATTGCTAGCAAATTATTAAGTGCGAGTAAGCCGCGGGCGAGAACGTATCTGATGCCTCTCACACTGCGCTTTGAGAAGTTTACGACGGTGATAATATTATAAATAAAATAATAACATTGTGTCTCTTCAGTTTTTTATTGCAATAGTATTAGTTTCAATTTCATTTTTGACTATGATTTTATTATGTAAGCAATATTTGTCAAAATTTGACATTTTGTTTCATTTACAATTAATGGAGATTTTTATTTAAAAAAAATGAATAATATAGAGTTTTTTTACAATTCTATCTTTAGTAAAACTTTGTTGAACTTGTAAATATACAAAATAATAAGGTGTTTTACTGCGTCTTTAACATTCTTCACTTCTCCTTATAAGCGGGTTCACGTTAAATTGAATATAATAGAAGTATTTAAGGAAACGTTTTAAAGATATCTACTATTCTTTAAGTTTGATTTTAAATGACTATAGGTCAAACTAGACCCTTTACCCGAAGAGGACCATAAAATGGTCCATACTATTGTATATTCGCAACAATTTTGCGAAAGGCAAAGGTTACATTGTCCCTTATCAGTGGTCATTGTCGTCTTATCTGTGTTTAACATACGGTCATCTTTAAAGGCGGTTTCTTTTCATCTGAATAATACTATCATAAATACTCTTAAAATAGTTAAAACTTAGTTTGCAATGTTATCTCGTTCAACGAATTTAGCAAATATACAAAATATATTTTTGTTTTTAACATGCTATACTAAATAATATAAATAATGTAAGAATAACCAGACTTATGTAACGTATAATATATTCCAAGCTTTGACCTTGACCTTCAACCTCTTCAAGAACATTGACCCCAAGTCGATTTTATTTATGAATTTCAAGGAACCATTCATGATACTTTAATCACAATTAGTCTTGATCCTTGTTGTGAGCCAATAATTATTATTGAATTTTATACTTTAATTAGAAATAAGTGAAAGTACTATATCAACAAGAAACTATAAATCCTATCCAGCAGTACACGTGCCACAATTGCATAATCCGATAAGCACACAGAAACAAATACTATTGTTGCAAAACCCATTATCACTTGTTTGTTATCAGTACCAGGTAGGTATCAGGTAAAGTCAAGGGTCAACCCCCACCCCTAGGTCAGGTAGGTCTGTCAAAGAGTATTAGTGTCACAGTCGGCATAACTTGTGAAGTGGACACATCGATTTCAGTAACCTTAGTGACTTCGGTAACCTTAGTGACTTGCAAGTGACTTTTGTGTTCGTGGTTGTTTTAATTTTGTGAAATGAACGAAGATATGGATGATAGTTTGTGTAGATTGACTCAATTTGTGAAACGATGGTGGGAAGACGATTATAATAAGGTTTGTTTTTAATAAGAAATCAGTATGAATGAGATTTGAACATAATTCTTTTATATTCATTGTTAAATTATAACATTAAAAACTATCGTAAATTTAAATATCATAACAGCTTATTATTCTTTATAAAACTATGTGTATGTGAAATTTTGAAATTCAAAATAATAAAATATTTTACCTACGGCTATAATATAACAAAGTAAATGTAGTAATAAAAATATAATATAAACAAATAATACTAAACCACTCCCTGTATATATTTGATCCATATCCAATTATTAAGAACACCATAAGGCGCTGTAAGCTGATAATCCATACTTCAATGTCCACACCATATTATTACAGAAAATACCTACTTAGTATAAATTGTATTAAAATAATGGGACAGGTAATTAGAGGATGTCATAGAAAATCAAGTCTTATCGAAATTATAGCCTCAAGGAGTTTTTTGTCTGTTTTGGAATATTTTCAAGTTATAACACGTGGTATCGCTTGAATGTCTTACGGGCATTATTATAATAAAAACTATTTTGCCGCCTATATTTTCATGCCAGTTTGAGTTGTCATGTTACAATATGTCAATATAAAACTTATGCAAAACGTCACTGGTTTGCACTATTCTGCCTTAAAAACAAAATAAGTTTATTTACGTATATTACATATTATAATTATAAATACATATAACATAATAAATACAGTAATTAATGTTATGTATTTTAAATATTTTATTACTAGTATTCCTCTCAGAATAAAACATAAATAACCTATAATTAACATCACAAAATATTTTGACATTAAAAAATATCAGTTACACAAATAACCTAAATATTGCTTTCTAAATGATTCAAACGGTTAATTGAATTAAAATACCGCCCACCGCCATTGTTATTACAATGACAAATATTGATACCGAATACTCACACTGACATATTCTAACAATATTGATACACATACGCGGAGGACTCCCACACTGACACTCTAACAACAAACACATACATGGAGTAGGTACTCACATTGACATATAATAATGACATTGAAACACATACATGTACTCACACATTGAAAATATACTATACAATGAGGCACTCACACTGATGAAACTGACAATAGTATTATAATGATGAGTTATGGTGATTTCTAGTACGTATAATGTTACAAACAAAATCTATTTAATTAGCTTGTGATATAAATATGTTAAATGAAACCATTTAAATGAGCTATACATATCCTGCGACCTTGTCTGAAATTGTATACTTAGTTTGAAAGTGACAAAACACAAGCATTACCTATACCTAAATCATTATTATTCTTCAAATACATTTGTTAGTTAGTAGACAATTAAAAAAACATTATTCCGAATGGTTTTTGTAATTTATCCACAGTATTCACAAGTTATTCACAGTATTAGTTACAGATAAAACTTTATATAGCTTCAACTTTAGTTAACTATAAAATCGAACTATTTTGCAAGTGCAGCCTTGTTGGTAAAGTATTTACGGACTGGCTTTATCTAAAATGCATTATTTTTAAAGTACTCTTTATTTATTTTTTAATTATTAATCATTTTTCCTCACGTCATTAATATTGACAGCTGTGTTTTTTTAACCCTTCACATAGATACACATGATGCCAAATAGAAAACAAAATGCATGTAAAAATTACATGACAAATATATTATAACACAATGTTTAATTTATAAATATAATATGTATATATAGTAAATAATATAAAATACTCAAATCATTTAATATATATTACCATTAATCAATTTTGATGACGTCACTTTTATTGACAGGTATTTTTTTTTCAAGCGACGGTACATACACAGAATGCCAAACATGCGCTTTAAACCTGTTCGCTCATATCATGAACAATATGGAATATCACAACACGAGTCAAAAACGACTGCAAATTAAAAAAAGTATACTATACACGAATGTAGACTTTAATTCACGTTTTTAAGGTATAATTTTGTGTGTAATAATAAAAAATGCTGCAAAATATGTCCGCTGGTCCATTACTTGGTAGGCGTGGGTCAGATATTGCGAATTTATTATTTAAAAATGGTATTTAGTTAGTTGTGTTAAGGTCCATATACTGATAGGGTCATTGACCTTCTGTTTACTATGCATAGACAAGTTATTTAACTCAACAAACATATAATAGGCCAAACCATTTCATTGTTGCCAGCATAAAAAACTACAAAAACACAATTTCAAAATAGTCAAATTACCTTAAAAGCTTCAAACAAACCTATGATTTACTTAAACGACACTTTATTATCCTGTGTTTATCCGTTTTAAGGTAAGTTTTTTGGTTGGATATAAAATGTCTGACGGTGAACAAACGACAATATAATTTTCCTCAGAAATGCATAATGATATGTTTTGAGCTTGGGTTACACGGTATAATCGAGTGACAAACGGTTTTAAACATTAAACCTTTGTTCTAACCACAGTTAATGTTTTAAACTATGGTTAAAATTATTCGTTATATTTTTTCATAATTTAATTGTCTCATAGTTTAGCTGTATCATAAAGCTGAGTGTACATTCGATGACAAAAAAATAAGATTAAAACCGTTGTTATAGTTATGTTTAGATTCAATTGAAATTATCTATCTCTCTCTCTCTCTCTCTTATATGTCTGATTAGACAAAAATAAGTGCTAATCTCTCATTTTGTCTCTATTATTTGTCAGACACGGTTACTTCTAGGTCTGCCTTTGGGTTTCATATTCTATCTATAGGTACCTAATAATTCTATGATAAAATATTAAGAATGTTAAAGTAATATTTTCTATTACATAATACATATCAAATTATTTTGACTTCTTGAGATATAATAAATGAAATTAACGATAATAACAGCATTAAACTTAGGTTAGGAGTGGCTGAATTAGGCGAGACTCGTTTGACAATGTTAACCGGCCCCAAATACTTTACAAATGAATAGTAATTTAGTTTTCGGATTAAATCGTTTGAAACACGCGACACGAGCCACTTTTCTATTCTACTCGAAACCTTCATTTTACACAATTTTACCCAATTGCTCTCGGTTCTCAGAATTAATTCGATATTAGCGTTTGAGAACGCAAGGTGTGGTTCTGTCGACCCAACAGTTTGAAGAGGCATTAGAAGAACCTGTCTTTAAAATCGCTCTAGACTTAAATATTCGGAAAGGCGGATACATTCAAATTAAATTAATCGAATCAAGATTATGGGTCACTGATTGTGATTTAAATAATATGACTCGTTTATTATAATTGGATTTGAGATAAATGCTATAATTCTGTTTTGTTGTTACAGGAATCGCAATCTAGTAGCGCGGAAAGATGGAGTGGCTGCGGGCCGGAGCACAATTTGGCGCTCCAGCAAATTCTCAAGCTCCAGGAGGCCAGAGCTCTTCACAAGACGTCTCTGTTGCCGCTGTACAAGAAGAATGGCCTTGCATCACCCCCAGGTGCTAGTCAAGATTATGAACATATACAAGACAAAAATATGGATAATGAAGAAGAAATGAGAGCCCTTGATCAATTGAAGCTGGAATCAGAGTTCAGACGGCTCATGGAAAGATCCAGCAGAGATGCCCGCACTGACGAATCCCTAAAGTACTTCCAGCATGTGATGGAAGCTAAATGTAACTTGGATTATTTAAGAAATATGCAAGAAAAAGAAGCAAGAGACTCTTTAGATAAAGAATTGAATGTAAAAAAAGAGAAACTCTCTCCAAGATATAATAGATATTCTCCTGACCAAAAACTCTCTCCTCAACATACATCCTCCGCAGAAGCTTCTCCTAATCACAGTGTTCATTTGTCATCACCATCCAGTCGTATATCCGCCACTAGTCCTGTCAATTCTTCTCCCTTAAACCACCTGCAAAACATGCAGCCGTTTGATTTTAGGAAGCATAAAATTAACGAAAATGTTAAAGAAGAAAGAAAGCCTAACTACGGTAATCTGACTTCAGCTGAAAAAGCAGCTATGGATGCTGTTATGCGGAATCAGTTTTTTAATTTCCAACTTCCATCAAATTTACCCATCCCGCCTATGTCTATGCCTTCAACGTTTTCACATCCTGCAGCTATGGTAGCTGCACTCAGCCAAAACCCTATGGGATTAGCATCTTTACAAGCCCTTTTACCTCAGATATCATCGAAATCAGTTGAAAACTCAGAAAATAGACCAAATTTAGCAAGTAAATCCCGTTCAGAAAATGTAAGGACCGAAGAAGAAAATGTTCTTAATTTAAGCAAAGATTACGCGGAAGCTCACAAAACTAGAGATATGATGTTAGGAAAATGTATCAGCCCACCGAAAAGACAATGGGGTGCATCTCAAATGCCTCTAAACCTAGGAACACACTTTATTAACCCAGCCACTGGTAAAAAACGAGTTCAATGTAACGTATGCCTTAAAACCTTTTGCGATAAGGGTGCTTTGAAAATACACTTCTCAGCAGTACATCTTCGAGAAATGCACAAATGTACTGTAGAAGGCTGTAGTATGATGTTTAGTTCCAGAAGATCAAGAAATAGACACAGTGCCAACCCTAATCCAAAACTACATTCACCACATTTGAGAAGAAAGATTTCACCACACGATGGCCGCAGTGCTCAAGCGCACCATGTGTTAATTTCTAATCCCAACAGCGGCTTAAGCATGCCACCTGTGATGAATCCCATGCATCCGTTTGGATCTTATCCCATTCTTAATTCATCCCACAATATGAGGCAACATACTTCTAACATGCTCTTTGATTACAAAAATAACATGAACTTCTCACCCACTATGGAACAGGCTCAACATATGAGACGGGAGTCTAGTTCTGTGGAAAACAAAGATCATGAAGGACATGGAGATTCAGATGAGGATGACGGAATTGTGGTAGTGGCTGGTGATGACGACGACGATGAAAACGACAATGTAACTAACGAATATTATACAAATCTTAACAAATCTTCAGCTTCCATGGATGGCTCTGAGATAGAATACGACCAAAGAAGTATTAGCGATAACAATGATAACTCCGACAGTATTAAAGACGTCAGTCCTGAAGTTATGAAGAGAAAACGTAAAAATTTGAATCCTACTCGACTTGAAAAGTATATTAGTAGTGATAATGACCAACAAGACAAACACGATGAGTACCAAAATGACGAAGCTCTAAATCTGAAAAGAGTTAAGTGTGAAGAGAATGTTAATGGCACTAATTATACCGTTCCTTGTGATAATTTAGATAATTTTAAGGTCAAACAAGAGCCTTCTACAATGGAATCAGAAAACAATGAAATAAACTATGCTCAAGATTTAAGAGTGAAAGAAGAACTAGTTGAGAAAACTGAATCTACAAATAAAGATGAAAGATTTCACGAAAGCGATCAATTTTCTTCTGAAAATTCATTGAAAAGATTAGAAAGTCTTTCAAAAGGTGATTTTCCAAGTGCAACGAGAAAAATTGAGGCTCATAATACATTGAATTCCTATAATTTGAATGATACTACAGACTTTTCTGATAGATCTCCTTCATCATCAGTCTCCAGTTACGATTACACAGCTGATGATGCACCAGGTCAGATTTATGGTCATTTTGATAATGGCTTCTTCATCACTACCACCGACGTACCAATCGATGTAGACAATTCTCTTAAGTGCAAAGTTTGTGATAAATTATTTCAAAATGTCTTTTTATTAAAAACACATTACCAGAACGTGCATCTAAAAGTTATGTTTAAATGTAATAACGAGGGCTGCAGAGCAGCTTTTACGACCAGACGAAGCAGAGACCGCCATAACTCTAATATTAATCTACACAGAAGACTGCTCTCAGAGATTACAATAACTGATGAATCTCGAGATTTAGAAAGAATAAAAGAACAAATGGAATACATATCAAAGTTTAACGAAGATGAACGCGCGGTTCCTTACATCGAATCGCAGAAGTACTACCGCGCGAGAGAAACGGAAAAACCAAAAAACTATTTAGGTCAAATTCCTTTTGGCACGCCATATCCGCCTCTTCCGATGCCAGAAACTTATCTTAATGGACGTGACATGTTTAGTCAACATCCTTTCCTGTTTACTCCATTTGGCATGCTCCCCAATTTTCCTCCATTGCCGTTCGGATTCTTACCGCCCGGCCTAAATACATTCGGGTACCAGAGCCAGAATTGTTCCCCTCTCAAGCTGAATTATTGCGTGGAGGATGAAGCTCCTCATCCTAATAAGGATGGTTTTTATCCCTGTAGAGGCTGCAGGGATAGTTTCAAGGACTTAACCAGTTTGAAGGCTCATTGTGAAGGTGTTCACGTACAATTATTGCATCGGTGCGCAGTGGGTGGATGTAATGCTGCGTTTTTCTCGAGGACTAAAAGAAATATTCACAGCGAGGCTCACGTGAGTCGTCGGAACAACCGCTTCCATCAAACGTGACCAGCTCTAACATCTTACTGAGTAGCATTTGTGATATAAGTACCAGTACCTTAAATTCTCAAGGTTATTAAGGTTTCTTAAGCATTTTAAATGGCTTTGTTAATATTTAAACGCTGTTCAAATTAAATAAGTTTATAGCTGTAATAGAATAAGTAAAGCCACATTCCATAGTAATATTGTGCAATACTGTATATATGTACAAAGTTACCAGTAAGGGGTCTGAGTGTCACAAAAGCGATGCTACAGCTATAGTAATTTGTTTTGTATAATAATTCAATTAAATCTTTCGCAATTCAGACCCCATATTTATCAAATTGTATATAACTAGATATTTTGGTGCTAAACAACGAAATTATAATTTCCTGTAAATAAAGGCTTGTCTGTCGTAAATTTGTTACATATTTTTAATTATAATTAAGTACCAAAAAGTATTGTAAGTATCGTGTGCACAAATAAGCATGTTATTCTTCCTTTTGCCAAACATTACTGACTAAATAAAACATTTAAAAATATTATCTGTATTTTTTTTATCTGTTATAATTTTTTTAAACATCCAGTGTGTCTTTTTAATAATTTTATATGTACTTAAAGTTAATTAAATTAAAATCGTATTAGAAAAAAGAAAACACTCCAAATTATAGTCAATAAAAAAGTGGTTTTGTATGAAATAATTAGTAACTTATCTATTTTATAATGTTTATTCAGAGAGATAAAGTAATATATTGAAGTCGTAAAATAATATATTTTTATAAAGACAGATACAAATATAGGTAGGTCATGCCTATAACCTAATCAATTTCTTGCTTATTCAGACAAAATATTAAAAACAAAATTATCCACAAAAAGTCAAAACAATAACAAATCAGCAATCAATTATCAACCAACATTGACCTCAATCCTATCAATTATGAAGTTATATTGTCAATCACAGCAACTGTCAAGCTGATTGTCAAGACGTGACATTTCCGTCAGTGGCGACATTTAACGTGACGTCGCGTGTCGTTTGTTTTAATAATTAAAATGGTGGTGGTGGTGGTGGTAATTGATTTCTGTAAGGATATGCTTGATAATTGACGTGCACCCTGTGGTTTCTTCATTAATATACGATACTGTGGTGACTCAGTGGGGATGGGATTTAACAAGTATCAAAAAATTCAATAAGGTACACAGAACTAAGTAACAAATACTGTTTGTCTAAGAATTAAAATATAGAGCTGTTTTGTTTTTCCTTGAAAATATCTTTTAGAATTTGGCGGATTCTTTAATTTTCTATATTTGGAGTTCGAAAATCAGATATGTTTTTTAACCATATCTAATTTCATTAAAATCCTGTGTTGGTACCTACTGTGTGCTGTGATAACAGAGAAAAACAGATAAAAAAAATATATTTCAAAAGTTGTATGATTGTTTTTTTTAACCATCTTCAATGAAAATACCAACTTTATATTTTTACTTGTCTTTTGGCGCTGAGGTACTTCATTACTTCTTTCTAACCATAAAATATTTAATCCATCTTCTTTATTTACCAAATGTAAAGTACGAGTTTTATTATTACTTTAAATATATATCTACATATTAATTTTAAACAATCACACTGAGTAACAGTGGATGTGTGAACAGTGATATATTAACTAATTATCTCGAACCTATATAACAGCCTAAAAACAAATAGGTACCTTTACACGTTCGAGATCAAACCCAGGACACCTGAACTCAAGGACAAACATTACTACTATTTGATTTTTATACGCTTTGAAACATTAATTGATAAAATAAAACAAAATATCATCTTAAAAAGAGAATAAAATTAATTTTAATTTAGTATTCCGGGAGCTAACAAAATAACCATAAAGCTATCCTTTTATAATCAACTCATCGCATTTAAAACGCAAAAGGCATTACACAGCCTTTGATGCTTAAAATAGTCATAATATTTGTCTACATTGAAGTAAGAACAAATATGTATACTTATATGAGGAAAATCTTACAAATCTTAGTCTAGTACATCTATAATACCTAAAAGTGTCTATATTGATAATCACAAACATGGTACCAAAAGTACTAAATTGCTCAATACAATATGTATAGAAAAATCAACCGTATATTCTTGTAAAGAAGTTTGAATTTAAAATGATAATAAAATGACGGGGTTTGCGGTTAGCGCATTCAAAATAAGAATCGAGACGTCTCGCTTGTCAGCAATTTGTTTTGAAGAGAACACTTCTAATTTGAAAAAAGAACGACGCTTCTATGTTTAAAAAGTATCGTCACGCGAACCGAATAAGGTCGGGGACATATTGATGTTTTGAAGGTTTTTATGTGAGTATAAATTGATGAATTTTTATATTATGTTCTTTGTATATAACTTTGAATTGACGGGTTATTATCTTATAAAGTTTTTTATTTACTATGAGCGTGGTTTATAATCATTTCCATATATGATGTGAGATAATAATGTATCTGTAGTATATAGTTATGTAGACTTGACTCTATTTTTCATTCTACATTTAATTTTAATGCGTCAAATATTAAAAATAATGTTTTTTCTTTTTATAAATAAGTTAATACTGCACACGTGTTACATATACTTAAATAGAAATCGCGTGTGTTCACATCCTTACGAGTTCGAAATTTGAATATGAAAAGTTAAGAATGGGGGCTTTCTAGAGCAGTTTTTTTTTATTTGCCGTTAATGAGCATGGCTTCTTAGGGAGCCAGGTTATTTCCATAGGCAATTTAGTTTCAGAACTTTGTAGAATCGCTCCTAATGTTAGACCTGGAGATTTAATAATTCTACAGATAAAATTAATATGAATATATCCTAAAAATACATTTATCTCTCCTTTTTTTTAATATAACCAAGAAGGTTTCATAAAAGTTTTTATACTATCAACAATTGCCAAATGCAGTCAACTGAAGTAGTACAATTAGCTACAGAATAATAATGCCTCGATTTTCAATGATTATCGCAATTATAAAGGTAGTGTTATTGCGTTTTATATTCACAGTTGATTATTACCTTGAGTTCTCAATGTTTTCCATTGAACTAAATTAAATAATATAGTCCCAAATATTTTAATATGGCCATTTTTTGTAAGGACCATAGACCACGTCTTTTTTTACAGATCACGCAACACTAGCCGCGGGGAAGGCGCGAAACAATCGAACCCAGACGATTCTTATTTTGAATTTGGAATCCTGAACAGCTGTCATATCGCACGCGACGCCATTGTAATTATAGAGCTTTTATTTAAATTTATAAATATTTTTGTTCTTTTTAAATACTTATTATTGAATGGTTGTAAGATCTTTTTAAAAATATTCAAATAAAGAATACAAATTGGATAAGTCTTTTTTACAAAGGAAAAAGGGTTTTTTTATAAGAAAAACAATCAACTACCTAACTACCCACTTATCCAATACCTAGATGTATAAATAACTCTAAATACTAAGGTAGTCAGATAAGTAGGAGAGTAAGTAGGTATGTAAGGTAGGTAGGTAAATTAAAAAGAATGGTTCTTCTGATTGCAGAATGTTTTAATCCCTACTAATTTAAGATTTATCTTAAAATTTTCAGAAATAGCTTGAAAGTAATAATTTGATATTTTTTAATTTACTGAATTATGTAGGTATGTATTAATTTGTACCTATAAGGTAGGTAAATATCTAAATTATAAACCTAGATATCAAATACTTAAAAACTAAAAAAAGAAACTAAATAAGAATTTTGACAGTGTGAGAACTAAATATCGTGACTCTAAATTCAAAATTTAAAATTTCTAGAATGCCTACCGTTTCATATTTAAATTTACTTATTAAACCAATCAAAGATTCATTTAGCTCTTAGCGACGAGATATTTTGAATATCTACAATATTTTATTGTACTGCGTGTTACGTTCTGCAACCGATAGAATGCTTGTGGGTGCAATTTTATAAGAATATTCGTAATTTAAATAAAATATTTGAATAATTTATATAAAATATTTAAATTACGTTGGTATTTGTAAGAAATGCGCCCGTGGGTTTTAAGACAACGTGGGAATCTGTTGTCGTGTGCTAACTTTTACTTAAAAATTCAAAAAAATCAGAAGAATGGATAACTAGGGCTCGTGATGTACCTACATAATTTGTTAAATATTAAGATACTTAACAAGAATATTTAAATATGTTCTATATCGGTAACATTAATAGGACCTACTTAATAGGTCTATCTACGAAAACCTTCCCAAACACAACATAAATATTAATAAAAACTAAGGAAAATATACTTATGTAATAATAATAATATATGCCTATTTTAGTAGGTATGATACCTACTACTCTAATAGGTACCTAAACCTAGATTTAATAAAAAATAATTATGTAATAGATAGGTTCTAATCATTAACAATAAATAATAATAAAATTTCAATACTTTGCTGCATAAATCGTAACACATTGAACACATTCTCTAACAGCTTCAATAAAAACAAAAAGTCAAGTAAAACATAATCATATAAAACACGCAAAATTCCCACACGGAAGCCGAACAGAAATGTTATCCAATTTTAATATCGATTGTAATCAGAAGCTCGAATCGAGATACTTAAATCGATCTCAATTTGATAAATTTCAAAGAGCACGCTTCTCGCAAACGTTTCTCTATTTTTAAAACAATATTTAAATCATTCCATTAGATTCGAAAAAAACGTTCCATTTTTAAATAAATTGGCCTATTTTGCTATGATGTAGGTACATCTAGTTTATCTTTCAATATTCTATTTCTCTGTCAAAAAGATTGTATTCTATTCTATATTTTTCTTTAAAAAGCTTCTTGTTTAAAAAGATCGTATACGTATTTTATTCTTTATTTGAAACTAGATTGAAATAGAAGCGTCTTTTTAAAAAGTTCGTTTACCTATAAAGTATTTTCTCTATATTTAAAACTGAATTGTAATAGAAAGTTATTTTAAAAAGTTCGTATATAAAGTATTCTGCTCCATATTTAAACCTGTATTGTGATTGAAGCGTGTCGCATTTCGTAATACACGGTGACATCTAGGTGACGTTTGTAGCCAATGATAGAGCGGAGCGCTGCTATTGGTCGAAACTGTCGCATTCCTTTGAATAACCTTTTTTCTGACGTTCTTTTTTTAAACTATGGGTGTATGAGTTTTTCTATTTCTATATTTTATTTAAATATAGTGGCTTTTACTTTTAATTTTCCGGTTTCAAAACTGTTTTTAAAAGTGTATTGATTAATTCTTGTTTCTTTATGAAGATTTTTTTTGTCTTTTTAGGAACTAATTAAATTATTTTAATTGACTAGCTGGTATTCATTGTTATTTTAGTTGGATTTAATTAAGAACTCTACAAATATGTAATTCAAGTTCAAGTTCAATAATTGGTACTTCAGAAGTTTTCAGTATTATAATTCACTGAAACTCCCACTTTCCACAGCGTATATTCAAGAATGTCATTCTAATTCAAATAGTGGGTGGACGTCAGTGGTTGGTTGAAAATGTCACCGCAACTTTTCCCGCTCAGCGATTGGTCGGAAGTGTCACCGTGTCGCAGTGCGTGACATCGACTATTGGTTGCGACACGCCCACGTGCGTGTTCTAAATTTAAAATTAAAACTCTTATAGTAGAGTACGTTAATTAATTGCTCTACCAATAGGAAAGCTTGTTCATATAACAAATTACTGACCTATGACTTCTAAAATATTTGATATTAGATCTGATATAATTTCAAATATCAAAATTTTAAAATTATAAATTCTATTTCTTGTATTAAGGAGTAGTGAATAAATATAATATATAATAATTTGTATGAAATGATATTTTTTCTGGTCTCCTTTGAGCCTGCGCGGAAGTATTGATCAGACACGCCCGTGACAAACGCTGTGTCTAATTCACTGATACCTGGATTACTGTCTTTGTTCTAAATCTAGACTTTATACAGATTATTAAACCTGTTAAAACTTCTAAGTTCGATTTATTATTCAATCTGAGATAGGTTGCTATTTTTTTATGTAATGTCTACCTATACATATATATATATGATAATTTTGAACAGTATGTAGGCTGTATGTAAACTAGGTATATTATTATATCGATATTTTACTATTATATCAAAATTTGAGTAGATAGTTAGGTACCTATTATGATTACCTATACCTAATGTATAACAATTTTATTTTCAGGCCTTTTTACATAAATTTTCATACTAATGGCACTTGAAATTGTCGTAACTGAAAACTCCAATTAGCCAACAAACATTAACTAGTAAAAAAACATCTTTTATGAAATAGGGAAAAGTTTGGAATCGATCCTCGAAACTTTGACTGCGATTTTCAACTGAAATATTTTTCAGGAATTAAAATTCAAACTTCCTCGTTAATTCATAATTAGCTCGAAATCAACGGTTTTTTTGTTTTTTAATGATTATTTTGGAATTTACATAGCAATGATTTGTATCAGGAAACATTTTTCAATCTAGAATTCTAGAACTATCTATGTAGTGTGTACATAGGTAGTTCTAGAATTCTAGACTGAAGAAGGTACCTACTTTTATGTAGGTACCTATCTAAAAACTATTCAATATCAAAATTATATACCTATATTATTAAGAAGATAAAATCAACAAAAATCACATTTTAAACTGTAACTATTAAAAAATACAACACAAACACACATAGGTAGTTAAGATTAACGTTAAGTGCCTACCTACCTGAAATATACCTACAAGATAAGGCAAATATAAAAATAAAAACTACTACTCTTCTAAATATGTATTACACGCACACATATCTACATGTGTATTACACACACACATAAATAATAAATTCAAACACACATAAACCCCACTATTTATCCAGAGCTGTAAGGTCGCTATAAAACCCAAGGGCCGGCTATAAACAGACCTGCTCTTATCAACATTAAAAATCACATTCCTATACAATTTGCTATTATTCTTAACTATAAAATTTGTTTATACTAAATACTTTATTTATCTATAAAAAATATTTTTTTTACTATTTTATTTATTAATAATTATTGTTAATAATAGGTAACATAACTTATTATATATTCTATGTATGCATCTATGTTATATGTATGCAGAATCCTTAATTTTTAGTTCCTACCTACAAAATAATCCAGATTAAGACTTAACTCTTAATTCTAAGAATAAATACATACCTACATAAATTTATTTTTTGTAACCTTTATTTTTTGTTACATTTTTATTTGTTTTCTTTTATTACAATTATAGTATAAAGTAGAATTAACATTGTTTTTGTCCAGAAGTGGCAAAGCTACTCTCCTTAAGTAGAGTCAATGGTCAAATCCTTTTACTACACAGACTCGAACCCACTAACTCTTACATTTGCATTCCATTTCATTTCGTAATTTTATTGTCGTATTACTTTTAAGAGGGTTGCTTGAAGGGTTTGTTTTCGGGGTTTATGAGGGGTTGGAATAAAATACTGATTTTAGTTAGTTTTATATTATTAAAAAAAATATATTATTAAAGAATAGAGATATTTATTTAAGTCTTATACGTATTAAATATTACATGAAAATCATAAATACATAAGTTCATCTAAAATTCTAGTTATCTTTAATAATTTGCCTGTCCGTCGGTCGCGTATCAAACCAGCTACCCGCTGAGATGTAAGCTTTGATATCCATAACTAACAAACCAACATATATGTAATCGACTTTATAATCGAATAAGTAAAATCGATTTTATTCACAAATTTAGATCCGGCTTTATTACCAGCGTGTAAGACGACCTTATTTTTTTAAATCTCTCCAAAGAGATGGACGTTTTTTATTCAATCGGTTTCAAACGGTTTCACTATAACGTCAATCGTTACCAATAAGTAATAAGGCCTCTGAGTGAGTGTCTAACAAATAATAAAAGAGGGAAAATGAAAGACACACACCTACTTATCTTTGTCTAGTCACACATATTAGAGAGCGACAGATAATCATTTGCTTTTTTTTGATTGACATATTATATATGTTAAGTCGAATAAAAACATCCTTTCAAGCATCATTTAAAACTAATCACGGAGAAGTCGTTCAGCCGTGACTTAAGTCACTGGCAGGTTCGAAGTTCGAACGCTTGTATAAACAATGCCATTAACGCGAACGTTACGCGGCAAATTTTAAATTTGGAACGTTCCGCGGCCATTCGTCATGTCGCCGCCCGCGACACTCTGCCGCCAATGCTGCGTATACTGTGAATAAAACGTTTTGATACTTTTGCATGTTTATTATTATTTTAACAAATTATCTTGTATTGTATTATAATATTTGTTTATATTGTTTTAAAATTTGTTATATTAAAATGTTACATCATTGATTTAATTCTATTTTATTGCTATGTGTGTCACAAAATTACTTGTCCAATCCTTTATTTCCAAACCTAAAATAAAAGAACCGGCAACCTAAATAAATGTAGCATTTTATCCAACTAAATGTTTAATCTGCTCTGAACAAAAAGAACAATAAAGTATAATTTAATATACATAATTTTAATATAAAAAAACAATTAAGTATAATATAATATATATATTTTTACATAATAAAAATTATATTTAAGTATCAAAACTGATGAGTCCAGTACAGTAACTAATGACGTCATGTGTCCCGCGCAGATCGGAAAGCAAATGGCGGGCGATGAATTTAAAATTTGAGTTTGGGACGCTAACGAGGGAATGTCATGAGTTATTGTTGAGCTGTCGTTGGCTGTTATTAAGTGTTGTGTATTACATCGACATTATTTAGGTTGGTAAATGTAGTGGGTTCGATTCTTTATTTTATAGTATTTTCCTGTTTTTTTTTGTGTTCTTTGAGATAGTTATTTCTGTTTTTATAACTTTTTTATAATAAAAAAAAATCCAAAACTGATAGTCAAAGGTCGCAAGTTCGATTCTCAGACATTTTCTAGTAACAATTCATTGTGTTCTTTATGACCGATATTTCTGTTTGTAACTTAGGTTTTGTTATAAAACATGTTATATTTTATATATATGAAAATTAATTTCACTATTATATTAACTAAGTATGTATTTTACTATTAAATTCTTATAGCTGTTAATGTGCTTAAAAAAAACATAAAATAGTTATAAATAACCAAACAATGTGGTATTCTTACGGGTAAGTTGTTAAAAATACACACGCTGTGGGTGGCCCGGTATCAATTATTACTAATTAGCAACTACCCAGGAAATACTATTATGGGAAATATTTGTTTTTGAAATCTTTAAATAATACACTTTTAGGACGTTTAGGATACCTGGGATATGTCGTCATTCTTGTATTCTTCTTGTATATACATATAATAACTAATATGTATATAACGTTTTTATGAATTGATATTATTTTCTTCTAGAATATTCCTTTAGCTGAAATTTTGATACTAGTACCAATTTTAGTTTTTATAGACCTGTATCCAAAAGTTCAAAATTTTTAGTTCTTAATTAAAATAATTTATGATCAAAACTATTTATCAAATCATTTCCAAATAAAAAGAACTCGCAACCCAAATAAACATAGCAGTAAACGGGACCAAGATAATGAATTTTAATTATTTTACCAACCAGAGCAAAAACCTTGGATGTGAAGGAAATATAAGACACTAACTATACTCACGGTTCAAGACTGTTTGGTCGCGCTTGTCACGTGAGTCACTGGTGTTTGTGTTAATGGTACTTATTGGCCGCCAATCAGTTTGGTAGACATTTGCCGAATGTATAGTGAGGTGCTAATGGTTGGCTATGTTGGCACGTGTATGAACTATATTTTGATATGACTACTGTGAAAGACTTCTCTCAGATTTTTTTTTATTATTGCTTAGAAGTTTTCAAGTTATATATGTATATAGAAATACAGATCTTATAGAAGTCGTCCCATCGCTCTACCAAGTAAGTGAGAATGTCGTTATCTGTCTGGTCTATATTTACTTAAAAATCTAAGTAAGCTTAACATGGCTATACATGTTTCTAGATACTTATTGTCAAACAATAAATATTAAATACCTATTTTATATGTGTGAACTCATTAGTCTTTTGATAGCAGGGGGACCAATACATGTGCTACTACATTATTAACGTCAGCAGTCGAAAATTCCATGAGTTTTAATAGTAAGAGCTACGAAAATAAACCACTTTATTCATAAATCGTCAATTCAGTAATGAGTTTCATTAGTAGGGGTCACCAAAACATAAGCTACTTCAGTATTTTTAAGTTGACGAACGAGTAATTTATGACTTTTAAGGTAATAGTAAGAACTACAAAAATAAAAAATCCACGAGTTTATATAGAAAGAACCATTAAAATATACAACAACAGTATTCACGTCAACAATCGAGAAACCCATGAGCCTAATGATAAGAGACACACAATTATACTACTACATTATTCAAGTCAACAATCGAAAAATCAATGAGTTTTAATAGTAAGGACCACCAAAACATAAACTACGACAATCGACACAATCACAACAATCGACAAATTAGTGAGTTTTAATAGTAGCGGCCACCAAAACAATGTCGTGTACAATATCGTTCTAGTATTATGAATATTGCTCAAGGTTAATATATTCTTTATAACAATTAAAATATATGCCGGATATTTATGAATAATGATCGTACACCATTAATTATATTTACGCAACCGATTTGCATCTTTATTTGCTTGTAATAGATGATAGATTTCGGTATATCATATTGACGGTTTCAGGGCTATATGGTCTAGATGACATTTAGCGAAATGGAGTTATACCTAAGCATATATGGAATAAGATATTTTTTATAACTCGATTTAAAAAAAAAGTGGCTTAGATGAAATAGCTCTGGCACTGTTGATATGTTTCTGATATAAGATTGGCGGTGGTTAAAATTATAACTACTGCTATGAAATAAGAATTAGGTAGGTACCTAAGCGTTTGTCATATGTTTTTCATACGTTTGTAAGTATCATAAGTCTTAAGTATGTATATGGATGGTTATAAGAGTAGCTGACGAAGCTAGCTGTGTAGAAAATATAGCAAAGAAGACTGGGAAAAAAAAGAAAGAAAGAGACCTATGATAGTGAAGCGTGGAAAGAATAGTAAATTACATGGACCATTCATTTTATATAAACATTTAAAACTGTATTTACAAATATATCTGTATATAAATGTCTATATACATTATAGCCATGTTAAGCTTATTTAAATGAATGAAAAATAAACCGATACGGGCAGGCATCCAAACTCGGGAACTTTAGCTAACCGTCCCGTCGGTCTACCAATTGAGCTACTGTATCGCTACCGACCCTCTATCAATTGGTAAATCGACCGGACGGTTTCCCAGAGGTCACAGAGAACACACACACTCCACAGCACATACCTAATAAACACACACACACATACAACACATACCTACCTAATGATCGTACAGCTATCAATTATATTTACGCAACCGACTTGCATCTTAAAGTCATGGATGAAGTGAAAAATGATATGTCAAAGAATTAAGTTCCACTAACATGACATATAATAAATAGAATGGAAGAAATACCTAGATATATAGATAAATATCCTAAATAATTGGGATAAGGATAGCTAGACGGTGATCCGAAATTAATAATATAAAAATTAATTTACTGTTTTTTCTTACTAATTAAGTAAGATCTGTGCAAAGTTCCTTCAATTTGCCAAATTGTATAAGGCAAATAATATCTTCTGTGTCAACTATTGTGGTGTGCAACAACACGTATATATATAAATAATATATTTATAATCTCTAACACACACTCAACATATAGTTACATGATACTACATCTAAACAGGCGTCGAATTTAATGATTTCATCACGGCACTTATCATTATCAAGCACTTCCGCGATCTAATGATTATAAAACTATGGATCATATTATATAATTATATATTAACCCACTTATTTCAAAATCTACTTATCATTCGTCAAGCGATTGTCACAGTTTTTTAGTTTTATAGACATTACAAAATGGCGTCTATTAAAAATGTTCTGTTTTGATTTGTCTTTTTATTGTCTTTTATCTATACATAATATAATAAAATTGTTAGTGATCGAAAGCTCTACATAGAAAATATTAAAAAAAATCATAATGAGGGGGAGAACCCAAAACAATCTGTAGAGGAGTAGTCTTTGTACATTGAAAATATTAAAAAAATATATAGGCAGGATGTAAAGTGATAATTAACAGAATTCATCTTCAGTATCTCTAATTTTTTTATCTGTTAAAATATAAAGCTAATGTAAACTTTTATACATAGAAATTGAGCGTCACTCTGAGTTTTATTTTGTTTTTAAATTCATTACACACTCTTCACTCTATCAAAAGATGCATGTATTTAAAGTGCTCCAGAAATATATCTTTATACATATAATAAAAATGTAACTGATTGCTGTCTGTAACATGTAAAATATTTTCAAAAAATCATTTTAGAAGACCTTTATATAAGCAAGAGAATCCAAAACAATGTAAGTATCGTCATTTAGTCTGTATTTCTGTATATGTCTGTATGTTTGTGCACACTATTCTCAGAAACGGTTTAATTAATTTGGATGCAGTTTTCGGGAATATATTGTCATGGGATGCACTTTACATTTCGTTTTGTTTTTAACAATCGGTTAAAAAAGAAAGAAGTTAAAAATCTCTTATTTTCGTACCATTGCTGATTACCAGTAATTATAAACATAAAAAAATATACACATAAGTAAATAAGAAATACTCCTACACGCAAAAACTACTTGATTGAGTTTGATGAAACTTTGAAGGTTTATAGTTTTTACATACATTGGTATGTACAAAGGACGTTTTATCAAGAAATCTACGCCTACGAAGTCGCAGGCACAGCTAGTTATAAATAAAATACATGCCACATCCAATTCTTATAGTTCCATCAAAGAAACTACACTTATCATTTATATTTTTCAAAGACTTTATTTTATGAAATAATGATTATCTGCTTATAAAATTTAATTTGACAAATTGTAAATGATCTCAAAAGTAATTCCATTTTCAAAATTCCCGCCCTCTGGCTGATTGGACGATAGCTCGCGCGGAATGCCGATGTCAGATACGCGTTCTGAATTATACATACCATTGTTCGTTCTTTTATCTTTTATTTTATTTTATAGCAGATTCTAGATTATTTAATGTAGTTATAAGTTTCTTAATATGTGATTGTCATTGTAAAATCTTCTAATGTATTTTAATTTAGTTATTTTAAATGACTTCAATACAAAGGAAGAACGTAAGTATATTTACATTGTAAGTATTTTTATGTATATTTTTATATTATTCAGGAAATATATTTAAAAAGTAAAATTATGATAAAAGTATATATAAGAAATATTGTTAAAAAAATATTTGTTAAAAAATCACAAAAAACGATTTTGTCGTGGAAATATTGTCCGAACAAAATAACTGAAGGAAACTAATCCAGACTCTATTTAAACACTTCATCCTAAAAAAACGCTTTATCCCAAAGTAATTAAGGTTATATTCGCTTGATGTAATTTAGATAATTTAAAACCTGCCAAGTCTAGAAGGTCTAGACTCTAGAAGCTAAAGCATCATATTATAACTTTACGTGATGAGTGTAAGAGCGTAAGTCGTGTCTATTCGTGTTATTTTAGCTCCGATTTAATTACAACTATTTGTAAAAGTCGCTTCAGACGACACTAATAGATTGACAAGCCATAATCAAGGTTGATAAAATTTAAGCATACAATTATTATACATAGTATAGAGGAGCCTAGGGTTGTCAGTGTCTAACAAATAATAAAAGAGGCAACATGACAGACCGATACTTATCCTTGTCTAATCACACATGCAAGAAAGAGAGACAGATAGGTACCCTCATTTGCTTTTTCTTTTTATTTTGAATTTCACATTTTAAGCTGGCTTCCCAAATTTGTGATTTTATGATATTTAATTGACAGATTAAATATTCATAGGAGTGTAGTACCAATATGGTACCTACCATATTAATCTAATTTGAATGTTTTTGATGTTCGGAGAAATCACGATATAATTATTCATGAAAATAAAACGTTTGAAAGCCTTTATGAATATTTAAAAAAAATGTCAAGCTAAAGAGTACTGATTAAACAATATTTTTTTAGGAATATGTATTTTGTTTTATTATTTTTTTTATTTTATTATGACAGTGCTTAAGATTACTTAACATTATGCTATATAGACTATAAAGAAAATACATTAACATGTCTAGTAGTTCATTTCCGAAGGTTCTACAACAGTGAATTACTAGATGGTTGATAATTTGTTGTTTTTATTACTATTTTTACTCATATCCTGTAAAATACATAAATTAAATAAATACAGATGTTGTGTTTATTCCAAGGTCGACAAGATGCCAACAATATATTATTATGTTTTCTTGAAAACATTTCTAAAGTCAAAAGTTGGCCTAATCCTTATTGTATATTATATTTATAGTATAGTTTATTATATTTTTTATTAAACAATTATATTAAATAAATGTTTAATGTTAAATATAAATGCACACTGAAATCTTATCTCGTAAAGACTAACTTATTATATCGCGGCGCTGCGACGATCACGAGGATTTTCAATTTACTCGACTACTAACATTACTACTAATAAACCTATGGAGTAGTTTTATTAAATATATTAAAAAATATTATTAATCAAACAGAAGGAAACTTCTTTATTAAAAAATAGCAATTATTAGCGTTTTTTTTTTAATATAACAAATTAATGAAATATTATTAAATGTATATTTATATATAGACTACTCCATTCTTTGTACACGGGTAAGTCGCCAGTTACGATGTATTGTCCAATAGAGTAGTAAATCGTGCGATAACTGTCGCAGGTTCTAACCTGGGTGTGCTCCGTTTATTGTTTTTAATAATTAATTAATATTTTATTATTTATTAACATGTTATTATTTAACAATAATATAACAAACAAATTAAATGTTATGAAAATGGCGCTTCTAAAGACTTACTAGTTCTAGTAGTTGTGAAGGTTTTCATTTGTAGTTTTCTCATTAAATATTGTCATTTTTTAAATAGTGTTCAATCACTGTTATGAATTTCAAAGTGGATAAATGAATAAAATATAATCATATATATATATAATTTAAAACTTTAGTAAGACTTAATATGACAATCCCACTGACTTTCTATCACCAAGGAAATCACTTTTTGTGCCTAGTACCTATATAACTTTAGAAATAACCTTTACAGTGAAAAATGTTTTCTTTCAATAAGATGTTTTTTTTAACATTCTATGATTTAGAACTTTGTCACATCCACCTATGTCTGCATCTTCTCTCGTATAATCTATATAGATTTGTGTTATATAATCTATGTTATATATAATAAGAGCACACACACACACAGACGTTGTTTTCTAATAGGTATAATATAATTTGTAAACATGTAAGATATTCTGTGATGTTATAATTATCAAGCGCTTGTTTATTAAACTATCAGCGCTTCAGCGCTTTTCTATCAAACCGTTAGAAGAAATACCCCAGACCTGCATGTTTTACATCAATTTTCAGAGGTCATTGATCAATAAATATATGATAATATCTTGTTTACATATCTGTGCCTTATTAAGGTCAAATAAATTATTTAGTATGACGGTACTATCCTTCATAAACGTATGGTTCAGTAGTAACTCACCATGCTGGATTCAGCTGTAAGTAAATATACGATAATAAATTTATTCAAATTATTATTTAATCATTTGAATAAATTTATATTTATAAATAAAGTTCCTGTAAGAACCAACCTGTTACAATCAGGTGGTCTCAGGTCACACGACAACGGGATAATTTTCTCAAATTACATACAAAGTGGTGTACCTAAGTATATTACATAACTTGTATTGAAGGGAAAGTGCTATATATATTGTAATACCCGTCCGTATATAGTAGGGATTGAAACAATATTATCATTAATATATTCATTATTCTTGTAGATATATATCAAAAAATACACAATCAAATGTACTTATAATTTTATTAGTCTTTCAATTTTTTTTTTATAATTTTGACCTAACAATTATTTCTTAAATATATATTAACTTAGGAAAAATAAATAAAAGTAAATCTGTTTTAAATTCTTTATACAGACATAAAGTAATCTTCTTAAACCAGAACGTTAAAAGCACAACCCACTTTACAATTCTTGTCTGTGGGCAATATTTTTGTATCGCACAGATAGTATCTAGTAGATAGCGGGAGACAGTTACACTGTTTATAGTGCGGCGGCACGCTAACACTACACTACTTGTCCTTGCTATTAGATAAGACTGAATGGATTTAATTCTTATATTTTTTTACTTTAGATTTACTTACCTCCATTTTTATTATTTTAGATTTTTGAGTTAATTATGTTAGTTGCGGAGAGTTGAAAAAACAAAACTGATTGAAAACTAATTTTAATTAAAATAATTACAATTATGAACTTATTAAAACAAGAATGTATAACCTACTAGACGCAAGTACAAATAATAATGCATTCATTATTATTATATTTAAAACTTATTACTAAAGTGCAACAATACGTTCCGTCTCGATGACACGAAACACATTTTATTCACATGAAGGGAATTAGAATATAAATACTCCTCCTGGACGTGTAAATACACCGTGAATACATAGCTTTTATATGACGTCATAGGTAGGGTTGCCATCTTCTAAAAAAAACCTGATCCTTCGCTGTATTAGACCAGACATTTTATCATAAAAGTCTTACGCACGTCCGTAATTTTTAAAACAAAAATTTTCTATATTTTTCAGCTACTTTATCGAAAAAGGTTAATTTCTTGACACCTGATTTTTTAACTACATAATGTATACATCTTATCAATTGTTTTAAGGTCGGACATAGACATATTTAGACAGACACGAGCTGAAAAAGTCAAACATGTCTATACCCTAGTAATAGATCATAAAGAGATCTTAGAATTAACAATAGTTATAGTTAGTAAAGTTATTGTGTAGTTAAGTGTGAACTTCCAACAATTGTATATGTTTTATTATAAATGTAAAATGTGTACAATGTACATCATCTTAGCAATTGTTTCCGTATAGGAGGGACATACAAAAATTTTGCAGGACACGAGCTGAAAAAGTCAAACATGTCAATCCTAGTCATAGGTCCCATGGAAATCATAGTTGAACTATAGTTGATTATAGTTATAGTAAAGTTATTGTCTAGTTAAGTGTGAACTTTCGACAATTGTATATCTTTTATCACAAATAGTGAGCCTGAGTCTGTGTCGTGCCTGATACGCTATTAAGATTAACACAAAAATGTACACTTTGGTATTCATTTATTTTTGCTAACTCGTGACAACCAATATAACTAGTAATCAATTTATTTTTATTCGTATTGTTTAGTTTATTAGTTAATATATACATTATAATAATGTGTGTATTATGTTTATGTATCAATGCGTATTTATTAGTATGTATGATTACAGTGTTTATAACATTTTGCCAACTATCTGTAAGCATTGGTTTTTTTTAATTCCTAAGGATTAGGTTCCCTGGAAATTGCCTTTAGGCGATAAGACTGCGATTTGTATTTCCCCCGTGTTTTGGTTTTAAATTTAATTTGTAGCGTTAATATGTGTTTTATACAATAAATAAATATATAATGAACCATTTCTATTTTTAGATTTAAATAAAAAATTGAATGTTAATCCAATTATAACATAAAAGCATAGTCAAAGATCAAAGAAACACAAAAGAACAAATAAATATTAAATGACAAACCAATTACTTACAATTGTATTTTTAATATTCAGTGAACAATAAAAGTATGGAAAGATATGACAAGTTTAGATGGTTGGACCTCCCGCTTAGATGCTGTGTTTGAAATGAACCTTATTTCAACAGTGATAAAGGAGAATATTATAACAATGGTGGCGCTAAGTCTTTGTAAACGAATTTCATGCATCAACAAAGTTATTGCTTCTATAGAAGTGAAGATTTACGTAACAAGTAGTTATGATTTATTTTTTTATAATTGATGCTCTTAAATTAGTTTATTTGAAAACATACCTACGAACTATACATTTATTGACTATATACAAGTTAATTTTTTTGTATATAAAATTGGAAATAAATTTAATAATAAAAAAATATATATATTTGTTTTAATAGAAAAAGTTGCCATTAACAAAATGTATTTTCAATTTTATGTCTTCAACATGATATATGATAGAACCATCACAGCTGCTACAAAATAATTTAATTTTAATTCGTATCCCTGCATTTATCTCATTTGGGTAACAGGCGTACCTAAATATTTTGTTACAACCTGTAATTTTAAAATCTCCGCTCACATTGTCTGGTCCTGTAATTGAACCGTGGTTTAAAAATAAATAAAAAGTCATATTAAAAGCTATTAGAAAATATATTAAAAACAAGAACTTAATTACAGGAAAACAAAGTTTCGTTTCAATGTAAAAACAATAAAAAAAGGAAAAAAAGTGCAATGTAAAAAAGAGTGCAATTTTAAGCGCGCTGTAATCGTAAACGGTATGACATGCGTGTGTATTAATCTGCTGACCGTGGGAAGCGGCCATTACCGATCATTCTGTATAAAAAGTACGCACAGATAAAAAAGTGATTCTCCCGCCAAAAAGAGTTTGACTTTTTCTGAAATGTAAATTAGTGGCTTCGATTTTGACAAAAATACAGGTATTGTGATCTGGTTTCAAGTGAGTTTTCTTTATGTTAAGGATAAAGGGTCTGTGAGATATGTTTTATTATTTTTTGTTAATATTTTGTTTAATAGTGTTCATAAAAGAAGTAATGTTTTTTTATGTTTTTATCATTTAGCCTAAATAACTTTAGGAACCTCTTATTATAATAACTATTTTCCAATAATATTAAAATTATATTTCGTACGAAAACAAAATAACAGTTATTTTGTGGCTGGCACGCGCCATTTTGACCCTAGAGGGTTTTTGATTTGGGTCATTTTTGCTAATAAAAGGTTGTGTTTGTCGATCGTAAAGTAGCAGACCCATATGCCACATCGAGAAAATTGGTTTAGTAGCGTAGGTCTTAAATAGAGTGCCCATGATTTTCGTTAAATAAACTAAATGATATCGATAAATGAAATTACTGACGAATATAGAATTAACGAATATAGATATTAATACATAAAAATGCGCATAAACACATAAAATAACTACATTAGTTTCGTATTTTCTATAATACATAGTACCAAAATAAACAGTAAGTTATTTTTTTTACCTTGGTAAATGCATTAGTTTTTTCTATAACAGTAACAGTATACAGTAGGTTATTTTTCCTACTTTATTCCTATATTTTCTTAAGAAACGGCCCCACTATTCTAACAGCGGTCAGTACCTAATCCCGGCGGTAATCGTTTCCACTTTGGCCATCGTAAATCATCTACCTAATTAGATATACCGGCTATGATAACAGTTTTTCTATTCATTTTTATATTTTATGGCATTTGACGGAGATATATGATATTCGAAGTTATTAAAGAATATTTAATTAAAATACATCAACCAAAACTGTATCCCCGGGATTCGAACCTGAAGTCTTATATTGTTTATATTAAGGGACTCACGTTTTCGTGCCGTGCACAACAATGACGTGACGGATATAATTTGCGAGGGAAATGTGATCTGGAATAATACGTCGCTATATAAAATACACAGGATATCTACCTTTATATATATACCCACCCACCTACCGACCTCAATATACCTATACATATATATTTTGATTTTTTAAGTAAACTAAGTTAAATGAATCGTTATAAAAGCTTTAACCAGTGTAAGGCTATGGATACATTATTAAACATTGCGTGAGTTTAATAAATAAAAAACAACCCGTGTAAGTCCTAATGTCAGGCTGAGAGGGGGCGGAGCATCTCATCTGGACCTGGAGCGACCTCACTGGGTCATTCCATTGAGAACATGTCGATAATAATTATTTATATTAGGTATTACATTGTTTGTATACATACAGCTAAACTTAAATATTCCCAAGTAGCCGCCTTTAAAAGATTAATTTCTCAAATATATTTTTATCTCTAGCCCACTTACATAATTTCCACAATACTATATTACCTACTTAGTTCACTATTAAATACTTATTAAATAATACTCAAAATATACTGGACATGTCTATCAAAATTTGAAAATTTATATATCAAAACTATACCACCCCGTACGTAGAGTGGTTAGCGTAGACGACTAAAGTACGGAGGCACAAAGGGGCTCGGGTTCGATTCCTCACAAGGACGCACGTATGTGATGAGCATAGATGTCTGTATTTCTGGTTTGGTCGTTTATTAAATATATATTTGCAGCGTTTATAATGTATATTTCTATGTATTAGTATCGTTATCTAATATCCTTAACACAAGCAAATAATATGCTTCTTTAGTCAATTTGTGTAGTTTGTCCTGTAATATTATTATTTTTAAAACCACCCTCTGTGATCTCTCAACGCACGGTGCGTTATTGTACGAATTAAGAAGGGCATCTCGATTCACAATCAGCAGCAAGGGCGGGTCACGACGAGCACTAATGACTAACCTTATTACCTTAAGAAGGTACTATGGATAGGGGTCTATCCTTAAAAGAAATTGCAACCTTATTGATCCTGAGAATTATGAATTATGGATCAAAATAGGTTGTGTAAGAAAATTGCTTTTGAAAAGTAAACTTTATGAGTAATTGCAGATATAGAATGTTGTTTTTTTAATAACTGCTTTTTCAATGTAACGATGTACACTAAGTATGTTGTTAATATATTTTAGAAATGGTTTTGGAGAAGAATATTTTTATATATACCTATATATATATTTATACCTATGCTATAATTTAAAGGTATTTGAAGTCAAGCTTATTAAATATTCAGTATTTTCCAGTAAAATATTACTTTGTTATGTAATAGTAGTAAATAATAATAGTAATATTCGTTTGAAACTAAATTGAAAGCAGAATTTGGTGAAGAATTTTAAAATTAAAATAAGTAGGTAGACTTTAAAAAATATCAAAAGGACTTGAATATGAGACAGAATTTTAGAAAGACCTTTAAATAGATGTCGCCTTCTTAATAATAAATACGAATATATATAGAATACTATATTTCAAGTCACTATAGCTGAATTGGAGTGTGCGGAGTTTGTCCCAGATGTATTATGTTCGCGTCCTGTTTTTTCCAGAGAGCGGCGACTCGAGTTCTGTCCATGAACTTAAATATTATATTATTTATTTATATAAAATGTTACATTAATTTCTTTTACATAATTTCATTATTTAAATACCGTAAGATTATCCTCATATTAACGGTAAAAATAAATTAAAAAATCCATAGACAATAAACTAGTCACTATATTATTTTAATGTTGGTACATCTGCAGTTCGTGACTCGCTCCGTTCAGAAGCGTTGTCCGACGCGTTGAAACTGCTTCGAAAATAGATTATAGATACTCTTCTATAGTTTATTATCTTTACATAATTTTATGGCTTGTACATTTTGTGTGGACATTGAACAGAAAAATCTTTTTTTAAGGGTTCTGTACCCAAAGTGTAAAAACGAACCCTATTACTAAGATTTCGCTCCCGCCAGTCTGTCGTCCAGTTGTTTATATAATTTTTAATCCGATAATGTATTTTTTTAATAACCGTATTTACAAAGGGTTTAATCTAACTTTTTATAAGTTGAGTTCATTAAAAAAATTTAGAAAAACCTTAAACAAATAATTATTTTATAATAATTAGACCACGTGACCTACTAAGTATTTATTTATATTGTATTATTTGTTAGAAAATAAACAAGAAAGTTGCAAAATTAAATTATCAAGAAATAAAAAAATATAAAACATCTAATAAACTTATAAAAGCGCCATCTATCTTGTTTCAACGATACTTTTACTAAAACTAAATACTGTGTTAAAAGGTTTGACTCTTTCAAAAGTACAAACCCCATATAACTATTATTGATAAAATAGGAGAGCCAGACAGGTCTATTGAGTTTCAGTGATGACAAATAATAAGAGGCATGATGAGGGACCGGTACTAATCTTTGTCTTATCACATATGCAAGAATGAGAGACAGATAGATAGCCTCATTTGTTTTTTTTTTTTCGATGGACATAATAGTCTGGCTTTCCTACTCTATGTATAATAATCCACCTAAGATTTATATAAAAAAACAAATTATATTATTAATCCTTTATTTTACAAGATTTCTTATGTTTTAATATTTCTACAGGTGTTAGTTGAAGCATTGTTTTGCAAATATCACAATTATATTCTTTTGTATTAGGTCTATTTTCACGTACAACTCTCTTCTCTTCTATTTTCTCTGTTTTAGCAGAACAAGTGAATACTTTGTGCTGTAACCGTTCTAAAGGGAACAAACAGACAGTCATCTCACACTGAGGACACGTCCACGGTATACTGTAGGTTTCTTGATAGTCACTGTCACTCCATTCTGTATCTACAACACTGAAAAAATGTATGTTTGTAAATATCTAAGAAAAGACAAAAAAATAATAATTCATTTATTGATCCGTCTAGAAACGAGATTTACTTGAATTTACCTAAAAATATTCTTAATCAAGATATAGACACAAAAACATAATCAAATTAATTTATCCATTTCGTAGCTATGGTTCTACAGACATACATACAGGTTAAACTTACAACACCCCATCACACACCAGCTAAAAAAAAAATATTTATGTTTTGTATCTACAATGCCACAGACACACATAAAAGTTAAACTTATAAAATCCCATTACACACCTGTTAATTCTAAAAAAAAAGTCCATACAACTTACCAATTATAAACAATATTATCAGTCACATAAACACCCCCCTTTTTCTCATGGGGGTGGCATTTGAAGCCTTCATTGAATGGATTCGGGTCCACATTTGGATGGGCCTCCTGTACATACAATATTTTCAAATCCCCCGGCAATAGTCTCTTGATAGTGTAAGTCACATCGGTGTTCATGTATGAGCTGATGTCACAGGCTAGGTCATGTTGATGACCTTCATACGATAATGTATCTTGTTTGTTTTTTTGGAGCTCAGTTTCCACTGATTTATTGGGATTTGCGTCTGAAATTATTATTATTGAGTTATAGGATAATGTATTATTACAGGATCCTCTTACAGATAAAAAACTAACTAATACATACAGCTGAACATTTTTATTTATTTTTTCTTATTACATTTACTCATAAAGTAATATAAGATAAATAATAAAATACATATTTACCTGCAAGTTTTTTATTAATAAGTTCATCCCATCTCTGCCTTAATTTTGAGGCTTTATACAATAACTGTATTCCAGCTTCAGGGAACGGAAATTCCAGCAGTAACCAGGAATCACAGACAATTCTGTTAAAAAAATACTATTTTAAGCATGTTAAGCTAACTTATGAATCAATTAACTATAGAAAATTGGTGAATTTGTATCAGTGATTTATATAACTAAATAAAAACAGGGTAAAGTTTAGTAAATTTTTACTTTTTAGTTTTAAAGTCCGTTTTTTTAACGTAGTTATTTTGAAAATATATATTTTAAAATTTTTGCAAGAATTATCTGCGTATTAGAAAATGGTTAGTAGAATATATTATTACCTAGTAAACCCAATGTTAGTATCTATGGAGTGTGCTAGCAGCAATAACGTCTGGGCGGCCGGCATCCTCATTGAGTTCACTATATACGGTTTGGTAGTCTCCAATAGAGATCTGAAATATTTATAACATTCATGAATCATACAAAAACATTTAACTTACATAAATATTTTTTTTGTTTAAAAAATATATTAAATAGCAATTTTGGTTAATAAATATATATTATTTTCATTTTATTACAGCGCTATCTATCGCATCTCTAATGAATCTAATGTCCAATTCGATGTATACAAATATATTGTGTATATCAATATGCTCCATCGTTCAGGAGTTACAGGATCCTTGATATATGTATTTTGTATTGTAATTTGATATAACATACATAAATTTTGATAGATTTGTGAAAATATACAGACAAAAGCTGTACCAGAAATTCATGTTTCATAATAATAAGAGATGGCACCACCTACAGATAATTTACCCATTTATACGACAGATGGCACTGTCTTAAATTATTAGAATGTGTTTAATTCTAATATGTATATATATTTTTTACTTAAAAAAAATATTACAATGATTATTACACATTTTTATATTAATTGAATTTCTGACTCTGGACCTAGAATCCCTGCCCGTGTCGGTTTAGTTTTCATTCTATATATTTTTTTAATTTTCATAAGCTTAACTTGGCTATAAATATTTATAGATATTTTCAAACACATACATATATTTTTTGATACAAATAAATGACAATATACTCACAAATAACACAATAGTTGGTGTCTATTAGATAGCGGCAGCTTGCTCTTATATCCCGGCGCTGTGTGTATGTCCGTGTCAGTTAGTTGCAACACTTTGGGATATCTCCCAAAGTATGACGTGGGATGGAGGAACACAAACGGCTTATTCCAAGTGTGGTACAGTTGTTCAGATACAGTCTAGTTGAAAGTTCAGTTGTTAATTATTTTTCTTAGTATATTGATATTATATATTAGATTATTATTTATTATTTACCTTACAGTGGTTAAATTCGTCAGCTATGGCTATTTGTGGATACAACGCCCTACATAGCACCACCTGAAACATTCAACTTCCAGGTCAGTTCTATACAAAACATTTTTCATTGCCAAAGCTACCAAGAGCTCAAAAAGTAATTAACATCTTGTCTTCTGTAACTTTTTAAAGCCATACCTAATGTCTAGATTATATAAAAACAATATTTATTTACATTTTAATCTCTTTGAATCAATAACAGTGATCAGTTGTGTATTTATTGTGATGTTTAACATACGTCTATATTTATTGAGCAATTTATGTAAACAACCATTGCAATAAATACTACAGGAAGGCCTAATCATTTTAGTTACTCTACTAAATAACAATTATTAATTACTTGATTTTAAATATTAGCTATTTTATTATATCTTAGGATATAAATGTATGAACATATTCATAATTTACTATAAGTTCGAAGATACAAAACACATATATTTTTTATATTATATAACTAAAAAGAATACGAGTGCATTGAACACAATAGAATCCTATACACTATTTGACATTATCACATACAGACTCCGTGGCGCAACGGTAGCGCGTCTGACTCCAGATCAGAAGGTTGCGTGTTCAAATCACGTCGGGGTCAAAGGAATTATTTTACTATTTTATTTTTTATAATATTTTATGTATTTTGAATAATTCAAAAATGTATACCATTTTAATTTACACTTTTTTTAAATATAATACTCTTAAACTTACCTTCAGCATAATCAGATCCCTTCCACTATTAGTGCTAGAACCGTTAATAAGTTCCCGTATTCTCCCAGCATCATTGGTCATCCTGAACTCCACATCTCTTATATCAATGGAGTCATCTTCCTTATCATCCACTATCTCCCACATGTTTACTTTGAGACGTTTGCGACGTTTTGAATCCTCTGCTGCTTTCTGTTTGTATTGTCTGAAAATATCAGTATTTTTAGAAATCTAATCTCCGTATAAACTTCAGATAATATCTAAAACGAGGTTTTAAAGATTATTCCATAGCTAAGGGTTCTTAAAACTTATCTTAGATTTTTTTTGTTATGTAAAAAATGTTAATAAATATATTAAAGCTTACTATTGATTTTAAATAAATAAGCTGAGCATTTTACGTTACTAAGATTGGATAAGATCCAATGGTTAAAAACATTATATTAAATACTTGAATTAATTATTGTTATCAACATACAGATCAATTAAATATTTATTTATATAGTGTTTGTTTTTTATGCTTTACATAAATGTACAGAATTCAACATCTTGGATACTTTTAATTTACTGAATATTACAAAAAAACTAAAAAAAATAAGATAAAATTACTGTCAGAGAATGCTCTTAGCATTATTAAGTCCGCCTTTTGTACGCCATTGGCTCAATAAATATTTAATTTTGAAATAACTAGTGCCTTTGTACAAATTTACGATAAAATGTGTATTTATTTTATTTTATGTGTACACTAATGTTAAATAAAAAAAATTTAGAACTTATAAAATTTTAAGTGATTGTAAAATGCATTAATTTTATTACAATAGACTTAAAATGCAAGCTAATCTTTCGTTTGAAAATATTATATAGGGCAAGTTTAAGGCTACTTATTACAGGAATAATATTCAGTACCTCCTCAAATCCTTCAGTTGTTTCAGTTGTCCGTGTCTCATGGCCCGCTCTGATGACGACATGGTCTCTGGTTGGGGAGCGTCCATCAGATTATTATCCTGAAAAAAATATAATTAACTAATTGCTAATATATTTTCTATTCTTTCAGTATTTCCAGCTCCTCAAGTAAGGTGATGTGTCAATTATTTAGTTTCCTGAAGTTACAATACAAATATTATAATTTAGAAGACTGTAACTATTTTAGGGTTACAAATACAAAAAATCAATAATCATACATCTTATACTTGTTAAAGAAACATCTAGAAATAATAAAACGTGGTTTGATACAGGTTTTTATAGAGTTGAAAAAAAAACTATTTTGTTAATTAACAAATATATAATAATCAAATAAAATGTTTAATATTAAAGTTTTATGGGGACACGGTAGCATAAATGGCAGAGCGACGAAATTGTTTCGCAGAGGTTACATGTTCGAACCTCTTCGATGTAAAAAAAACTATATTTATTTAAACTTTAAATAACATTAACATAGCTAAACATGTTTATGGACGGTTTCATAACCGAATATAAAATATTTCATACAAAAACAGACTTTAACTCACTTCCAATAAGGATCTAAGTTGCGCGGCCAATTTAGTGAGTTCATAGAGTCTCTGTTCTTCAATACCACGTCGCCTGCACCACGCGCGGCCACCACCACTGGACTTCTCCCGCAACCACGAGCAGTACAGGGATAGTAGGGTTATTGGGTCACCGTGGTCTGACTCATCTGGTTTACGGGCATTCTGTAATGACAGAATTTAAATTAAAATTAAAATCAGACCAAATAAGCTGATACTTATTTAAATAGGACAATAACAGTTTGGATATGTTGTGGACTGAGAAAAGACATACATTTTTAATTAAAAGTTTTTTATCATTTATGAGATTCTAATAAATTTTGGGACAAGACAGCTAAGCTAATCAGGGTCATTTGATATCCTTATTCCAAATTGATCTTCCACACCTCACAGCCCTCTGCTAGAGGATGATCTGTAGGAATATGAGCAATCTCAACATCTAGATAGCGGGGTGACTAAACATCCCCCTCCTCCCACATACCTCACAGTCTAGTACAAGCTATAGCAACTCCTACTCTGTAGATACTCTGAGGAAGATTATTAACATCCTCCACCCCCACATTCACCTACAACCTAGTTTGCCTACCTCGCAGTCTGTATCTCTCCCCCGGCGGGTGAGCACGCCCCGCAGCCCCAGCGCTCCTCCCAGCGCGAGTGAGGCGTGTCTTGCACGAGGTGGCAGCGTGGCGCCCCCAACTACCAGCGACTTGGCCAGGGACACCTCCAGGGGAAGCGCCGATAGGCAGCGACCCAGGGAAGTCAGTTTCTCGTTTGAAGATAGGGCTCCCTGGAAGTGATGATTATTGTATGCGAAATTCACCATGTTCACGACATAATAGCTCAGTGCAGAGGTCATAGATTTGAGTCCTGCTGTAGTTTATAAAATTTGTCACTGATTGTCTACACTCACTAAGAATTACATTTAAATAGCTAAACTAACTTTGGTTCATGAGTAAAGTTTGAACTAAACTAACATTTAATTAGTAAATGAAACATAATTTTATTTAAAAAGAGATTAAATATATGACTTATCAATTTAGTAAGATTTAAATATAGATTAAGTACAATTATTGCATATAATGCAAAATTGCGCTGAATTTACAAACTGCGACAAATTTTACAGGATTATCGAAATCGGTCCAACCGTTTCGGAGTCTATAAGGAACAGATATACATACTTCCTCTGTTATTGGCATAGATATAGAGCATTTAAATTTACATTAAATATTTAATTTAAGTTTTACTTCTTTAATTCAATTATCCCTTCTTTCCATACTATAACAAATAAACTCACATGCTGTTTCAATTCCAACAACGCATCCTCAATGGCAGTGTCACTGGGAGCATCTATGAAGGGGAACCGTCTGACATCGCTGACACCCAGCGAGGTCATCATCAGCAGCAGAGAGGTGATCGGCACACGAGACACCTCAGGAGTGCTGAAGGGCTCCAGGTCTGTATACTGCTGCTCTGAATACACACGGTAACAGACTCCTGGGCCTGAAAAGGAACATACATACAGAAGTCTGGAAAGTTTAAATGTAGAATATGTATATATGAAAACTTATTTATTTTTAATTTATTTTACATAATGTAAGCATCTGCTAAGAAAGAATAATTGGGAATTTCACCGCTGAGATTTAATAAGGGATGAAAATTATTTTCATGTAATTATTTTCATTTCTATTCAGCATATCTCTCTCCCTCGTCCCTCTTCTCCTCTTTCTATCTATTAAATTAATAGAAATGCGAAAAATTGCAAAATTTTTACGCGAAGTTGAGGTGGGTCAGATAGTAAGAAAACAAAATAATCATAACAATCATAGTTACCAGTTCTCCCCGCTCTCCCCTTTCTTTGATCAGCACTAGCCTTTGATACCCAAAACTCTTTTAGCCTCTGCATTTTTGTAGATGAGTCGTAACTCATTTCTTTTACCTGAATAAAAATATTATATAATAATAATAATTAATATAAGTACTTAAAAATATATATTATATTTCTTAAAAATATACCTTTCCGGAATCTATAACAAATCTTATACCGTCTATAGTGACAGAGGTCTCGGCAATATTTGTTGAAATAATGCATTTTCTAACGCCATCAGGGGGGTAGTCGAAAACCTGAAAAAAAAATTATATATCACCAATTTTACTAAATTTTCCTTTTATTCTCTTTTTTTTTAAACTTAACATCTAATAATAAAAATAATAATTATACACGATGGAAAAAGTGCGTTAAAAACAAAAAAAACAGATATTATTATGAGATGAGAAGCCTTAAGTATTTTTTATTTTTAAACATATGAGTGAGAAACACGGAAATTTATCAAAACTCCATCCAATTTCGTGAAATATGTGTAAGGAAGTGAAGGAAGATTTTATAATATTTAAAAAATTGTGTTGTTTTTTTAAGGAAATAAAGATAGGAAAATAATCTATCTGTTCAAATGATTACATTAAGTTTGATTTAGTACCTATATGTTCCGAAAATTTTATAATTTCGGTAAACGGAATATCATTTAGGATACAGTATGTGTTTTATTTTGAACAAAAAAATCTTGTAACAAAACATTTGTTAAAAAATATAAGTATACTAAAGCTGTAATAAGAAATTGGAGGTATTATTTACAATAACAATATTTTCTCCTCGTCTATATATGAATCGTACTCACCTTGTCTTGCTCAATAAGTGATAACCCACTGTGTAAGGGCAATACAATCCAATTCTTAGATTTCTCTGCGTACTGTTGTGCAGCATCACAGATTGCCGTTATCTCTTGTACCCCTGACATAAATATTAATACATCTCCTCTTTCCTCTTCTGTAAGAAAAGAAAATGATACTGTGAAAACTCTTTCTTCTATCTCCGTTCCTAGTATGTAGTTCAGCACTCTCTTTCTCAACTCATGATCATTATTGTTAAAATATAATTTTTCACCATAATTTTTCCCTACTTTTTTCGACTTTCCCCTTTTTCAAACTGAATTAAAAAAAACACCACCACCTTCACCCTAGAGAATGTCTATTGGAAATCAATACTTACTTGAAATTTGTATATCCTTTTATCACCACTTATTCATCATCAACATCACCCATGCAATTTCTAATAAAAAATTAATAATTGGATATTTGACAGTTCCTTCATTATCACTTGAATAATGTTCATGATCATCACAATTTCTCTAAAAATCAATACTAATTTGGACATTTGCCAAGTCTCTTATCATCACAGATCAGAATATCTATTAAAAATCCATACTAACTTGGACATTTGCCAATCAATTCATGATCATCAAACATCAGAATGTCTATTAAAAATCAATACTAATTTGGATATTTCACAATACTTCCATCATCACTTATTCATCATCATCACCCTGTCATAATTTAAAAAAAGTCTGTTAAAAATCAGTACTAACTTGGATATTTGCTGTCTATCAACTGTAATATTTGTATATATGGCTGTGGATCCAATCTATCAAATCTAGATGGTTTTTCATCTATGAGTATTGGCTTGTAGTTTAATTCTATTGAATACAGTCTACCTGGAACCTGGAATTTTATAATTAATCATTCTATTAGTTCAAATTAATGGAAATTAAGCAAGCCAACAAGTTATATTTCTTTAATCTATACATATAATAAAATTGTCACTGGTCGATTTCTGTACATGAAACATTAAAAAAAAATATGATGGGAGGCCTTTATAAGAAAGCAAAAGAACCCAAAACAATGGTTTTTCATTATTTCTGTTTGTATGTCTGTATGTTTGTGCACGCTAATCTCAAAAACGGCTTAACCAATTTGAATGCGGTTTTCAGGAATAATTATAACAGTCTACACTTAACATTTAGTATTTTTTTTCATCTAAATCGGTTAAGAAATAAAAAAGTTATGCCAATTTATTTAAATCATGTAATAGGTACCATGCAAATCTTATTCTATAAATGTAATAAATCTGTAGAGGAGTAGTTTCTGTACATTGAAAATATTAAAAAAATATACCAGGATGTAAAGTGATAACTAATGATAACTAACAGAATCCATTTTGAGCATTTTTTTAAATCTTTGTTTATCTGTTTGTCTTTTAATTGTGCACACACAAAACACGAAAAAAAAAAAAAATTCAAAAATTCATACATAACCTTTATATAAGCAAAAGAACCTAAAACAATGTTTTTTTATTTTGTCTGTCTGTGTTTCTGTATGTTTGTGTACGCTAATCTCAGACAAGGATTAATCGATTTGGATGCAGTTTTCGGGAATATATTGTCATATTTTGTTTTTTTTTTTAAATTGGTTAACAAATAAAGAAGTTAATTATCTCTTATTTTCGTACCATAGCTACTTACTAGTGATTTAACATACTCCTATAGGTACGCAAAAACTACTTGATTAATTTAAATGAAACTCTGAAGGTTAATAGTTTGTACATACATTAGTATGTTCAAAGGGTACGTCTTATCGAAATCGAAATCTACGCGTACCAAGTCGGCACAGGCACATCAGTCTATATACAAATAATTGTTTTCTAATAACGTACAATATACATATTATTTTATAGACAGCAAAAATAGAGAACGTAGACTATAAATAATGTAAATAATGTATAATGCAAAATGTTTGAAAAATAAATATTATAATCTCCATTAAACTGAGTGTCACTTACTTGTATCACAACAGCAGATTCAGCAGAAAAATAATCCTCAAACAGCTGGATATTAATAGTAGCAGACATAAGAACAAGTTTGATATCGGTCCTTGAATGGATGAGGCATTTTAACACACCCAGTAGGAAGTCTCCCATCAAATGCCTCTCGTGTATCTCATCCAGGATTATTACATCATAGCTTGGTAGACTGTCTGAAGACATCTGGAATTATATACTTTTAAAAATACATACATATACAGAATAATACAATTTATTAGTAAATTTTTAATAATAGCAATTGAACTAACATGTAGATTAAGATAAATGAATATTAAACATTTTTAATGTTTAATTTTGTTTGGGGGTTGAGTATTTGTTTTGAGGGTTGGGTCTGTTTTTGGTGAGTAGCCTAACTCCCTAGTTATTTATCAGGTGTTCATACATTCATTAGTAAATTGTTATTAACACTCGAGCTAAGAAAAAGATTAATGATTATTAAATATTTTTAATATTTCTTTTGTTTGAAGTTTGAACCCCCAAGTGAGTATGTTTTTGGGGGTTGGGTATGTTTCTTGAAGGTAGCCTAGCTAGCTCTAGTCACTTATAAGGTGCTTGTACATTTATAAGTTTTCTAAGCAAGTGACAACATTACCTGTCTCAATAACAGCCCTTCGGTTATAAAACATATTTTGGTATCTGAAGTTTTGCTTTTTTCAAATCTTATCTGGTAGCCCACTTTGGTATCAAATTGAGTAAGCATTTCAAATGCCACTCGCTTTGATAGTGATATACAAGCAATTCGTCTTGGTTGAGTACAGGCTGAAAAAAATTTTTTTTTATAAACACACTAAACAGTAACTGGGAGAGGTCTCTAAAAGAGGTAAGTTGCTTTTGAATTTTTTTTTTCTGTACAGTTAAAATAAATAAATAATGTAAATATATACATTAAAATACTAGACAAAATCATAAGCATCACAATATAAAAATATAACACTAAACTGTATATAATTGAATGTGTATAATTGAATTGCTTTAGCTGATTATTATTTAATCTTTACAAAACTCCATGGACAGAATGTATCTTTAGAACATTTACTTTAATTTACTTTATAAGCCAATCAATTAACTCAACCATACTAAAGCTCATTAAATCTTACCAATATTTTCAAACCCGGCATCATGTAGGTACTGGGGTACCTGTGTAGATTTTCCACAGCCAGTATCTCCAGCTACAATCACCACTCTCTCATTTTTTACCGCTGATACAATTTCATTTCTGAATCATGACAAAATATTTTATTAGATTGTGAAATATTTAACAATTATTTGAATTATATAGCCTAATAGATATTCAAATTCATCACCGGTTTGGTCCAGTGGTTAGCACTGACGCCTAACATATACCGACGAAAAGGGGTATGATTTCAATTACCGGCAGGGACAGATATGTATGTGATGAGCATAGATGTCTGAATTTCTGGGTTTGGTTGTTAATTAAATATATACACCATATTTATAATATGTGTTTCTAAATATTTGTATCATTGGGTAACACCATTAACACAAGCAAATAATTTACTTAGTGGTAAGATCAATTTGTATAAATTGTAATAAATGATATTAAATATAAAGCTACCTACCTGTATTTAGCTACTGGTAATTCACTTTGCGCTTTTCTTAGCTTTTTTAATTTATCAAACTTTTCCTTATTTTTAAAATCCAAATATATAGATACAATATTAAGAAAGGAATCAAATATATCCTTATCTAACTTTCTTTTGTTTCTCTCATCATGTACATCCATAAATTTTATTTTACTCATAAAATTAATACAATTGTGCTTGGAAAAGTTTATTGGTATTCCTATATCATTAAATTCTTGGTTTTCTAATTGTTTTTCCAATAAAGGTTTCCCGGCCTTCTTTAAAGTGGCCTCATACTTTTTTACAAAGATCCAAAAATCATCAATATTATTTGCCACCGAATTACTTTCACTGCTGTATGTCATTATTTTGTTCAAGCTACGTTTGTAATCCAGAAAACTAAAATCAGTATAATTTTTTGCTTTCTTTGGACTTGTTCTTCTAGGTCTGTGTTTCTCCCTTGAGTCACTTTCAGGCGAATAGGAATGTTTTCTTTTAGATGAAGATCCATAATCTCGGGATCTTTGATCCATTGTAAATATATATAGATTAGATTAGATAGATTTTTGACTATTTAATGATAAATTGAGAAAGATGTACTATTTGTATTTGTTCATTTATATGATTTTGTTTCTAGCAATATTATATGATGTTAAAAAATCTATGAACAAAACAAAGAATAAGCATTCACTATGTTACATCAAGAATAAAATTATTTATACATAATACCATTCGAACTAAGATTTTCTAATACTTTTAAACTGAAAAAATATAAACAATGAACTGTCAAAAGAACATATGATCAATGATGAGTTGAAAGTATAGACAAGGAGTATTCAGTATAAACTGTTTTTAACAATGTATTCGTCAATAAGTAAAAATATACCATTTTTGACATAAGTATTCCAACGAGGTATTTATTTAAACTCCACTAATGTGCAGAAACTAAAATAATTAAAAATGTTTTGACCGACGAATGACGATTCACCTGAGTGTAAACTGTAAGTGTTATCGATACTACTAATAAAAACCCTTAAGAAAAGAAAAGACGAATAAAAGAAGAAGAACGAAAAAAAAGAAAATAAAGGAGACTAGAAAATGAAGAAGAAGGGTGGACGTTTGAGTAGTCATCTCTATCTCTTTCCCTTCTGGAAACAGCTTACTACTTCACGTAGATTTGAGTTTTTATGTTTATATTTTATTGTTGATTATTTACTTAGTTTAAGATTTGCTAAAATCATTTAATAAACAAGTAAGACACAAGGTCTGTTACAGGAACTTCCTATATTGTATATATGTGATGTACTTATTAAAAATACGCTAATTATTGCTTAGTTTCATAATATTTATAAGTTACGACTTCATATTTTAGAATTTAGAGGTTTTGTTCGTCTAATTGTTTTTATTTATAAAATCATCCAAAAGCTGGCAAAGGTTCAAAGCATTACATCCGTAACTTATCAATAATGTTTCTTGTTGACAACTAATGATACTGTCTAGAATGACAGGAATATAATATGTGTTACCTATATCCACATACTAGTTATTGTTCTGTAGTATTACTACTGCATCCTCAGAATAATATGCTTTAGTTATTGTTCTGAGACTGCAACAGATAAATATTGTGACTAAACTATAGAGCTATCAAAATTAAACAATTATAATGTACACATAAGTATTTCCTACATTACTAGATAACGCTTCAAAAGATAAAAAAAAATGTATTGCCAACGAGAATAGAAACCTGAACATTAAAACTATAATAAAATTGAATTTATTAATAATGATATTGATAATAAAATTACTATATACATTAATTTATATCTTTAATTAATAAAATTATTTGTTCATATTTGTACACTGTATTTGCAATCCATGTCCAGCCCGTAAAAAATTGCTTCACAAGTGAGATGGAAGATTTGCCTTTCTTTTTATATTTGGGCGCCCTCTACTGTCAATAATTAGTAAGTGTCTCGTCCGCCATTGCGTTCCGCCATTTTGCTTGGTCGGGAGTGAACGTAGAATTATTTCTATGTATTCTAATGTGGCAAATAGTTTTTAGTTTAAAAATTAGTGTTTAATACACTAATGGCTTGCTTAAATACCCTTAAGTTAGAAATAAAGACTTTAGAACAAGTGTTTCCAAAAAACCATGAGCGGTTTCAGATAATGTCAGCTAGTGTCGACGAACTGACCTGCAGATTCGTTGGCAAAAATGGAAAGAAATATGAAATACACGCAAATATCACGGTAAGTTCAATATAATGTTTATATTCCGCATTTTGTATCTAAAAATTAGTTGTCAGTAGTAATGATAGCATGTATTGATTATCGCTAGTTGGGACAAAGGGTCGTGTTTATGAGGGCAGGGCTGTCAACAATAGGTTTACGGAAGTGATTATTTTTCGTTTGTAGTGAAGTAAATCGCGTGTTTTTACTAACATAACAGAAACTATTCAGGTTGTTTATTTATTTTGTTCCTATGTTCCAATGTGTTATCTTTACGCGCAGCTATAAATCATAATATGGCATATTTTAGTTGATTTTGCGGATACGTGACGAATCATCGTATTGATTATTCAACAAATTACTTTTAAGCGCAGTTTTCTGAGTGTTTGAGTTCAGCCTATTGAAAGTAACAAGGTTTTGTTTGGGTAACGGTATAGATGCGCGTTTTTGGGACAAAGGCTCTTAGTCATGCTGAATGTAGTGACTACCTGCTTTTTTTGACAACAATACTTTATTCCCTCGAAGTTTTTTCAGTATCTATTTTTAAGCTCTAACACCAGCTTTAATATTTAATATAATACCATATTGTACATTACTTTTATTATAACAATATATTCAAAACATGTTTATTGTTGTTTAAATAGCAATTATAGAAAAATATAGCTAAACAAATATTTTGTAAACAATGCAAATTTATCTGACATTACTAATAGTTATTGATTCATATTTGTGTCAATAGTCTATAAAATATTTTTTCTCATACCTTTGTATAAAGTTAATTTATTTCAACTATGCATAAATGTTTATAATTATTTATTATTTCTAAACATGCAGATTTATTGTGAATATTTTTATCAAACTAAATTTATTGAATACAATAACAGTATTAAATGTTGAAGTTTACATTATATACCTAATTCCCTGATTTTCAATAATATACTGTAATAATAAATCGGAAATTATAACCAAATACAAAGTTTACACATTTGGTTTCATAGTTAAATTTGAATTAACCTTTCCTTATTATTAATTGTACATATATTTAGCTTTTTTTAAATATACATTAGATAAATGATAGATAAAAAAAAAATAATTTCTCAAATTATTACTTAACACCAGTGAAATTTCTCATAAAAAATTATTATGCTTATATTATAGGTAGCTGTACTTTATAGAGTATACCCTAGGTAGCTTACAAACCGTTAGAGGTAGATGACTGATTCCAAACTTCTATGTCTCATCATTCCATGAATCTGATCAAAATACTCAAACCACTTGGTGGAATCTGTATATGTATATAAAATATAAATTCAATAATATGTCAAGAATAAATATAATAAGACTCATAATAATGATGAATATCATATAGCTTATTTTTTCCGACACTCATAATATAAAGTATTTTTTTACTAGCTAGGGAAGTTTTAGTAAGAAATAAACCAAACTATTCAGTAATTTTAGTTACGATCTTTAACTCAGAATACATTAAATAAAACTCCAGAAGAGATGTAGGGAGCCCGGGTCAGACATCACTAGGTGCTTATTTGCTCTTTTTTTATATAATTAAAATAATATATAATGTTATTATTAATATTGCTGATTGTTTAAATTATTGAATTTGCTGAGGTCAACAGCAGTTGCAGAAATTTTATTATAAAAACAAGTAGGTTACAAAAACCATCTGTTCTAGATATAATATATCTATGTACATTACTAACTAGAGTTTGTAAACATAATTAGGCTGAATTTATAAATTAACTTTGAGTAAATTAATTATATGGTACTTATAAACTATTATCATGTTTTAATTGTTTTAAGTTATTTGTTACATTGAATGCAGATTAATATAGTCTGGTAATTGTCGTAACAAGTTGGTCAACTAATATTAACATATAATAGATGTTAAATGAAAATATATAATATTCAAGTTAACTATTCTAAAAATAATACAGATAATATGAATTGAAAAAAGCTTTAGGTGATAGTGAGATAGTTATAAAATATTGTAAAATAGTAAGTTAAATATCATTCATAAAAAACTTCAACAGCCCCCTTGGTCGAGTGGTTAGCGCAGACGCTTAACTTATAGCGGCGGCAAAGGGGTTCGGTTTCGATTCCCGACAGGCACAGGCATGTATGTGAGGAGCACAGATGTCTGTATTTCTCATTTTGGTTGTTCAGTAAATATATTCACAGTTCCTATGTATTTCTATCATTGTCTAACTTCCTTAACACAAGCAAACAGTTTGTTTAATTTGTCCAGTGATATTATTATTATTATTATAACATTAACAATTAATGTATTATCAATTGACATCAACTATTTAAATATATTTAAAAATAATCCGATTTTTTAATGTATGTATTAATTCATCAGATGGTATTTTATGTAAGGCAACAGTGGACATATTGGTAAAGGTGTATGCACCAAATGGTTTACTATATGGTCTTTTTTAAAATTATATTTTAGGTACTTTGTGAAAGATACTTTATCTTTACTTATAAAGGCTAAAGTAATTAACAGAGTAATTATTTATTAATTTATTGTGATCCCCTCCTCTAACAGATTTAAAATAGTTATACCTTCATTTCATACAAGCTTTAGACTAAAACTTTTCCTTCCGTTTTCCATGAGTCTCTTATTCTCCATTCTCTTACCTCATATACTTCCGTATTTCTCTTCTTCAACCTCCTTTTATGTCCTGGAATTCTATTGCCAATGTTAATCAATAACCATTTGTGGTTCAGCTTGAGTGTTTAAAATAATGCAGACTCTTTTTTCTATTTCATTATTACATGTAATATTTAAAGACATATTATCTTCTTAATATATATAAATTACGTGTCACGTTGTTTGTCCGCGATGGACTCCTAAACTACTTAACCGATTTTAATCAAATTTGCACACCGTGTGTAGTTTGATCCAACTTGAAACATAGGATAACTTACATCTTAATTTTAAGTCATAATATTATTTTATATCAAAATATTGTTATTTCGTTATTGGCCTTCATAAATTTACTTGCATTTTAAATGTTTTCCTTTCCTTAGCGTGACCGTGACTTCTTAAATAGTTTACTACAATGTAATAGGTATATCCAAAACCTTAGCAACCACAGCAACGCGTGGCCGAGTCTGCTAGTGTAAATATATATATAACTTTAATCAAAGATGCAACAACAAATATAGAACAATAAATATAGCATAGAAATAATATAGATATAGTAGGGTAACCAGCCTAAAAAAATCTAAATATAATTATGTATCAAAAAATTGTACGACCTGAACCTGTATTCTCTGGGATTCCGTCGGTCACTCTGCCTACTGAGCTAGTGTCGTCACCCGCCTTGAAGAATTCATCATCGTATATATAATCGTCTCTATCGGGACAGAGGGGAGCAGGATTTTGTCGAAAATCCTTTCTTACTTGTGATAAAATAATTATTCTTTCATGTAAATAAGCATATCATGAGCATATCTTTTCTTTTTTCTAAATAAGCATATCATAAGCGTATCTGTTGGTTATAAACATGTCTAGATACCCTATCGCCCTGTGAATAAAATAATAATATGTACCCTTTTAACATTTTATCCCAAACTCGCTTTATTATTAAGTCAAAAAAAGTAGTATTGTGAATATTTCACGTCTAAATTATATATTTTGCCCATTGAATAATTGAAAGTGGAAAATTTTGAAGAATGTCAAAATTAAATAAATTAAATATTTTACTGCTTATGTAGGGTTGATTTTAATATTTTTCAATCAATCGAATATGATTTTGATAAAATAAAAAAAATATTATAAATTATATACATTTATAAGCTTTAGTTAGGATCATTCTAATAATCTTCCTAAATAACTAAATATACATTATTTTTTATCAGATTTTTTTAAATATGTCACATTTTGATTCATAGATTGTTTTATTTTATGTTTTGATTTTAGGATTTGGTAAACTTTAATAGTTTTCGAAACAAAAACTCGTACCAATGGTCAGTATAAATGTATCAAAAATATAAAGCTGTAAAGTTTAATTTATAATATACTAAAAAAATAAAGAATATTTAATATATAAGAATGTTAAAGATAATTCATAACAATTGCTCTTCTCTCTATTAAAATATTTTACGTTTTCAATATGCACTCATTTCAATATTTATTTTGCTGATATGGTAGCAACTAACTGCGGTATATTTTTTACTGTTAATCTGCTGAAAAGCAATTATTATAATAATCATCCTAATTAGTAGCACTTATTTGAAACTAGCTGTTACATGCGACTTCATCTGAGTTTATTTTTTACTCTATTTGAATGAGAAAAAACCAAATCATTGAAATTTTTAACAATATCTTCACGATTTCATTGCTTTATTTTTTTTTTCGCGAAATGATTTTTTTTTTCTAAATAATTGTCACCTAAGTTTGTCCTTATAAGATCAGCTAGCTATCTGCCAGTGAAAGTCCTGTTGAAATCGGTCCATCCGTTTCAGAGTTTAGCCGGAACAAGTTAACAGATACAACAATTAAAAAACATAAAATAAATTGTAAGTATCATGTAGTTTTTTTGTATGTATCGCGTATACTTCCATATACCTACATTTAATAAAAAGCTGATAATTCCGAGTTACAAACATACACTTCAATTTTATTTATATGTATATATGTAATTATTCTAAATATTTAATTACACGTGTATGAGTGAATGTTAGGTACGTGATCATAATATTATGTAAGTTTTCTTATATTACTGGTTTATAAATAATATAAAGTGCTAAGTATGTAATATTAGAATTTAAATTGACCTGAAAATGAAACTAGCTTAGTCATGAAGATTTAATTTTCAGGTCTTCAACCTATGCATTTTATATATATTTTTTTATATCTACCAAAATGACCCCACTCTGCCTGATCTTAAGCAGTCAGTGAAGTCTAAAAACGGAGGTCACGATTCTCATTCACGCAAAATAGAATGCAGTATGGTGGTCTCCACTATGGCGGCCTTGTGAGATGCCTTTTCACGCCCCGCTTAAAAGACCTAGGATCATAGTTGGGAGGAAACACGTGCCGTGGTAGTGAATTCCACATTTATGATGGACCGACATTAATATGAAGTGCTGAACCGTTTGGTTCGTGATGACAAAAAATCCACCGTTAAATCCAGTTAATGTCATTATATAATGGGTAATACTGTCAAACATACAGTATTTAGGAACTAAGTTTAAAGTTTAAAATAAGCTATTATAAACCTCATAACTCGAAACTAAGCGAAAAGTCTGTGAAATCTATAAATATTTGTATGTATGAGATGATGAGATCGTATTACTCAATCAACTTAGATGGGACTTTGTATTCGTGTTCTATAATTGGTGGGGCAGCGATGGTCACCTAACGAGCAACATAGGGCCCATAGAAAACCCACAAAACTCAAGATAAAAGTTATACATAACCAATTAGTAACTCAAGAACGGTCAAACCTATTGAAGAAACTTCATATTCTTTTTTATTGTTTTTAATATATATATATATATATATATATATATATATATATATATATATATATATATATATAATTTTTGGCTATAAAGTTTTTGATTGTAAGGGTCGCTCACGCCTCTTGACAGCTCAGGCTCATACATAGCACCGGTATGTTTAAAAAAAAAACCGGATGATAATCGATTCAGTAGTTCAGGAGAAGAATCATCAGGGAGATCGCATTGAACCCAACTACACAAGCTCCTCTCCTCGCTGCGATCAACTGTATAAGCCTCTTAATCTCAATATACATTTGACGAGAACTGAAACTTAAGTTCAACATTCTTAATCCATAGTAACAGGTTTGACCTTCAGTTAAGTTGACACGAGTCAAGTATAGTTAAGTTTTTATATAAAGTTAAAAATACGCTCCTTTTAAGTAATAGATTATGCGGTAAAGATAATATATCACACGATAGCTCAGTTTCTACATTGACGGAGATGGGCTACCAGAGATTACAGATTCGATTCCTGTTTGTTATGGTCAATTATTCATTGCGTATTTATTTAAAAATCAACAAAATGTTATTCAAAAACATGTGTAGGTACAGATTATTATAAATAATAAGCTATAATATCATAATCTGTATATATTTTATTAAATTTCATTTCATTCACAATGAAGTATGTTATATTCCGACAAGTTCAAGTTAACATTCAGTTAAAGCTAACTTTATCTTCCAATAATGTGATACAGAGTGAAGAAAACAAGAAGGAATTTGAACATTATAAAAATAATAAAGCTTGATTTAAAGTCAACATCTACATCCGTAGTAATATTAAAGTCATAACTTCGTCATCTAAACCACATATTATATTGACAGGAGACATACCCGAACACTCCACCAGTGTGGTTTGCGGACAGCGAGGACCCCATTGTGACAAACGCCGTCCAGATCCTCAGCAACACACAGGGGAGAGATAATCATGTTATAAACCAGGTAATTACCAAATTACATTATGTACAGAGTTCAATAACCCCATCGGTCGAGTGGTTAGCGCAGACGCCTAACGTACCACGTTCGAATCCCGACAGGGACAGGTATGTATGTGATGAGCATAGATGTCTGTATTTCTAGGTTTTGGTCGTTTATTAAATATATTAACAGTATTTATAATGTGTATTTCTATGTATTTCTATGTATTTTTTTTGCAATTGTTAATCTAAGATAGCATGGACCCGTTAATTATATAGTAATCATATCATAATAGATAGCTTGTTGGTTATGAGGTCAATGACCCTGATTACTGAATCAAAGGTAGCAGGTTTGATTCCGTGTCCGTTATTATACTTTAAACTTATATTTTTTTTTAATGTATTTTAATTGTTTAAATTGGCTTGTTTAGACAGATAAAGAATATAATTAATTTTGTTTCCAGTAATTAATGTTATGATTATACACAGGTGGGCATATTGTTGAGGGAGCTATGCAAATTACATGGTGTGCCGGAGCCACCTGATTTGGACTCCTTGTCATTACCCGTCCATCCAGCACCACAGCAAAGGTAACTGGAATGAGAGGTTTTGATGACCTGTCGGTAAAGTTAGTACCCCTGAGTGCTGAACCAGAGGTTGTGGGTTTGATTCCCATGAGACAATTCTTTGTGTGATCCACATATTGTTGTTCTGCGTCTGGGTGACCTTGTATCCGTTACTTAGGTATATATTTGTGGGACACAAGGATAATATAATCTCTAATATGAAGCTGTGAAATAAATTTATATACATATTTGAAATATATGAATAAATAATAACATGTTGTATAATTTCAGAGTACCGAGTGTAACTTCAAATGGTGCTGAGTCCGGCACCGAGGAGGATGAAGAGATGGCAGCTGAGGAAGATGAGTCTGAAGGGGAGGATGACTTGCCACTGGAGATGGTTGATGATGCCGGCCGTAGCAACAAGGTTATAATAATACTAACTGTTGTACAATTTTCATTGTCCTTTGTCCTTGTCCTTGTCATTTGTCCTTTGTTCTGTATTTGATTTATTTTTATTTAATGTTTATTGCAAAAATCTTTATCGAAAATGAGTATTTTTTCAAAACTTTTTTTTTTGTCAAAGCTACCCCCAGCTCTGAAAAATGATTCCAGCAGATCTGATAAGAGCTGGCGACAGAAACGCAGCGGGATTGTTGTTTATATTTTTTTAAAGTAGTACTTAAGTTCTAAATTTCATAAATACATTACAACACTAAGTAAATACTCTGACTAATATAATATATATACATATATTTAAATATATATTAATGTTGAATTAGCCTGGCAGCAATCGCCTCATACCCTTGCAACATTCCTTTGCACACAAACATTTCTTAGTTTTCCTTTGAAATTGTTGGAACATATTAATAAAATTACTTATAAAATGTTATTTATAATTATATTTGCTCAGTTGTATTCATATTTATGTAAAGGAATATGCCTGACTAGCTTTCTACCTACTCGAGGTTATTGTTCGTAAGGTCGAAACATGACGGACTCTAGTTATGAACGATTAATGATATACTCATCACGATTTACGTTATTTAAAATAAAGAATTAATTATAAATTAATAATTTATAAAATTATTTTCAGGATGATATGGAGACAGAACACCTAGCAACCCTGGAGCGGTTGAGACAGAACCAGCGACAGGACTACCTGTCTGGCAGCGTGTCTGGTAGCCTGCAAGCCACTGACAGATTGATGAAGGAGCTAAGAGATATATACCGCTCTCACTCTTTCAAGAATAACATGTATTCTATAGGTAGGTTTTATACTCTACAAAATATATAATATGTTATATGATAGTGTTTCTAATATCTTATTAAAAATGATAAATATATGTTTATATACCTTAGTGTGTTTCTAGTTTTTTCTGAAAAACATCTTTCTCTGCCATCAATTCAATACTCACTCTATATCACCGTAACACCTTTCACAGTAAATCCATTATTTCTTAGGTTCTCTTATTGTCTTCAAAATTATATTTGTTATATTCTCTTCCTACTCTTGTTCTCAATTATATTCCTACTCCTTCTTTTCAAGTGTTTCTTTTCCTCGATACTACAAACCCATAACATACGAACTACTATTACCACACAATTACCGTTGGAATATTTTTGGAACCACATTTATTTAATATGATAATTTGTATATAAATTTCAGAGTTAGTGAACGACTCGCTGTATGAATGGAACATAACTCTCCGCTCCGTGGACCCGGACAGTCCCCTGCACAACGACCTGCTGCTCCTCAAAGAGAAGGAGGGCAAGGACTCCATACTTCTTAATATAATGTTCAAAGAGACGTACCCTTTTGAACCACCGTTCGTAAGGGTAGTGTACCCTGTTATATCCGGTAAGAATTATGCATAGTATAGGTAATTTATTATTATTTTTATTGTTCATTGTTGTGTTATTGCCTGTGTTTTTCTTTCAACATAATTCTTTAAAAACCTGTTGTATTTGTAAATAAGGAGTGCAAGTATAAAATGTTAGTATAAGTATGTTTAAACTAGTAATGTTATCAAATCCATCTCCAAGGCGGCTACGTGCTGGTGGGCGGTGCGATATGCATGGAGCTGTTAACGAAGCAGGGCTGGTCCTCGGCCTACACGGTGGAGGCGGTCATCATGCAGATAGCCGCCACGCTGGTGAAGGGCAAGGCTCGCATTCAGTTCGGGGCCTCCAAGGTCGTCTCACAGACACAGTACAGCCTCGCCCGCGCTCAGCAGAGCTTCAAGTGCCTAGTGCAGATACATGAGAAAAATGGTGGGTGATTTATATTAGTGATTTGACTTGAGTGAATTTGTTAAACTCGTATTCGAAATTGAAAAAAGTTAACTCAAGTCTGTTTATACTCAAGTTATCGAGTAAACTTTGTACAACGAGTTGTTGTTGGCGCTGTTAGATTTCGTTTTATTAGTTAATTTCATTTTTATCTACATAATTATTGTAATTATTTTGATTTGATTGATTAATCTACTCATGTATTTCAAGACACAAATTGCTACTCTAGTTTATAGTGGTTTGGATGGTGTCAGTCCAATATGATTGAATTAAAATATTACTAGAATAAGAATTAATTCGTTTCAATGACCTTAATGATAGAAAGTATATAATTTTTTAAATATACATATAGTTTAAAATTAACTGGGAGTTTTTAAAAGTTTTATTCAACTTCAAATAAAATATGATCATAAATAATAATCTTATTTATTTAAAAATTAATTAGATTTTTTAAGTCTCTATTGAAAAAAAATAAAATGACTGAAAAATTATGATTAATTGTATATTATTATGATCATATATTTCAGGTTGGTTCACACCGCCCAAGGAGGACGGCTAATGCGAGCTGGCAGCGGACTGAGTGCAACATACTTCAGCCGAGGTGACTACATGGCTCGTTCCGTTGTAGTCTGTATGGTTGCCGTCATGAACTGTGTCTCGTGTAGTTTGGTGTACTTCGATATATAAGTGCTAAAATGTTCTGAGTGGAAGTCACGAGAGACCTTATAAGACTTATAGGAAATGTGTAACGTTTTTTGTAATCATTAATTTCACAAGTTATCCATTGGTAGCCTAGACGTTACTGGAATGTAAAGTTAAATTAAATATCTTTGCATTTCTTTTTAGTTATTGAAAAATAAATGAAAACCTGTGATTCGTAACGATTCTGTTGTTGTTTTTGTATTTAACCACATTCCGTAACTAATTTGTATTAAATGTATTTATTGATATATATTTAATATTTTTTATTCGCATTTATAAGCCAATTTCTTATTTTCTTTTCAAAAAACAATAAAAGAAAATACAGTTATGATATCAAATTAAATATAATTTAATAATGTCACAGCTTGGATAGTTTATTATTTTTAGTGTTTTCCATCAAAGCCTTAAGTCCAGCTACATGAAGATCAGCTCCCGGTTGATTTATTACTTTACATACTCGTTGCTCGGACATGCGATGGTACCACTGATGTACTTTGGGATACCTGAAAATAATTACAGGATTATTTGACTTTAAAACCAGAGTTATAATAGATTGTATCATGTCTCTCTTCTAGAGACTACAAGCTCCTTAATTGACGGTTAAATTTCAAATAGTTTTTTCTGCATTTCGGATGCGAGAAATTTCTAAAATTATTTGCTAATAATATCTTTCTTAATATTTTAGTTCAATTAAATTTTACAACTAGTTCATCCCTAAAAGTTAATTTTACAACTAGGTCATCCAAAAAAAGTTTATTTTACAAAAAGTTCATCAATAAAAGTACAAGGCGATGAAATCAAAAACTTTGTTACTAAATAATAAATAGCAAAAAATTAACTGACTTGTCAGCATCTATTGGATGCAACCCATGTAGAGTAGATACAGTAGTAAGAACACTGTAATCAGCCAGTGTAACTGTGTTATCAGCGACATACAGTGTGTTTGATAAATAGGCTTCCAGTATCCGGTATCCGTCTTCTATGTTACGTTTCATTGATGGAGATAATTCACTCAGACGTCCAGTATATGTCAGAGCCTGTATCAAAGGATAGCATAATATTTTAAAAAGGACAACGCATTATATATTATAAAATTCCTGTATTGCGGGGACTTCATAAATATATATAGATATAAAGTACATACTCCCAGACTCGAAACAACAATCTGTGGATCACTCAAGGAATTGCCCCGTGTGGGAATCAAACCCACAACCTTTGGTTCAGCAGTCAAGGTTACTAACTACTACACCAAGAGGTGTTGAGGTATTCTATATTATGTACTTGTTCAGTTAAAATATAGTGGTTGATTGTTATTTGAAACAGAAAATGAGATTTCCATTATTTTTTAACACGCTTTGATTAGTTTCACCTGTATGACTGCTTGTTTGTTAGCTTGTAACCTACATTTTCAGATGCGATCTTTTCTCATTTCTCACGGACAGATTTTGTTCTAACTTTGTACACATATCAAGGACCGTTAGTAAATTGATAATTCGATGAGATTATCTCATTATCCTGATCTTAAATCTCCAGGATTAATAATTATTTTAAGCAAATTCGACGTGTTTTTTAGTTTTTTAAAAATATGTTTATTATATTTGTATTTTTTTTACCATACATACTACCAGTCCCTGTCGGAAATCGAACCCGAACAAACCCATACGTTGCGCGTCTAGACGTGCGTGTTTGCGCTAACCAATGGACCAAACCAAAAGGGCGGTTAAAGTCTATTTGAAAAATCAATGTACTTTGTTGGATAAGTTAAAAACCTACTCACCATAACAGTCCTGAGACGAGGAAATAAAACTCCACAGTCAAAAAACAATAATTGATTTATTTTGGCTCTTTTTATTACATCTTTTGGGTAGAGGTAAGAGTGCTCTGGCTTGGAGTATTTGTCGAACAAGTATAATATAATAGCATGACTGAAATATAAAAGCTTAAAGTTAAAGTAGTTTTCAATGAATCTAATCTAATCTATCTTTAACAAAACACCAATGGAATTGAGAATAATAAATAATCCTTTTTCGATTTTACGATTTGGTAGACAGTCATAGTTTTCGTGACGTCAAACTTACTAGGGTCACTGGTTGTCACGTTACTAAAACATAATATGGTTTGTACTGAAATAAATAACATCTTTAATTTAAAACAAAACATACCTATCTCCTAGACAAAACCCATCGTCTTCTATGTATGGAATTGTCCGGAGAGGATTTTTCTAAAATAACAAAAAGAAACAACAAATAAATATATTAAGCAAATTATCTTAATTTACTTTCAATAATTATACAACATTTGGAAATGCGTTACCTTCGTCATCTCCGGGGTATCTTGATCTCGTTGTACAGCATTGATATGGTATGGTTGGTACTCAACTCCCAGTATGTTGGCGACGATCATGGCAGTTCTGGCAGGAGGACTTGCATCGTGTTTATAAAGTATAGGCATTTTCTTTACTTCAGCCATTGCTAAAAATAAATTACTAGCAGTTTCATTAATTATACAGTATACAGACTACATTTTTTGTACGTGTAACTAGATATACCCAGTATACCTACTTTATATAAATCTACTTTCTAAAACATAAGAATGGTAACGATCGAAAGTATAAGAAACTTAGTTTTAGAATTGCTACCATAAGCAATTAAACTCAGAGTCCAGATTATTATTACTGCTTTTTGTTTCTTTTGTAGTCTCATGCTTTAGATAAAGAAATTAGTGGAAGTGGATGAGTATAGTTGAATATTAGAATGTTTTATAGAAATTAATTCGAAGACCGAAGTCTTCAGTTGATGATATTTTTACATGTCTAAATTAAAACCATTAAAATATTTAGATAACATTGTAATAGTAAATAAATAACAAACCAGTGCTGATTCATGAATACGAAATGATTGGGTATTTAACGATTTAGAGATAGGTACCAAGTAGGATTAATTTCATATACCTAATCTAGCATGTATTAAATATGTAGGTAAATGAAATAGTTGTAAAAACAACTTTAATTCATAATTTTGAATAGTAAGATACCTACATCAGACTTGAAAATTAGACAAGGAATTAACTTAGAGATAGATTTTCAAAAGTTGGTATTTTCAAATGGATATTAATTATTATAAATAGACTAATTACGAGATAAATTGTTTGTGTGAGGATTAATTACCAAATACTCCTCAAATTCTTTTATCTTGGGTAATAAGTTGTAATCTTAAGAACCGAGTGGAAATTTTCGAGCAAATAACTACATATCATTAATTACTCACAAACAAATGAAATTAATGGAAGGATACCTATTAATGTAATAAAAACAACGTTATAATAAAATAAATAATATAATTAAACTGTGAATAGTTAAAGTTTAAAAACAAAATCTTAAAAGTCAAACAACAATATTGTTTTAAAGTTTTGACAGATATTATGAAAATAGGGACGTCATTTGTCACTAAGAGAAGTTCATAAGTCGTTTTGTATATGTAAAACGTAATTTTAGCGTGAAATGGAATGTAAATAACATTCTTTACATTTGTTTCGTAAGAAATAGATTTAATATCGGATTACAAAGATAGTAAAGGTAATGTTACAAAATCATTTCTGAAAAAAATCTAAAGCCACAAGTTTGGAGTTCCAACTATGTTCCAATGAATGTCTTTACCAATTCCGTATGTTCAAAGTACTCTGTGGTCATTACCTACCACATAAATAACCAACATTACTTTGATTTGCAAAACCCAAACTTATATATAATAGTGACACCTATTTGTGAAGACAAAGACGAACACTCACATTTAATAGTTTATTGATATGCATTATTTATCTTAAACATTAAAAAACTTCATACCAGTTTTAATTCACGAAAACACTCCGTCTAAACTTGACAAAATATTTTTGCAAACAAAAAATCAACTCGTGAGACGAAATAAAAAAAATCTTAATTACTGAAGTTTTTGTAGGTAATCTCTTTAGTTAGGTATATGATCACAAGTTACCTACTTGTCAACAACTATACACTATAATAATAAAACCATATTATCTTTGCCAAATATGTTCTTACATATCTTATCATATTTTACTTTCTTATGTAAGTAATTGATGATAAAAGAATAATTGTTTCTTATTATTTATCACTATCACTCCAAGTACAAGTAGATTAATAGGTATAGGTACTTGGTAATCACTAAATTTTGCACTGACCTCATTGGAATATGTAATTATTTATAAAACTTACTAGCTGTTGTCCGTGACTCCATTCACGTAGATTGTAAAAATAATATGTATTTATATGGCTTATGTTCCTAGGCTGGAGCAACGGAGTCCGGGGCAACAGCTAGTTTATCATAATTTATCTTTTATTTTATGAAATCGTTATGTATGGTACGTATGGTATGTATGTATGGTATGCCATTCATTTTAATAGGCTTCTGGGTGGGTTTGGTTGATAACATAATTTTTATTCTCCCAATATGGTCTCCAAAATTCACCATTTTCCTTTTTTTGGAGTTTACTCCTTAAGAATCGATTTTTGTATATAAGGCGCCCGGTATGAGAAAAATATGAGGAGTAAAATCCACTGAACGATGACCTCGTTACGTTTTTGGTGCGCAACCTATCGTGCGCAACTAGTTTTGCCATCTATCGATGAATAGCAGAACTTTTAATGATTTGAAATATCACGCTTGTCTCTTTAGTTCACCAACTCGCCTCTAGGGGGCATAGGTTGTATCAGCGTACTGCGCATGCGTAATCCTGCATAATACTTGTACAAATATACTTTTTTCATCAAGGCCTTTAATTTTAATAACTTGCTGTTATTGTGTTACAAAAGACCCTAAGTACAAGTACTTAACAATCGTAATTGTTCTTTATTCACAGAAATAAGATTGAAAATAGTTTTAGCCGATATTATGAACCTTTTTATGATATTACAAAGCAGTTAAACTTCTCATTTTAAATAGGACTGTTGATAAAATATGTATGGAAATATCGATATTATTACTAAGAAATATCGATATTTATTACTAATACATTTTTGTACGATATATCGATACTTTGATATTGAGATTCAGGTATCGTGGTCGATATTTATTTCAAATATTTTTAAGTTATTGCATAGCTTATATCGTGGGATTGGAGTGCAGCGACCGAATCAAGAAATTTCGTAACCAAAAAACCTAAAACCCCCACTCCGCCTACTATGTAGCTCGGCCGAGTATTGCGTACATATCATTTAAAAATAGCTTAAGCGCCTTGTTGATACTTGTATTATATACTTTATTGCTTAATAGTTTAACAAACGTAATTAAACTTATTCGTGAGATTTAAGGTTGAAAATATTTTTAGCTAATGATAATCTTAACCTTTTTATGACAGTACATAGGAATGACAACTTCAAATAGTATTTTTTTTTAATAACAGAAAAATTGTTTTCTTATCGGTCACAACATCCAACTTCAATTAATATAAACGCAAAAAAAATAAGTGTGGCACTCGGAGATTGCCGCAGTAAAGCTTGATATATCGACATTTTCAAATACATCAATATTGGGGTTTGGAATTTCAAAATATTATCGTTATTTCGACATATTGGCTTTATTTAAAATAATTATTGCAAGTCATGTTAGACATGCAAGATGGTATTTATTTTTTAAGTGAGTTGCTAAATTAGTTGTATTACCGCTGCTTTTATATTTTTCCCGCATAAATTCGATGAAACACTTCTTGTATCAACTTTTTTAAAATACATACCATAAAATGGTAAAAATGATTAAAGAATATATATTTTGGCAATGTACTATTTCTATAAAACTAGATATTGAATGATTTAGTGTGAATGAATTAGCTTTTACCGCTACGATAAGAGAAATGATGATGATAATGAATTTGTAATAAATATCGATATTTCTAAGTAATAATATTGATATATCGATACATCGATATTTTATAGACCTATTCCTATTATGACATGATTATATATTATGAAATTATTCTATTCCTATTTAAAATATAATCAGTTAAATAAGTTAAATAAAGTTCAATTACGATTGTTAAATTCTTGTACTCTGGACTTTTGTAAAACCATAACAGAAAGTCATTAAAATGAAAAGGCTTTTTGAAAGAAATTCATTTGTACCAGTAAAAAATTTATTTTAAAATAAACATTAATCTTTATTCAATAAAGATCATAATACATATTATCAACTTGGCGCTTATGCTATTTTTAAATTATAAGTACACAATACTGGTGTGTTAGGTTATTTTCGTTATGGAATTTATGGATTCGGTCTCCATACTCAAGGCCCGCGATAGAAGCTATGCAATAGCTTAAAAACTTGAATTAACATCAATAAAAAAAAATACTACATAAATAATTATAATTGCAATAGTTGATAAAAATGCTATGCAATAGCTTTACCGCGGCAGACAACAAGTGTCGCACGTTTTTTTTTCATTTAAACTGTCTTATTTGTAAATTGATTCTAAGGAAACAAACTCCAATATGAAATAAATAATAAAGAACTACTAAGCAATTTAACATAATACAAAAAATAATAATGAAAATAATTAATTAAAACCTAAAATATTTATTATTTGTAATGTAAGTAAAGACTTATATTTCCATGTAAGGAACGATACATTTTTAATTTTTATGTTATTAAATTTTTAATATAAGCTAATATGCTAATGATTACTGATAAAAAAATATCAATATTAAAAGATGCCTTAACAACATAGTCAGAACCATACATATTCATCCTATTAATAAAAGCGAATCTGCTCATGAATGTTGATAAAATCAATGAAAACATTAAATGTTTGTATAGAGTAATGTATATGCTGCAAAGCGACTATATCTATATGTTATTGAGCTTGTTTTTTTCTATCAGTATCAATTTACTTATGTTGCTGTTTTTGTTATATTTATCAATAATTAACATTGTTATTGTGAAGTTATAATCTTTATCATTATATTTGGCTAAAGTGAAATGCAAGTATTTCGAAATAAACTATGGCAGAAAGGGGTGTAGATAATATTTTATAAGGTATCAATCTTTTTTTATTTTTTTTTCCGTCTGTTTAGACAATTATACTTAAGGAGTAAACTCCAGTCGTGCGTCGGAGCTGACACACACAATTTTTTTATATACCTTTTTTTCTTGGTGGTAGATCATAACATCCGGTCGCCGGCAAAGTTACCACCCATCAGGCAGAATCGTGCCGCAAAGCGACCTAGTCGTGTTCCGGCACGTTGCTCGATGAAGCCGTTTATGGGAAATGGGTCTGAACAGTTGCGGTGCGTTGGCGAACCGGTCTGACGTCGGGTTGGTGTTTGTTTTGTCGGGTGTCTAGTCGAGGAGGGTAGCGGGATCCGAAGCGACGGCTTTCCGCTGGCCGCCCGCAGATAGTTGGGGGCCCAATTAGTGGGATAGCCAACCACGAAAGGCTGCCCCGCCAGCTGTGAAAAATCCCAGGGTGGCTCCATCGTGCTGGTTGGCGACCAGACGAGGAGGCCCGATGGCGATCCCTGGGGGGGTTCGGGCGTCCCCGCAGTCTCCAGACTAGCCTCCCAGTGGCAAGACATCATTAATTTCGACGTCGGGTTCGATACGTGCCGTCTCGTTCAACTGCCATTTCCCATCCCTATTCACTTTTATATATTTTTTTTTTATGAAAAAGTTAAGAAAAAGGAACAAGGTTACACAGCGGTTGCACTCCTCCTCATATAAAGTGCACCTCACAAATATCAGGGGTTTGCACTCAAATCTTTTAGCTGTCCACCACCACCTGGAGACAGAGCAGCCGCACTTGCTCTTTTTGACAGAGACGCAGATACAATGTCCTTTGAGCGCTGCATACTTGGATTATCCCGGTTACTCGTTAGAGCACAACTTTCGCTCACGGGCCGGAGTCAGTGTGTACGCGCGGAACGACCTCTGTGTTCAGCGTCTCCGTCACCTTGAAGACCCTACTTTTTCTTCCCTATGGGTTTTAGTGGACACAGGAAACGAAAAAATCCTGTATTCCTGTGTCTACCGTTCGCACAGCGGTGACCAGGAGACAACTCGTTTATTTGAGTATCTCAGTGAGGCTGCAGATATGGCTCTGTATCAGTACCCTTCGGCGCAGCTCGTCTTTCTGGGGGACTTTAATGCCTGTCATCAGGACTGGCTGTTCCCGTACCAGAAGTCCGACCATGCTGGAAGAGAAGCGCGGAACTTTGCGTTGTCCTTGGACCTCTTTCAGCTGGTGAGGCAAGCGACAAGGGTACCAGATGTGGTAGGGCATACAGCAAATTGCCTGGACCTTCTGCTGACAACTGATCCGGACAGGTATCGTGTAGAGGTCACGTCCCCCTTGGGAACCTCCGATCACTGTCTGGTGAAATCTGTATTTACATATTCCCCACCAGCTTTCGAACCACATGATGTTAGGCGAGTATGGAAATACAAGTCAGCAGATTGGGATGAGATGCGGCAATTTTTTGCGTCTTATCCTTGGCGGCAGGTCTGCTTCTCTTCTTTGGATCCGTCGAGTTGCGCGGATGCTATAACCGATGTGGTGCATCAGGCAATGGAGTATTTTATTCCTTTTGCTGACGTACCCATCGGTGGCAAAGCTCGCCCATGGTTTAATGCCGAATGTCGTCATGCACATGACCGAAAACATTCGGCATACCTCATTTGGGCTGATGCTCGAAGCCGCAAAACTCCGGATGTAAGTACAAAGAAGAGAGCCTTTAACCAAGCTGCCAAGTCCTATAAAAAGGCATTGCGGAAGGCTCGTCTTGATCGGATCGTTAAGAATGGCGAAAAGCTCTCTGTCAGACCAACTGGCAGTCGAGCTTTCTGGTCTCTTGCCAAAGCGATCGAGTCGAACTTCTGCCAACCCTCACTGCCTGCTCTGCTGAAGCCTGATGGATCCCTGGCCCACACAGCAACAGAGTAAGCGAATGTATTTGCTTCTCTGTTTGCTGAGAATTCGCATCTAGACACTGGCAATGCTTCTCCAGAACATCTTCCTCACTGCGGTATTTCGATGCCTGAAATCCGCATCACTAACAAAGAGGTATGGAGAACATTGTGTCGTTTAGATGTGAATAAAGCCAGTGGTCCTGATGGTATACCAGCCATTCTGCTCAAGACATGTGCAGCTGAGTTGTCTCCTGTATTGACACGTCTGTATCGCCTCTCTTTCAAGACTGGAAAAGTGCCGGAATCCTGGAAGCTTGCCAACGTGCAACCCGTGCCCAAAAAAGGCAGCCGTGCCGATCCTGCTAATTATAGGCCCATTTCAATCACCTCCATACTCTGCAAGATTATGGAGCGTGTATTGAACTCGCGGCTTCTAGCGTACGTAGAAGGTAACGATCTCCTCAGTGACCGACAGTACGGATTTCGCCGAAATAGGTCCACTGGGGACCTTCTAGCGTACGCAACACACATTTTAGGCGAAGCCATCGAGAGGAACGGAGAAGCGGTCGCCGTCTCTCTGGACGTCTCGAAGGCTTTTGACAGGGTCTGGCATGTGAGCCTTTTAAGCAAGCTTTTAGCGTACGGTATATCCCCTGGTCTGATTGGCTGGATAACGGACTTTTTGAGCCAGAGATCTCTCCGTGTTGTTGTCGACGGGTGTTCTTCGGAACCCTTGACAATAAATGCCGGAGTACTTCAGGGGTCCGTTCTTTCTGCAACTCTTTTTCTGCTGCACATTAACGATCTGCTGAAGCCCGGTATCTATGGGTATGCAGACGACAGCACAGTTGTAGAAAGATATCTGCCAAGTTCTCGGGCTAGTAGAGATGAAATACAATCTGAAAGAGAAGCCATGGTGCAACGTTTGAATGACAAACTTCAGGCAGTCTCCGCATGGGGCAATGCCAATCTTGTCAAATTCAACGCCACCAAAACGCAGACGTGTTTGTTCACCGCCAAAAGGAGCCCCTTCACCTTGGCTCCTACTTTCCAGAATGTATCCTTGGAATACAGTGACTGGCTTCAGTTGTTAGGCTTAGAGATCTCCTCGAACCTCAACTTTGGTCGGTACATTGAGTCCAGAGCAAGAGCAGCTGCAGGAAAGCTTGCCGTACTTGCGAAGGTGCGACAGTACTTTACACCGGGACAGCTTCTTGTATTATACAAAGCACAGATCCGGTCGTGTGTAGAGTATTGTGGCCACATATTTGCTGGTGCCGCAAAGACTCATCTTGCGGTTCTGGACTCAATTGAGAGGCGAGCAAAGAGGCTTATTGGCGACCCTAAATTGGTTGACGCCAAACTCCACAGCCTTGAACACAGGCGTAGAATTGCCAGCCTCTCAGTATTCTATAGGATACATTTTGGTGAGTGTGCGCAGGAATTGCACGACCTAATTCCCCCATCCCCCTTCCATCACCGGACGACCCGACGCACGGCAGGTTTTCATCCTTTTGTTGTGGACATTCCACCTGTCCGAACGAAGCGCTATGCTTCATCTTTTTTAGTGCGTACAGCGAAGGACTGGAACAATCTGCCGGCGTCGGTATTTCCGGAAAAATATAATGTGGGTGTCTTCAAGAGGAGAGTGAATAGGCTTCTAGGTTAATGCGCTTTACCACCTAAGACTACATTTCACTTTCCATCAGGTGGAATGTAGTCAAGCATTAACCTAGTTTTGTATAAAAAAAAAAAAAAAAAAAAAAAAACCCAGTGTCACGTGCGCTATCAAGACGTATCCACCGATACGGCATACGCCAAACTCGTTTAAACTGTTAAGGCTGTAGCAGGGAACATACAAATAGCATAATTGGATATATTTCTATTTACATACATATATTTGAATAACATAACATTCCTTCTAAAGTCATCGGGTAATAGAAGTTTTTTTACAAATACTTATTTAAAATTCATTGAACCAAACGATTAAAAACAGGATCTCCCATGGCAATTACGTCATCGCGCTACAACCTGTGTTATGTCAAAGACAAAACCACGAGCAAAAGCTAGTATTTCTATAGTCTATGTGTGTGTTGGCAATATTGTGGTACATGAGCTACAATATTGCCAAGTATCATCAAAATCCGCTCAGTAGTTTTGGCGTGATTGAGTAACAAACATCCATCCATCCAAATATATATTAGTAAGATAAGATAAGATTTACACTGTATAGAATTATAAAAAAAAATAATGAAAATTCAAAAACCCCCGATAAAAAGGATAAAAATAATATTATTATGTATTTATTAAAGTCAATCCCATCCGTCCACTCGTTAAGCTGATAGAATGTCATAGACAGACACACATATGCACTGTGCACAGATACACAGGTCAAACTTATAACACCCCTCTTTTTGATTTACTATACTCCTATACTATAAAGATATAATAAAACCCTGAAAAAACATTATATATATTTATAAATATCTATATGTAGAATGTGTTGTAAGGTTCAGCAAAGGTTGAATTAAAATCAGATCACCAAATAAACAAGTTCATTGAACCTTAAGGTAGAATCATATTTGTTCAGACTTATTTGGTTATTTGTATATCCTTTTCAATACACTTAAAATAGTTATAGCGAGGATGTTACTAGATAAATATCAGAACTACGGATTTATATCCTAAATAATTTATCTTACAAAAGGTTAATGAAAATACAAAAAATATAACATAGGTATTGGAATACTATTTATTTGTGTAATAATTATAATTAATTCTACTAGATATGTATCAAATTAGTTATTATTGAGGGAACTTGTTAATTTAGTGTTATTACGTGACTAAGACTTATAATTAAGGCTTATTACATGCCTGTTACGCTGTAAAAACATTTTTTTCGGAAAATACACAATTGGTATGCGGTTGTAAAAAATAAACTATAAAATACATTTAATTCGGAGGACATTAAAACTAAAAAGACGTCGTCCCAAAGGTTGGTAGCATAATGAAACACGGCATGACATTAGACGGAAATTAGAATCTGAATGATGAATTAATGATCGCAAAATAACAAGTTTGAACCCAAGCCTAAAATAGATAGATATTTGTTCAGATTTGATAATTTATATACTTATTCTTAAAACTCTACTAATAACTTACATAATATTACAGTAATTATTTATTAACAGGTTAATGAAAAACATAAATAAAAATATATTCAGGGAGTAAGTAGGTATCATGACTCAGAACTGAAAAAATGATTTATTTTTTAAATCATTGTCTCTGTTTGTATTTTGGTAATATCGCAAATGTTACTAGATTAAATTTCTTATAACTAGTCTAGCCATAAATTCTATTACTGGCTGTTTACATATACTAAAAAAACATTTATATGAATTTCGAACATTAGCTTCTACGATAAAAAGATAGACTTCTTTTCCACCATTATTATACGTTTTTGTTAAGAAATTGTTTGTTTTGAAAATAAAGTGGTGCACTAAAGAGATTAGGATTGCAGTAATTAAACTGTACAAAGTAGGTAAGGAGGCAGTCGACATTTTTGATACATTGCAATAGTTATGGATTAGCCGAGTGTTTGTGTGTCGTACCATTCAAAGGTACACTGAAACCATGTTTGTTGATGACTGTGAGTATCCGGCCGGTGAGTATCCGGCCGAACGCGATCTATTCGAACAAACCAGGCCGGTAATGCAGTTAAGGCCAGAATTCGTCGAAGTCGTCAAAACAGAAAATCTTTTCTAGAAAAATGAGAATCCCACCGAGGACACTTTCTCGGATTATCACGATATACCTTAAATGAGGCATTGATACAAAAGAGAGTCGAAAGATCAAGATCTAGTTTATGCACACAGCTCTAAAGAAGGTTCCGAGGTAGTGGAAAAGTTCAGCCGAGTCATCATCAGCTTACGTCATGGTTTGGTGGGGTGTGTCCTGCCAAGGGATTACGAAACTTCAGCCAAAGTGTATCAAGATACTGTGTTTGAAGCCGTAGATAAACCTCCCGACAACACCTCAAAAACGAAGTGTGGACTTTCCAACAGGAATCAGCCCCGAGTATAAGGCACGCACTACTCAAATTTGACTTGAGCAAAATGTTCCATACTTCATAAAGGCTTTGGACTATAAATTGTGGTTTGTGCTAGAGGACATGGCCTGCTCTAAGCTTCACCCAAATATTGAGTCGTTCAAGAGAATTTTGGAGGCAGCAATGACCAAGTTTCGAATGGAAACCGTTTGTAAATCCATCGACGGTGGCCCGACCGTTTAAAAGCGTGCGTTAAAGCTAAGGATGGACTTTGCATAACTAGTTTAGTATGTTAACATATCCTTTTCACTCTACGTATATATGAAACTTAAAAAAAAAAAAAAAATTATAAGTTATGGGATATTTTCTTTGTAACCGAACATATGACTAGACTTGGTAGTTATAGATTACTGTCCCCGTATAATATAGGGTAATTTTTATTTCTGTATAGTTATTTAATTTAATTAGCATTCAGGCTCTGGGTAATGCCGCATCGTCGAAGAGGAAATTACATTCAAGTATATAAATGAAAATAAAGCAAGTGAAATCATTTTTTATTTTAAAAAAACATCTTTAACAACTCCAACCTTCTACTAAATCTATTACAAATGAGTATCGAATATTTTAATATCTTAAAATATTGAGCAGTTTTCAGTGAGCGCCAATTTTTCGTATTTAGATAATTTATTTTTCAAAATAAAAGTACCTATAAAATAAAATTTTAAAAATATGAATTTGTATACATTTCAGTAATTATATATATAATATGGTGAGTCTGAAGAGACAAGGTGCAGACAAAACCACTGACAACAGCTAGTAGTAAATAATTATATTTATATATCCCATAGAAACAAGTGAATGTGTATTTGTATTTACAGCGAAGAAATAAATAATTGATAATTATACGATAATATAAAATTATGGAAAAGTTTGGAATAATGTTTGTATTAAATATTAATTTGTACTCGAGATTACCGGAAATTCCTCACCGGAAACTATAATAAAACAAACTTGCTGGTATGTTTGTTTGAGTTTTGATAAGTTTAGTACAAAACTTTGAAACAGATTTTGACGAGGTTTTCATTATTATTTAGATAATTTAATTATGTAAGTTTTAATATACTATGTTAAAATATACATAATGTATGTAGTACGTAGCATAATTATAGGGTTAATTAATAAATGAAGTCTCTGTAAGGTTTAAAAAAATATTAAACAAGTTTCTCAGTTACTAACATAGAGTATCTTATATCGGTACAGGGGCCTCGGTAGCTTCATATCAGCTGTATCAACGATACGAGGCCCCGGACTTTAGGGTTCCGATGTGTCGAACTTGTTTTTCCCTACCATTTCTCTGGCAAGGGCCTCTCCACCCTTTGATACAGGGCCCTTCTAAATCACGTTATGCCGTATTGAAGAGACGTTCACAATAATATTAGAGAAAAATTTTGTTATTGGAATCTTATTTATGATAATTTATTTATCACTTCTCGAAAATCATTGAATATTCAATTTTACTGAATAATTTTTATTCGAACGCCTTGACTCTAAATATTTCTGGATGAAATACTTCGGGCGTAATGAAATTAATTTGCTATCCGACTAATCATTAAATTTCTTGAAGTGTTTAATTTGAAGTATAATTGTGTTTAGATACGGAATAGATTTGTATTTTCCATTTGTTTACGGTTATAATACTTATATTTATTTAGAAATCACTAAATAAGTATCATTCTGTTATAATTATTTATGATTCATTGATACATATTTCTATGTCTGTCTATATGTTCTTTTAAAACTTAAAAATGGCTTAACTGATCTTGATGAAATTTGTATGTAATTACGCAATACTAGGAAATTTCTAGCGAAGTATCGGTAATAAACTATAACATTTATTAGCATTAAATATAAGTTGAAATCAAATTAACACATAAAATATATTTATTTAAATTTTATAATTATTTTGGAACAGGATTAATAAGGAACATTAGTAAATAGATAAGATACAGACTCAGCATAATGAGTTCTTCGGATAGCTTCCGCTAGCATCACAGATATGTCCATGGTTTGCAACTTAGCACACATCTTCATATTCTTATCTTGAGGGATGGTGTTAGTTACAACGAACGCCTCGAGACATGAATTATTTATTTTCTCAATAGCGTTACCGGCGAGCACTCCGTGAGATAGAATAGCGTATATCTTACTAGCTCCAGCCTCTTTTAATTTCTCTGCCCCCTTCACTATAGTATCACATGTATCAGCTAAGTCATCCACCATTATGGCTGTTCTGTTTCTAACATCACCCACTAAAACTGTTGAATCTTCTTCGTTAGATCTCTGCCTTTCTTTGTGGATTATTGCGAAATCAATATCAAGTCTGTCCGCTATGGCGGTCATTCTCTTCACACCACCTGCGTCTGGGGACACCATTACACTTGTCTTCCATTCTGATATATTATCTTTAATCCACTTGGTAATAGCTGGTTCTGCGTATAAGTTGTCAACAGGAATATTAAAGAATCCTTGGATTTGAAAGGCGTGTAAATCAATCGTTATTACGTGATCTGCACCAGCAACGGATATAAGATTAGCAAGGAGTTTAGCAGCTATAGGAGCTCGGCTCTTCTCTTTTTTATCTTGTCTTGAATATGGAAAGCAAGGGATAACAGCAGTTACTCGAGATGCTGCTGCTATTTTACAAGCGTTTATCATTATCAAAAGTTCCATAAGATTATCATTGATTTCACCACAACCACTTTGAACGATGTATACATCTTCACCTCTTACGGATTCTCCGATTTCCACATTAACCTCCTTGTTGCTGAATTTCTTTGTAGTAGCTCTGCTAAGGTCAAGACCAAGTCTATTAACGATTCGTTTAGCTAAATCGGGATGAGAGCTTCCAGTAAAAACTTTTATATTCGGCATCCTTGGAGTGTCTTTTGTTTCTTTCTTCGAAGTTGACTCTGTAGGTTGATCTTTGTCTGATTGCATTAGCTTGACTGATTTCAACTGAATGTCATTACTTTAAGGGTATTTTAATAAATAATAGTTATTTGCTAATAACAGATTTATCAAAGTTCAAGACGAGGTCAGTCATATCTCGGTTCCACAAATGATGTTGTTGTTATCAGTAAATAACGAGAGAGACAAATAAAATTACATCATAAGTATTGGTATATATTTGAACTTTATAATAGTCTGATACATTGGTCATTATTACTCATTACCTACTTGTTATCTTAAATCTTATAAAAATAGACTTCCTAAAATATTATCATAATGTACTAAGAAATAGATAATATATATTTTTTTAAATAAACAAGAGCGCAGTCATAAAAATAACTTTTCGGGGCGCAGGTATAAACAATTAAAATTTTATATATTTTCGGCATTATTTTATTACTTTTATAAGTATGTATTATAGTAGTAGTCATAAAACATGACTCGCAGGATAAAATCTTGTGTACTGAACCAGTCATTCTGAGGATTCTATCGTGAGTTCATTTTTCCAAACTAGATTAATCTATAAATAGCTTAGATATCAAAGACAAAGTGCACCTCTATCTAAAGGAAAACTACTGTTCAACAATCTGTCTATTCAACTGATGGAATCGTTAATAAATAATTGGTTATAACTTTAAGTTACGTAAGTAAGTCAATAACAATATCATCACCGAATTCTAAGTTACATAAATCGGTGAAGTGATCGATCTGTCTGTGGTGGTCATAATTATTAATTTCCTCTGGCAAACCATAAATGCTATAATATTTAATCTCATAAGCCCATGTTCCTGTATTAAAATCACATATGGGCTCAAAGTCATCACCGATAGCCGATATTGTTAAATTTTTGGCATTTGCCTCAAATACCAATGTAAGTCCGTCTGTTATAAACTGTTTCCCTGCGGCTGTACAATTCATTTCTTCCACACACTCCAAAGCAATTATTCCATGAAACGGTGTTAAAAATCGAGTTTCTTCAGCTGTCATTTCTAATTCCTATAAAAATATTTACAATTTAAAGTATATAAATAATTGGCAAATGTAAGATAGTATATATGAATTTGTGATATAATTTAAGATGGAATAAAGACAAATATAATTTAATAAATGTCCGAAAAGGTTTAGATGTCAATATAATCTAATTAATTTAATATCATTCATTGACTGCTACACTGCACTACAGTCAGACAGTAGGTACATGCACGGTTCCAAAAAGTTTTCCCTAAAGAAGAGCCAGTAAGAAATTATTTGGATACTCTTTTAATTTATTTAATTACAGGAAGTTTATGTTTGTATTAAACTCCATAGTTTTTGAGATTATCGCTTTGGAGGTTGACATACTATGCTATTTTTTTACAATTATTTATTTATAAAAATCCCTGAAATATATTTTATTTACGATAACGAAGTTAGACCCAAATTTCTTTTACAACTTCATCTGTTAGCAAATATAATAGTTTCGGTTACGATTGCCAATAATTTTATTTAGACATAGAATAGATTAGATTATTACCTTTTGCGTAAGTATTATAGATCCTCCCTTAATAAACGTCATCAAGTCTGCTTCAGCTGTTGACATGGTTATTGGGTCACCTTCTTTTCCTTCCAATTCAAGACCACTTAACAGTTCATACCAAGTTCCTTCTGGTTTCCAAACATGTACGTGACTTTGCAAGGGAAGTAAGTTAGGAGCTATTAGCAGACTATCTCCGACATTAAATTGAGTATTGAGGTCCCGTAGGGCTGCTGATCTGGGATATTGGTAAAACATAGGCCTAAGTAGTGGCCCTTCTTGTAGTGTAGTATAGTAGTAGGGTAACAGAGTATATCTTCGATTTATAGCCTCCTTAGTCAGAGACTTGTGAGTCCCCACGAAAGCAGTTGGATATCTTGGAATTATTTTTGAATGAATTTTTATCATCGGGAAGTATATAGCTGCTAAATACCATTTCATACACAGGCTTGTTTGGGTTTCTGGGTTGAAGTTTTCTGTGTCACCACAGATCGGTGAGGACCAGAGCCAGTGACCAGAAATACCTCCCAAAGCTGCATTTATTAGTTCTTTATGTAAATTTGCCCAGGAAGCATCTATATTTTGTCTATTTATAACATGGTTCGCATCCATCCAAACACTGCTAGACCATAGCGTCGTTTCGTTCCATTTGTTCCCAACGGCATTGACAAAATGGTTACCATACCTATTATGTTGAAAGAGGTAGCTTCGGTTACTATCAACCCTTGTTAAATTCCATTGCGGTGTGTAGTTAAAAGCATCTTTAAAATTCTGAAAATAAATAGAAGATAGATATTGAATTAAATTTGAAACTAAGAAAATACATATAACAAAAAAATATGCAAAGACGGTCTTATTGACTGACAATCTTCAGGTAAAGGGATTTCAGGACCTTCAGGACTTAAGTAACAAAAATACGTGATATTTGATAATAAACAATAATTATATTTAAACTTTCGTAGACTGGGATAACTATTATAATTATATTTACGCTGTTGTATTTACGTTAATTGCAACGGAATTTGTCCAAATAGTTTACGTTCATGCCACGAGCGAACTTCGTTCGAGCTCATGAATAAGAACTCCGAAGAATTCAGATACAATTAACGTGAATACAACCGGGAAAATATATAATAGTTGAATGTATTTTATAGTTACCTGACTGAAATACGGTAAGTGGATGGAAGTTTCGTTGAATCTTTTCTCCTTTCTGTCTAATGGCCAATTATTTTCTAGGATTAAGCCATCAAATTCTCTATCATAAACCCATAAACTCTCCAATAACTCTAAAGGCGCCGATTCATAATTAGGATAAATAACTTCATAATCACTTATATTTCCTGTATATACTTCAGAGGAGTCAGGGGAACGGTACATTAAATTGTCAAATGAAGGCATTATTTTACAGCTGACGTTATACTGGATATACTCGTTGATTTCCTCTGAAATTGTGTCATTAACCTGGTCATGACGAATCTGAAATACATACAAATTAGTAATATCAAGCAAAAAATTCATATTTTTTATTTGTTGTAATAAAGAAAGAATGAAATACATTACAGCCTGGAGGCAAAGAGCAAAATCGCAGTAATACGGTTCCGTTTTTACCATTTGGGTACGAAGTTATATTATGTAATTGTGTTCATGTATTTGATTATCTGTGATTTATGTTTTCATATAAAAACTACATCTTAATAATACGATTCTAATATATTTCAAAAGCTCATAAATCAGGTATAAAGAGGACATTCTATTTTGATTAAATGTGACGAGGGTTTAATGACGTAACAACATATTTGTAACATATCCTAAGTAAAGAAAATATTAGTTTGCTCAAATAATATGTTATAATAAATATTAAATACATTATTGAATGAAAAATAAACCGATACGGGCAGGGATACGGTTGACCAGAAGTGGCGGGTTTTTTGTTCATTACATATTTATTTAAAATTTTAATAAGCTTAACATGGCTAAAAATAATTATAGACATTTTCAAACATTACATTTTTTCGTTACATCTGGATATGCACTGTTTTTTCACTGTATTTTCTTTTACTATATACAAATATAACTTATCACAGCCAGGAATCGAATCCCGGACCAGGCTACGCTAAGGCAAATATTGATACTACTACCCTTCCCAGTTTTGTTAGTTTATTTATTTGAAATTATATTTTGGTTGACACTTGAACGTATTTATAACGACCGATTATTCAATCAAAAACAGTTAAATGTTAAACGAAAAAACAAATAAACTACAAAAACTTATTGGACATTTGTTTCTAGTTTTTGTATAACATCAGACAAATAGATAAAACTAAGAGGTTTATTAAATGATTATAATGTCTGCAAATTTACCACTAAATTTATTTCTTGTACCAATCTCTATATATGACAAAAGATTTCCTTTAAAAGAAATATTAAAATAGATTAGCAACAAAATATTTCCTTGAAAATCATCTTAGGAAATAACAATATTCTCTTAGTTTTGCTATAACCTGATTATTGGAATAATATTTGAATTTAATATATGAATAAGTTTTTCTTACATAAGGTGATACATGAGGCACAAACTTTTTCCCATCATTCCGTATCAACGTTGCGCCATTGTTGATAGATGTTATGTTATTAATTTCATTATTTTGACATTGATCACTCGTAAATAGAATGGGTTTAACACCACAATGGCTGTCATAGGGCAGTCTTTCTGTGGCTGCGGTTGTAACAAAGGTGGCCAAATCCAAATCAGGAACCTCACTGCAAGATGGGAATTATAATATATTTTAGCTAATGAATATAATATTAATGAATATGATATTAATAATTAGTATATACTTTAAAAAACGGGTTGACGATAGAAGTAAAAACTTGAATATTAACGTTGTTCATTTTTGATATTTTGGAATCGTTTTGGAATAATTTTGCACGAATTACTTTAATTATCAGTATATTATTCAAGTTTTAGGTATATTATATATGTATATTTTATTTTTAATTTTTTCTCTATTTTCTTTTATATTACTTCGTCACTTTTTACATTATTAAGTACTTCGTTAAATTCCCATATGTATAAACACTTCATATACTAGGGATGTTCTATCTACTATCCCTCCGTGTTAGGAATTTTCGATGTGGTCGCGTGATCTGACGTAAGTCTAACTATTATTCAGCCATCACTAAAGTGCATAACGCCGTTAAAAAACTTTCCTTTTAAAAAAAATATATTAAAAATACATCTTATACAATAAAACTGTTATCGCTATGTAGCGATCTCTTCCAGACATCATCACACTGACAGGACTCGGATTAATTATGTAGAGACTAGTGGTACAATAGTACATATGAAATATATACTTGTACATAACAATAGATAATATAATACCTACAATAAAAGTGTACAGGAAAATGAAGTGAATGACACATAAAATATAATATAATATATAAAAGCTTTGTGAAATTATATTTATACGACAGGTGCTATGCCCAGTAGGTATGTAGAACAAAGGACGAAGAAATCTTTAGGAAATGGTTCAGAGGTCATTATCTTATTAGATTATCTTTGCTGTGCTTATCTGAGGACTATCGGCGATTTATTCAATGGCAAAATTGCTAGAACAGTAAAACATTTTTTGGTAAAATATGGCGAGTAGAGTGATGGCAAAGTGAGAGTGAGGTTATCAGAAGACCTAAGAACTTTACTATGCCTATGTATATGTTATTAAAGAAATATGTCTATTTATGACGAAATATATTACAATTATCTGGACATTTGCAATCCAACAGAAACGTGAACTTAATGCAAATGGCAAAACTATTCTTAACTGCAAATTGAGTTCAAACCGTGTTATGAAATAAACTTGACTATATAGTCTCCAATACTGCTATCCTGACCCGCATCCAGGGTAAGTATTAGATTCTATACTAAATGGGTATAAATATAAAAACGAATTAAAGTATTAGAGCGTGAATTATATGTCAAATATATTAAAGAGCAAATACAATTTATAGATCTATGAAAACAATTTTCAAAAGTTTTATTCATGATTTAGAAAAAACTCACCTACAAATGTGAACACCAAGCATCCAATACTCCAATTTCTTGTACTTTCCTATCATAGCCATGACATCTTCCATAATATTTTTAGGCTCCGGTCCAACAAACAAATGTAATTTTACACCAAAATTGGTTATACTACGAACGACAACATCGTTTTCAGGGGAAATAAAAATTTCGGTTGGATCGCTGGTTTCAAATAACAACCCATGGTAAGAGTTATTATTTTTAGCAAAAATAAGTGGAATGGAACTCATTCCTCCTTCATGGCTGTATATAATTTTGGTACTATTTTTCTTCAACGGCAACTCTCCCAATCCGTACAGTGTCTCTTGTGACAACATGAAGGCCATCTCCCAAATATTATCTGATGCTATAAAAGGTCCTCGAGCAGTATTGAAAATTGTTCTTTCAGATGCATTCACCATAATATTTATTTCTGGAGAGGTCACTTCATAGGAATATTCCTTTTTATGGATCCTTTGCCCAGAAAGCGTTAAATTTCTCGAATTGTAAAAGGTTATCGCCAAGTGGGTTGCTGATATTTCATTAATGGACAACCTGACTTTAGGAATACTGTTCTGGAAGTAATATGGTACTGTGGCTATCCTTGGCTGCAGAGTTATCTCCTCGTTCCAAGGCTGATTTATTATGTACGAAAATCTTGAAGGAAGACGGTGGTAGCAAAAGTGAAGATTCAAATCATAGCAGCACTGAGGATGGCATTCCTTTTCAGACATGGAACCGTTACCACAAGCGAGTCTACTTGACCTCGGAGTCAAACATGATCCTATCGAAAATCCATCAGAGGGAGGTAAATTCATGCTGACAAAGAAAAAATACTGATATATGAGCGCAGGACTCAAAATAGCTACCAAAAAAAAAGTTATTCCAACTTTCAATGGTCTGTTTAGAAGAACCCGGTCGTACCAAGTCACATCTGAAAACGAGTAAAAAAATATAAAAATATATATTTTAGTTTTTTATTGTTAAGACATTGTTAAGAAGTTTTCTTTTTGTTATTTTTATCTCAATTAATGATATTATGTTTGTAATATTGGTAACAATAATGAACGGTCTAAATAATTTTAATTTATGCTCTATGAGTACCAACAGAGTTCTTCAAGATTGTCATAAAATTAAAAAAAAAAGTATATAAAAATAAATGTGAAGGGTACTTACGATTGACGATTTTTAAGTTTTGATATCTTAACTCAGAATCCTGTATCTCCTCCATGGACTTTACGTGAGGTAGCATTTTGAATGATTCAAGTACTTTGAATATTAGAATACACAAATTAACCTGAAAATATTGAAGGTAATATAATAAAGCATGTATTTTTAATAAAACATTTATTATAAAATATAATTGATAAAAGAAAGATGATAAAGAAAATCAATGTTTTGGTGAGAGAAATATATTTATTTTGAAAAGAGTTGTTATTTTGACAATTAAATAATACTTACTTATTATTGTGGTTTTAAACTTATTTTACAGTTACACTCATTATTTGCGCAATATTATTTCAATTGATTTCAATATAACATTTTAATTACCAATGCGTTATTGTTTGTTCTTATCACAACAATTGCTTGCTTATCAATAGATATTCTGATTCATTTGATAAGTTGATAAGAAAAATACCACCTCAATGATATGACGTGAAGATTAATTTTATTTAAATATTTTTTGTAAAAACAAAATGTTATTATATAAAGGCCAAGATTGTTTTTATTTCGTTCTTGTATCCTGATTTGATGTATTTCCTGTTACATTTTCCAAACAAGTTTGTTTGTTTAAGCGAACTTATTAAAGAAATATACATTATTTATCAAGTCCTGTAACTACTTTATACTATATACCATATATATATATATATATATATATATATATATATATATATATATATATATATGAATTTTAAAAACAAAATGAAGGTTTACGTTTTTCAATGACCCAAAGGTATGTAGGCACTTTACCTACTGTCTATTATAATAAAAACGAAAATTAAGTGTATGTATATAATATAAAAAATATCATATTTTCAATATCACAAAAACACTACATTCGAAGTATATAATATAAGTATATTTCTAATAAAAATAAAATATATTAAGTCGTTCTCAAAATTGAAAAGAAGCTTTGGTATTTTTTTCAAATCTTAAAACTACTTTCACCGTGACAAAGTTTGAAGATTAGTAAAACCTTAAAAAAGTTTTAAAATATTAATATTGTTTGATTTATTACGTGATATGAGTTATTTCTTTCAACTTCTAGTTTAATCTCATTTATATAAAAGTAAAAAGTTTTGCATTGATAAGTTTGAATAAGTCTGAGTAAGATTTTTATTCTTGTTAATCTGGCTAACTGTGATATCTTTAACACACTAAAAGCTCTGACAAAGAGCTTTAATTTAAAAAATTATGAATAGAATTATGAAATATTGTTATGGACTGACAGACTGCTATGAAACAATAAAAATGACTGATGTAAAAAATATTACGTTATGTCAAATATATTTCTGGGAGAAAAAAGACATATGGTCCTATTTGCATATTTATATTAGTTTTTATATAAGATACCTTGATAATTCATTGCAATAATGTTATCAAATGACAGTAAAAAATACTATATTTTAATAAAAATAACCTGGTGAATTATAAACAAATAAAAAATATAGCGATTTTAAAAAATGAAAGAAATGCGATTACGCGAGTTGTACCTACATAAAATAAATGCTTATAAGAGTGAATAAGATTGACATAAATTGATCAATCAATCAGTGTTTTTTTTCAAGACGGGAAAATTTACTGTCAGAGCGTAAAAATGTATATCTTTATATATATATATTTCTTGTGTGCGTGTGTATGTCACTGAACTCCTCCTAAACGACTGGACCGATTTTTATTAAATTCTTTGTGTGTGTTCAAGGGGACTTGAGAATTGTTTAGATTCAGAATTTGGTCCACTGGAAAATGGTTTTTGGATTAATTTTTATTGTGTAAGTGGGTAGTGATTTTGGAATGTTTCACATTGGTTCCGACGGAGTGCGTTACCATGGCAATGTCAAATATTTAATAATATTATATTTTAATTATAGTCTGCCCTGACAGTTGGCGTTGCGATAGAAATAAGAAAAATATTTTAGTACTAGCGGCCCGATACGTGCTTCGCTACGTAAAAAGTGAAATTTAAAAAAAAAAATTGGAACAAATTCATTTATTTAAACAAAAAATCCTTATTTACATATTCATACGGTATCGATTGGTCGAATTTTGATAAATGTACATGTAATGACGTTAGACATTGTGATAACTTTTTAATTTTTTTTTTAGAGTTTGTTTTTTTAAATTAAAGACGCGTGTACAAGACAACGTCTGTCGGGTCCGCTAGTATATAAAAATATCCTTTTATTCTTATTTCTCAAATAGTTAGACTTTCGTTAGCATATAATGAAAAATAATCGATACGGACAGGATTCGAACCTGTCACCTCTGGGAAATCATCTCTTTTATCGAGCTATCGTATCGTTTCGATGAGTGTTGCATTTAAAATCATGTTTATCGAGATGAAGGAAACGTTCCACTGTCAGAATTAATTCGCAGATCTTTTTTAGTAATTATTATTTTAAGTTAATAGTTTTTGTGATATAATTTATTAAAAAGAAACATAAAGTAAATTTTACATCATAAGCAATAAATATCTTAAAAATGTCTATAAATATCTTATGTTTATTGTTTTAGAATTTAATAAAGTATCTAGCTAGCTATGAAGAACGATAATAGAAAAAATAGAAGTGAGTCATGAAATTCAATTTAATATTTTTTTATTAAACTTCTTTATACAAAATTATAATAAGCAAAGATAATAGACGTCCAAAACATATTAATTATCACCCTGTATCCCAATTAGTAAGGGGCTGTCCATTAATCACGTGAGGTTCAAAGGGGGGGAGAGGGTTCGACGAAAATCACGAAATATCAAGGGGGTAGGGGGTGCAGTAAGATATTATGTGTAGCTATTTTTTCGACAAACGCGCGTTTTTTAAACCGAAAAGCGTTGTGATAATGTTTTTCGCATGATTATACTATTCCCTTGTTATTATTTTTATGGCAATAAAAGACACCCTGCAATCTTAATGTCTAGAGATTTTTATCATGGTCTTAAATTTTCTAGAATAATTAGTTTTATTTATACCTGTATTTTAAGTTATATTACAAGAAAATTAAGATTCTTTGTAGGTACTAATAAATACACGTGATTTTGGGTATGGGGGAGGGGGTAGTCTTAACCCTCACCACGTATCACCAAGGGGAAGGGGAGTTAAAATTGCTAAAAAAAAATCACGTGACTAATGAATGGCCCCTAGGGTCGGCTCTATCTAGTATAGTTCTTTTAAAAAAATATTTGAGAATTTAGGATATAAAAGAACATTTTTAAGACCCTCCTTAGAAATACGGGCCATTCTCATCTATGCCACCTTTCTGACAAGTGGTATATTTCTATACACTTGTATTTTGTTCTTTGTCATGTTGATCAGGTAATCGTGTATGAAGTGATGTGTCTGTCTGCGATTAACTTCATGACATTTATCATTATATTGTAGGAAAAATGTACAAATAAATTAAGTAACAAGTTAGATCTAGAAATATTTTATTATTTTTATTATCACTATAAAAAGATTAAACATTCTTACCTCAAACAGGATTAGCCTTAAAGATAATCTTGTTGATGAAACTTTGTCCATAAAAGCTTTTTTTATTAATAGAATAATATAATAATTACGAGATAAATATATCAATATAATATAAACAGACAAGTCTTATATAAAATACATACTGAAAGATATATATATTATGTATATATATATATATATATATATATATACATAATATATATATCTTTTATTTTACGGATAACTATGGCGATAACAATCTTTGGTAATTAATTCGCCAACCACAGAGTGATTGAACTGTTATATAACTGAACCTGTATATAGCTAAACTTATATATAGCTGAACTGATATACCTATAGCTGAACTGAAATATAACTGAACTGACATATGACTGAGCTGATATGTAGGTTACTTTAGTAATAAAAATATTTCAAAGATACCGTAGTATTACAAATTGTTATGCAAATAAGTAATCTGAAACGAGTGAAGCCTGAAATCGGTATTCATTTTCATCCATTTTTTTTTCTCAGAACTAAATTCTAATAATAGTAATGCTAAAGAGAAACTTCCACAAATTTATTATTTATTTATTATTTATATACCATTTGACCAAATCTTATACAACATATAATAACACTAATAAAACAACACATAAACATACAAAAGTACTACCGAACAGGCAGTACAAACTTTGGTTTTTGATTATGTTCCAATTATAACACAGACATCATTATGAAGGGCCTTCTTTAAGGTTCGAAGTAAGAAACATAATAATATATAAGATTTATTATTTGACATTTAAGTAATAGGGTCGTAATACATCAAATAGTACTTTTATGTTATATTATCACAGATGTACAATCAATCAAACAGGTACAGTACACCTGCTAAGTTGTGTAGCTTTATTTCTAAGTTGCTGAGATAAGTTAGGTCTCACTTTTTAATTGAAGGCATTCGTGTTTGCAAATATTCTTAAACATGTATAGACATGTTATGTTTATTTGCCGTCACGATATAGACGATCATATTTAGAATGCTTAATTCATCGAGACGGGTAGTGATGCGGCAGCCCAACTGGTAGAGCGACGGGACGGTCTCTATGTTCGGTTCCTTACATGGCTGTGTTGCTATTACTATAAATGAGCTGGTTGTTGTTGTTGTTGCGTCTTGTTGTTGCTATTACTATAAATTGACTTAAGAAGTTTTTTTTAAGGGATTAATATCGTCTCGTTGATAATATTATGCACAGGGGCCTACCCAGATTCTGTGCTAAGGGGGGGCAAACCAGATTTTATTAAATATATTTTTATAATATTGGAGCTGTTATTTCTAAAATTTTAAAACGTTGGTGATTTGTTTTGCTGAATAGCGCTTATATAACAATTGAAAAGCCACTTTGCTTGTTCCCGACTAACCTTCCTGGAAAAACCCTTCTAACCCTTCTAGCCCTTCTAAGCCTTCTGCAATTTTCACGAAATTCTTCGTAAACGTTGAAATATTTTTGGTTTTTATGAGACCGCGTGTTTTAAAACTTAATGGATTTTATATTGTAATGTAAAATAAAAATTTTAATTAACAGCAGAAGGTATTAGAGGAGGTATACGATGCAATTTTTTTATTTCAAATATGTAGCTCTGTTTCATAATAAAAAACAAAATATAATAATTGAAAGAATTGTATTTGAGGCTCGCGGACATTTTTTCAAGTGAACGACTTAGTATTTAGTGCAAATTTCAAGCAAAAATATAACCCTTGTTGTAGTTTTTCGTATTTGTTGTTATGGCGGCACAGAAATACATTATCAAGTTTTACCTGTCTAGCTATCATGTAAGAGGTTCATGAGATACAGCCTAGAGACACACAGATGAAAGACGGACAGACGGACAACGAAGTCTTAGTAATAGGGTTTCGTTTTTAACCGACTTCTTCAAAAAGGAGGAGGTTCTCAATTCGGCTGGTATATATATATATTTTTTTATGTATGTACACCGATTTTTCCGAGGTTTCTGAACCGATTTACGTAATTCTTTTTTGTTTGATGCGGAATAGTTTCGAATTGGTCCCATAAAAAAAATATTCAGGAAGGCTCATTAGTTTTTATTTTATGAGCATTTTAGTCCAAGTTTTGAACTAGCTCCTCCGGAAGGAAATCGGAACGTGCTGTGACTAATGCCATCTGTTGTTTTGGATATGTGAAGTCTTTATTAGCCTCACAAGAACGTGAAATTGTGTTTCAAAGAGATTTTTTAAGGAGAAGACTGCTTTTATCCGTTCCCGTTTCTTGATATCTGTATATTTGAAGGCGCGCAGCACCTTTTTTAATACGCTTTTATTAGCTTGGGTTGTATGTATCAATGTATGTATGTAACGGAATCTTCGAGCTTAATTTTCACCAGGTTCCAGCGATCCGATTAAATTGAAACTTTGCACACGTATCAAGGACCGATGACAATGCAATAATTTGATAAAAGTTTCCCAAAAAAAAAAAAAAAAAAAAAAAAAAAAATAAAGAATAGTTTAAAAAACTAAAAAAACACGCTTTTATTGCTAACCGAACTAAAAACTAGAAAATAATTTTTAATGACAAAGAGTATAAAATTACAGTAGTAGAATTTTATATTAAGGACATTCACTATGATTAATTGTTCGATCTTCTACTACTGTAATTTTTTACTCTTTGTCATTAAAAATTATTTCACATTAAGAAATCAGTAACTTAATATAAGTTAAATTTGACAATTCTACATTAACTGAAGTTTTGTAAAATTTTAAAGTAAAAAAATTCTACTTGCGCAATGGCCTGCGCAGAAGCTCATGTCGGGGTGTTTAAACCTGCCCGTACAAGTTAATTCTTGCAACTTATACATTGGACGGTTACTAACTATCCGCCGCCGCTTGAGCCTATGTAATCTAACACATTCTATATTCTTTTTTCTTGCGTTGCCGAGATATATATGGAAAGGTGAAACATTTAGAGCAACACAATCGGCATGGGTTAAAGTTGCACCGTACAGGTTATAGCTGTGTTGCATTAATACACAAGATAGATATGATAATCAACTTGAAACAATTACTTGAAAGTGAACCCGGAATTTGATGATTGTAAAATTGCAATTTCAAAAAAATATAAAATCTTGCATTATTAAGGTAAAATATCCACCATAGTAAAATACTGAAGTATCGTTGTGAATAAGCTATCAAACAAAATCAATTACTTGGTAATGAACCTGGAATGTATATCTCAAAAATTTTTGTTGGTTCAGGACTTGATGCAAGTAATAAGATAATACAGTGGACGCCGCTTATTGTGATCGCGGTTAATGTTATCAGCCGGCTATTGTTATCGAAAACGGTCGGTCTAAAATTTCTCTTTAAAAATACATTTGAAAAAAGCCGCTTATTGTGATCAAAAGTCGCTTATTGTTATCGAGTTAGAAAGGTACAAATGTTATTTATAGCAATATTTATTACTAAGGTAATCCTCATTCAAAAATCCTTTTGTTTGAGTTTACAATCTTTACCTATTGTACAAATTCCGACCTTCCGATTAAAAGTTTCTCATTTTTCAAAAGGAAAAGAACACCTGGTCCCTTTCGTTAATTACCTTTTAGAAAACAATTTAGCGATGGTCCTGCATTTGTCTATAAAAGGCTTGAAAATTCAAATTTCCCTCAGTTCTCCTCAAACTACCGATAGAGTTGAAGTAATCGTATCTGAGACAGTTTTTGAAACATTTTTTGAGTTTCATCGTTCGAAGTGCTTAACTAAAATTAAAGTCATGCGTAAACGCTGAGATTATACGAATGAAGAAAAACAACAAATTCTCGAAAAGTACGATCAATTACCGAAAATAAGTCAACGTGATGCTGCGATTCAACTGGGAATTTCTCAATCACTCCTGTGTAAATTTCTAAAAAACAGATCTGAGATCGAAATATACTATAGAGTACTTAGATCATTTATTATGTGCACTAAAATCCCCCAACAAGCATGAAAAAGTACCATCCGCATAATGTTATCATTCGGCTGAAAGTGATCACAATAAGCGGCGTCTACTGTAGAATGCCAACTTTGATACTTTTCGTACAATCTGAAAATTTTATTTATCACAAAACAAAGAGTTCATGTAACGTTCCAGCATCGCTATAAAATGTACAGCACAATTTTAGCATATGTCGAGCGCTAAATTTTCACTCAATTTTGAACCACCCAATCCAATATAAGGTGAGAAACGTGCCGAGGGATGAATGGCAGAGGGTGTTTAAAAATGTCATGTCGCTAGCGTCGAATTCAGGGCACCAGGCTGAACCTTGTCTAATTTAAGCCTTACCCTTCTATCGGGCCTCTGGGAGGGTTGACTGTTTAATTGTCCGTTACTCGTGGGAACAAAAATGACACTTGAAAATACAACACAAAAAAAGAGGAGAGTGGCGGAAAAGAAAACACTTGAAACTACAACACAAAGAAAGAGAAGATTGGCGAAAAAGAGAAGAAAACTGGAAGAAAATCTTTCAGAACTGACGAATGTTCAAGTGGGCGAGAGGAAAAACGAAAGGCGGCTATATATGAAACAATATAGAGCCTATAGAGACAATCAGAAATTGACAGATCGGCTCGATTACAGCACATGCGGCAACATAACGCTGAATATCCAGCCTCTCAGTCAGAAGAAGACAGAGCGGCTCGATTACAACATATGCGGCAACATAATGTTGAATATCGAGCCTCACAGTCAGAAGAAGACAGAGCGGCTCGATTACAGCACATGCGGCAATATAATGCTGAATATCGAGCCTCAAAGTCAGAAGAAGACCGATCGGCTCGATTACAGCACATGCGGCAACATAACGCTGAATATCGAGCCTCACAATCAGAAGAAGACAGAGCGGCTCGATTACAGCACATGCGGCAACGAACCGCAGAGTCGAGAAGAATGAGTAGGGCCAGTATAATTGGCTTCATGCAATCAATTAACACGTTCTGTGACAAGATCTGTGAAGTTTGCACTAAACGGTGCTATCAAAATCAGATCTCTAAATGGATTGTAGATACTAAATCGGCACCATATTTGCCTAGCGAATTAAAACAAAGAAATTGCCTGATCGTCTGTAAACGGTGCAAGAGTCATTTGAATTCAAAGAAAAATCTTGCACCTTCTAGATCTTATTGGAATAATTTGGACCCAGGATCCATTCCAAATGTAATTGCGGAATTATCACAAGCCGAACAACGGCTAATTTCACGCATTATTCCATTTATAAAAATTATCAAATTAAGTGGCGTATTTGGGCAGTATAGTTTTCGTGGCCAAGCGGTATTGTTCGCACAAGATGTTTTTGAAGTTACCGAAAACCTTACGAACATGTTACCAAGAACCGCAAATAATGCTGGAATAGTTGTCATAACTGAGCGTTTAGAGAATATTAACGTAACACGACAGTTTTCAATATCTAAACAAAAAGCATATGATGCACTAAATTGGCTGATTTTGAACAATCCACTCTACAAAGATGTCACTATCGATCAGAACGCTGTAATTGAAGAAAATGATATTATAAGAGTAGAAGAAGCACCAATTGAGATTGCTGTAGAAACCAATAACGAACCTACTGAGAATGCTAATGCTTACAAGGAGATCAGCGACTCCTCGAGAATTGTACGTGCTTCATGGCATCAAGGCAACGATCTCATATTCACATCAGGATTCGCAGGGGTACAATGTTGTGCAATGGCATTAGCAAACATTCTCCGAGCCTGCATATTTTCACCACAATATTGGTCTACGAACATCCTTAATCTAAATCTGATAACAGGTGACCAAATCTACAGCAATATAAGATTTCAAACTGAGAGAAATTTAGCGGCTTATCCTATAGAAAACGATGGATACCTATCAGTACGAAATTTTACAGTTATTCAAGATGACTTGGTCGCATTCGGCAAAAGATTTCAGATCACTTTTGATGAAGAACCAAGTATATTCGGAAGCTTGAATGACAAATCAAATAAAGGAAACTTTGGAAGTACTCTTCGTCAAGGTTTGGAGGATCTGTTCATGGTGTATAACGCAGGCATACTAATAACCGATGGTCAATCATTTGGAGTAATGCATTATGTTAACAAGTATTACTTCAGTAACTCACATTCTTGTGGCCAAAAGGGATCTAAAGCAAACGACAACAATGGAAAAGCTTGCGTTATTGAATGCGATAATTTTGACGAGTTTGTGAGGATATGTAAACGTACAACAGGCAGCAAAAATGTACAATTTACTCTTGATTACATCAACGTCGAAATCTTGGATATACATGATGATTCTGAGGAGGTAGAAATTCAGCAGAGCCCTGAAAAGGTAGCAGTAGCATCCCAAATAATTACTTCCCAACAGAATTTAACTGATCAAACTATCCCACTGCAGACATCAATGATGGCACCGATTGATGTAATGCCTCCTAATGTGGAAGATGAGATACAGGTCTCACGAAAACTTAATGAAATTACCCGCAAGACGAAAGATAATATCGTAAATGTCGGCCATGAACTGAAAGCAGAGGAATTTGCCTGGTTCTTTTTGTTTCCTTACGGGAAGAATGGTTTCGCAGAAAAGAGGCCTGTTAAGATTACACCATTAGACTACTATCAGTCTAGAATTTTGGGAAGTGACACAAGATTTCAACGTAACGATTATCTCTTCTATGCTTTATCGTTCTTTGAATATTATCGCATCAAAAGTACTATATCAGCATGCGGTAAAAAAATTGTTAACCAAGAAGGCGCAGTTGAAGATGTCCATCTTTATCTAAAGAATTTGAGAGGTTCTGCAGCCTATTGGAGATCAGCCTTAAACGAGCTATTAGCTCAAATCAGATGTATAGGAGCCCCAACGTATTTTGTAACTTTTAGTTCAAATGATCTCCACTGGTTAGATCAGCGAAAGGCTTTGTTAATAGCCGATGGTAAACCTGACGTTGATCCAAATACACTTGACATTTATGAGACTCAACGACTCATTGAAAAGTACCCAGTGATTTTGAGTCGACATTTCATGATCAGAGTAAATGCTCTAATGAAATTCATTCAAAATAATGATGAGGTATTTAGCGGAAAAGTAAAAGACTTCTGGTGGCGTATTGAGTTTCAAAATCGTGGTAGTCCTCATCTTCATATGGTAGTTTGGATCGAAAATCATCCAGCATTTGATACAGAAGAAGGAAAACTTTTGCTTGATCGTAACTGCTGGTGTAAAATTCCTACAGAAGAAGAAGATCCAGAGCTCTTCAAACTCGTAAAAAAATGCCAAATTCATCGGCATACATAAACTTGTACAAAAAATAATACCTTTGTAAGATGTCGATTCAATTTTCCACGTCAAGAATGTGCCGAGACACGAATAATATCACATTCTTCTGATGATTTTCTCCGTAATGGAGGAAGAATTTGCTTACTTAAACGTCGTAAAGAAGATGCTTGGGTAAATAATTACCATCCAGAGTTATTAAAACTGTGGACAGGTAATATGGACATTCAACCGTGCGGATCAAACGAAGCAATAGCATACTATATTGCAAAGTATCTATCAAAAGCAGAACCTGAGGGTGTCGATGCTGGAATTGCACAGGCTATACAACAAATCCAACGCGAAGAGACTGATCTTTCACGCAAACTCTTCAAGATATGTATGAAGATTCTTCGTGAACGACAAGTATCAGCTGCAGAATGCGCATATCGGCTTTGTCATATCCCATTACGAAACAGTTCACGAAATTGTGTTTTCCTGAATACAAGGAAGCCAGAACAGCGTTACCGAGTATTGCAATTCGATAGAAGCGGACACGCAATTGGCTACTTTAGCAATATCTTTGAAAGATATGAAAAACGTCCGTTACAACATCCTGACTACGATTTTGTGAATATGAGCCTTACAGAGTTTGCTATGTTGTTTGAACCTCATTTTCCGAAAAAGGTAAGTGATACCGAGGAAAGTGTAGATCATGATGCCTATGAAAAACAAGCAAACATACGTCGTCCACTCATTACTCTGTTGGATGAGAGCAAGATGGTTGTGAGAAATGTTCCTGCAGTTGTCAGAGTGCCATACTTTATAGCAGCTTCGGATCCAGATAACTTTTCCTACAGCTTACTCCTTCAATATATGCCTTATCGTTCGGAAACTGAATTACCCGAAGGCTTTGATAACGCAAAAGAAGCTTTCTTAGCTCGAGAGAGTCGTTTAAGGGAAACAAGTAGACATATGTGCCAACATCGAGAGCGGGATCAACAACTTGAAAACGCATTCAACCAGATTCATGCTTTCGAAATTTTAGAGCAGCCAGAGATTATAAATCCTGAAGTGGAAGAGGAAGAGTTACCAGAGACAGAAATGACCAATGATCAATTCCAAAGAGCGCAAAATGCGATGAATGTTGATCAAAGACAATTGCTAATTCTTATCACAGAGAGTATTAAGAATCAACTTAATGGTGATATGAAACGAGAGAAAATTTTCGTAACTGGTGGAGCAGGCACCGGGAAAACATTCACTTTTAATCTATTAAAAAACCATGTGAACCGATGTTTTGGAAAATCGGTCGTAAAAGTTGGTGCTCTCACTGGAGTTGCAGCACGGTTGATCGGTGGCACTACACTACACCGTCTGCTGAAACTACCAGTACAAAAAGATGGAGTAATTGTGAGTATGCCACTTCTTACTGGTAATTATTTGAGAGGAATGCGACAATTATGGCAAAATGTGGAGTTTCTGTTCATAGATGAAATTTCTATGGTACCTTATGAGATGCTTTGTATGATCGACTCTCGTTTGCGACAGCTGAAAAATCCAGACGATTGTTTTGGTGGTATAAATGTGATACTCTTTGGTGATTTAATGCAATTACCACCTGTCCGAGGGCATCAAGTTTTTCAGCAACCAGAACATATGAAGCCAGCTACACATTTGTGGCGACAGTTCCGTCTGGTTGAACTCAGACAGAACATGCGTCAACAAGGAGATACGACATTTATAGATGTGCTTAACGCCCTTAGAGTTGGAGAAATGACGTCTAGGCAACTTAAAATCCTTCTCGAAAAAGTTTCAACAGATGCAACTAATGAATTCTCGATTGAAAAGGCATTAAGAATTTACCCAACGAATGATCAAGTTGCTAGACATAACGAAAAAGTTCTCCAAAGTTTTGAGAATAAAGGGACTGTTATTAATACAATAAAAGCACAAGACCAACTCATTGATGCTACTCGAAATCTAGGTAACACGGACTTAGATTCTGTGATCCCTAATGATATTAATAAAACCGGAGGTCTTCCGAAAGTACTGAAAATATTCGTAGGGGCTAAAGTGATGTTAAGGTCAAATATTGACGTGGCGAAAGGTTTAGTAAATGGCAATATGGGTTTCATCACTGAAATTATCTGGCCAAATTTTCGCAGAGACCAACTATACGCGGAAGACATCCCGTCAGTACGTATTGATTTCGGTTCAGATGGCGTGCACATAATTAAACCGATATCGATACAGTTCCCGGCGAAATACAGCTATGGGACTGCCGAGAGACGAATGTTACCGTTAATTCTGAGTTGGGCTTCAACCGTCCATAAGATGCAAGGTTGTACAGTTGATCATGCAGTTATTTATCTAGGCTCGCGATTGTTTGCTGCTGGACAAGCTTATGTAGCACTTAGTCGTGTAAGATCTTTGGACGGTATTCGGATTGAAGAACTTGATTGCTCTAAGTTAACAGGAAAAACCCCGTGCAATAGTGAAGCTTTAAATGAAATGATTAAATTACGAAATGATTCGTAAAAAATTTTAATACCCTAAATCTTCAAAAAACTAATTAATGAATTAGACTTATTCTTAAGAGACTTCAACAGTAGAAGTACTAAGGGTCTATTGACAACTTAACGACGTCAATCTGGATTTTTCCATTAATTGGGAGGTAAAACTAACCACAATGATGAAAGTAAGTCCCATTGAACCGTGAAGGCGATTGATTTCGGATCAATGCCCGTTGATCAATCATACGGAGACCACTGAGTGATTCTTTCTAAAAAAATCTAAGTAATGAAATGATTTCTCAATTTATGAGTTTGTCACAGACTAAAAAATAAAAAATAAACAATAGTTTAAAAAACTAAAAAAAACACGCTTTTATTGCTAACCGAACTAAAAACTAGTAAAAAGCGTGGGGTGCTCGATATTTAAGGTATTACAATCATTCTATTAGCAACTATCTATGAGAGGATAGTTATGAATCACAGTAAAATGCACCCCACGATTTTTACTCAGAATTGAATTATTCTGTTAATAACTTAAATTTTATTATAATTTTATATTAAGGCGATTCACTATGATTAATTGTTCGATCTTCTACTACTGTAATTTTATACTCTTTGTCATTAAAAATTATTTTCTAGTTTTTAGTTCGGTTAGCAATAAAAGCGTGTTTTTTTTAGTTTTTTAAACTATTGTTTATTACCTTTTGAATACGGAATCGTAATAAAAACGATGATCCAAACGATCCTGATCAACTATTGTCTTCTATTTTAAGGACAATTTTAATATATTTGTATTCCCAATTTAGTTTAGAGTTTTTGTAACTTGTTTTATTTTAAATTTATTTTAATTAATTAAAAAATATTTAAACATGAATTTGTTATAAACTTCGACTGTTCAAATCAGTAGATAATTTTCCGTTTTAAATCATATAATATGTTTTGTCATGTAATTATATTTTATATTGTTAAAGTGTTTTTGTGATATATATTCCAACCTCACAATGGATTCAATAATATTGCTGAAATTGCTTTTTTAAATATATCTTGTAGTGAATGAATATCAATTGATGTATATTTATCAATTTTATATATGAAAGAAAAATATATTCACTTATCATGCAATTTCTTTATAAACGATATATATATCTATGTATGTTTGTACGTCATATTAGAAGTAGAGAACATGAAATTATATTGAAAATTGTTTATAAACATGTTAGAACTGTTACAATTGCTAAACTGTTTAATACACATAAAACAAAAGTTACATCCTTATTATATTATAGAAGAAAAATAAATTAAAATCATTGATTATATTTGAAAAAACTAAAAGATGTCTGTTTCCGTGTCTGTGTGTCTTTCTAAAAAAAAATGTTAAAATATTTATCTTTAAGCTGGTTTTATATAAGATCTTAAATCCTTATTTATGTACGAATATTTTATATCAGTATTAATAATATTATACTAACGTATAAATATCTAATTGAGAATTATCCTTAAAAATTATAGTTATTTTTAGTACCTTTAACTTTATAGTTATTTTTAGTACCTTTTTGAAACTTTATAATAGGTTATTATTTAATTGAATGTAAAATTTTATTTCAGTAAACAATAATTATCTTTTGACTTTTAATTTCAACGATTCGTTTTCTTACTTATTCAATCAAGATGGTATCTTTTACCAAGAACTATTATTTAAAAAATACCTACTCTGATACAGAGTAAGTATTTTCTTAGTAATAGTTCTTTATCTGTAAAAACTTGTATAAACGAGAAATATTAACTGAGTTATCATCAAATCTCAGAAATTATAAGATTCCAAAATATAAATACTTATATTTTTTAATTCTTTTTCAATACTTTTATCTCATTATATGTTTTTAATAAGATGGAACAAATATAATCTATAGAATATTATATGTAGAATATTATATATGTTTCAAAATTAAACTTATTAGTAACTCCACACACTCTATTACTCAATAGTCTATAGTTCTACAGAGTAACAAAAATAAAGCTCTAAAAATAGTATGAACTTTATCTATAAGTACAGAATTATAATTGAGCAATGCATGAACTATACGGAATTATATTATTCCCTAAAAGGTAACCCTTCTGTCTGTCTGGCTTATAAATTGACTTGAATATATATGTATATATATTTGGGTTATTGGAGTGTTAATATTTAGCATAGGAACTTATTTTCTTAATAAACATGTTTTTAATGATTATAAAAACAAATTGTATATCATAATAATAACAAGTTATCAGACTTATATTATAAGGGCCTAGAAGGAAGAAATATTATTTCTTTATTGTATCCTAATTGGATATACGAGTTTATTTCTAAAACAAGTTTGTTTATGTAAATTGATAAATTAGAGAAATATGTATTCATATACTTCTTTATATACTGTATATTAATACATATATTACCATGGATGTTAACCTATCGAAGTTCTACTGTATTTATTTATTTATCTTTGATATAAAGAAGTCCTATTTATTTATTATAGTTAAGAAATTTTACTCATTTGTATTGGTTTTTATTAATATTCGTGTAATAAAATATTTAAAGTTCATCTCGAAATTCAAAGAAGCCTTAGTAATGTCAAATATTATTTATTTTTCATATGAGTTTTTAAAAGATTAATATTATTTTAAGTGATATAAGATTTATTCTTTCAAAATCTATCTTCATTTTATCTGTTGATTGAGATAAATTTAACTCGTACATGATGATAAAATTATAGATATCATTAATATGAGAAAAGCTTTTTAAATTAAAGTTGCCCATAAATAAGATTATCTAACTTAATAAATGCTATGAGATAAGGTTGCTGCTGCTTTTAAGTACAAAAATGAAATATGAGTATCCCTGTCTAGTCATTCGTCATACATACATTCGTCATACATACATTCGTCATACATACATTCGTGACTGAGGCTACTTACAAAGATAAATGTCCTACCGTTTTATGTAAGAAATTATTTTTCATTAAAATTGTAATAACAAGTAATAACTTGGAAAATGATTCATATTAATACGACTATTATAAAACTGTTTATGAATATTTATTATATGGAAGTAACATGTATACATAGAGTGTATGTATATATTTCGCCAAAACTACTAAACGGATTTTGATAAAACTTGGCAATATTGTAACATTTGTACTAAAATAACACATGGGCTATAGAAGTACTAACTTTTGCTCGTGGTTTTGTCTGTGACATAACACAGGTTGTAGCGCGATGACGTAATTGCCACGAGAGATCCTGTTTATAATCGTTTGGTTCACTGCATTTTACATAAGTATTTGTAAAAATTATTCTTATTATCCTTCGATTTTAGAAGGAGTGTTATGTTATTCCAATGAATGTATGTTAATTGAAATATAGCCAATTATGCTACTTCTGTTCCCTGCTACAGTTTAAATTAATTTTGACGTATGAGGTATCGTCAAAAATTATCTAAAATAATTTATATAGCTTATGTTCCTAATCATAAAAATAATATTTTTACAGTCTACGTGGACGAAGTCACAATCAACGGCTAGTAATACATAAGCCTTATCAATCGATCAATCGATCGAATCGCGATTCGCGTACTAAGATATAACCTACCTAAGTAATAAGGTCGTAATGTATCAAATAGTACTTTTAATAATATTATCACAGACGTACAATCAATCATACAGGTAACTGTGCCTATGATTGATTGTACGGTGTACTAACATTTGTTAAATTATTTAATTTTATTATAAGAATCTTCTTCTTTATAAAATACCTAATCTTGAATCTTGAGAACTCTTAAAAATATACATTTAAATATCTAACTGAGAGTAGCTATGAGAAGTTAAATTACAACTTTTTAATGGGAACTTAAGACTTCTTTCTAGAGACGATTAGGGACTTAGGACTTACTTTCAGCTTACTGCCTTTCCTCCATTCATATGAGGCCACTTAGTTAATTACTTCTTCTAAGAACTTGTTCTACTTTAATTAATCTAGCCCGCGCCATGCAAAATAAAACTATTTTATTTTTTCTTATCGCTGTGTCAGTTTTAACGGAACACATTTATAAATATATTTTGTATGAAAATATCATAACAGGAGTCTAAATAAATTAAATAATTCGTTTTATGTGTAATGATATAAAAAAGATCATAATAATTAATGTCTGAATATATGTCAATATAATGAAATCTTAGAATAATAATAATAATAGTTTACTAAGTTTTTTAAGACTCATTCTATAGAAATATATTGAGTTTAAATCGATGGTGGATTGTATATTTCTATTATTAACTTTTGGTTTTCTTGAGCCAAGAAAAAATACATTATTTGAAGTATTGTGAGGCATGATATTAGTATGAGGGCAGTGACTTGAGATATTGAAATAAAAGTAGATTCCGTAAGTTTTTTACCAAAATGAAACTGTTTGTGTTCTGCTTACTTGAAAAAACCTTGCCTTACTAAAAAAATAACAATATCAGTGAATTGTCTATAAAAACTTAGGGATGTCCAACATCAGACATCCTGACTTGGTGACAATGGAACCACCTCAGTATATCCTTCCGGGTAAAAAAATATTTTGAAAATCGGTCCACCATTGAAATCAATGGAATATATAATTCACAAATAATGTTTAAAATAGAACTACCGTCACTTTGGAAGTCGGTTAAAAAACATAAATTAATATTAACATATTATTACATTTACGAAATAAGTATTAAGTAATGCATTTGAATATATATTTTTATGGTTCTGAAGAAAAGATTTGATGTCTATGTTTCCCTACTCATCAGGATATAAAAAGATTACTGGATAAAAGGAAATAAACAGCACATAAGAAAAAACCCACACGGTAAATATATTACTAACACCTATGGAAGTATTTTAACTGAACCGGTGACTTTTTATAAATAATCAAAATTTATTTATTATACTTCAACAATACTTTCAATATATATTTATATAATTGTATATACTTTGAGTGTTTAAGTCACTAGTTAGTCTTTTGCTTAAAAAAAACACATATCTGTATTGTTGTATTGTTCAATATATTTAATAATATTATGAATTGAATTACTTTTGCGAAAAATATATTCCTACTTCACAAAGAATTCAATATTGTTGAAATTGCTTTTTATATTTATCTTGTTGTGAATGAATATCAATTGATATATTTTTATCAATATTATATATAAAAGATAAAAAGAATGACTTATGACACACACACACGCACACACACATATAGATAATAGATAGGAAGTACATTGCAGACAAAAACATCACGTTATACACGAGTTCCCGGTGAATGTTAAAGAAGAGTTAATTACTTACTAACCCGCATTTCAAAGAGGGGATTTGAAAATATTTCATAAATCCTTAAATCCGTAAAGGTATTTTAAAAGGAAAAAAACTTTTTTTTACCGACCCCAATAATTGAGATAAGGACAAAGAGATGTGTTTTAAAATGTAATAGGTTTTATCTCTAATAGTATTATTTCAAGCAACCTTTTGAAAGACATTGTAGATATATGAGAGGGAAGACAAAACAAATGGTAATAAATATATACCTATATTTAATTCCCATACATAATATAATCGTTTGTAAAGCTTATAAACAGACATCATTAGTGCAGTTATTAAAGTTATTTAAAAAATGGAAGCATTCTCCGTTCAAGAAAGCGTAAGGTTATTGAAGGCGGCAGTGAGTTCCAACAAACAGACAACTATGACAGTGAAGTATTAACATAAAAAGTAGGACAATGAGATGAACTTGTAGGTAACTAAAGTTAGTAAAAAATAATTTTTTTTTTATAAGCTTATAAAAGTACATTAAAATAGTAAAGATTAAACATTTTTAAGTTAGCTGCACTGATATTAAAAACGTATTGAAGGTAATTTATTTAAATTCACTCCATGTATAAATAAATAACGTTTGATTAGTATAATCAAAGTACAATAAGTTATGTTAAAATAATAACATGTTCATGAGATAATGTGTATCCTATACTAATTTAAAAATATTAAACAAAATAAATTAAATCTAAATAATACTAGCGAACCCAGCCCGCTTCGCTGGGCTAACCCTTACTTTACCTGGTGGCGAGTTACATCAATGGGCATAGCATATTCGTTTTCTTCGAGGAAAAATACATGGTCATACCAATTTTTATGACAATCGGTTGAACGGGGCGGAAGTCGATATTTGACAGCGCCGCCTGGTGGCGAGTTACATCAATGGACATAGCATATTCGTTTTCTTCGAGGAAACATATGTATGTTTCCTTCAACCAAGGTCATACCAACTTTTATGACAATCGGTTGAACGGGGCGGAAGTCTATATTTGACAGCGCCGCCTGGTGGCGAGTTACATCAATGGGCATACCATATAAACCTTCTCCGTGGAAAAATACATATACATACCAATTTTCATAATCATCGGTCCAATAGTTTCTGAGTTCATCGATTTCATATATACAAACATCTTTCTATATACATATATATAGATAACATAAATATGTTTTCATTCTAATGTAGTTATTTAATTTTTATATATACCTCTTTATTGCACACAAAAAATATGAAAAGAACAACAACATAATGGACACATTTAAACATTTGGTACAAAGGCGGTCTTAACACTAAAAGTGATTTCTTACAGGCAACCTACAATTACAAGGACAATAACATTAACAAAATATTATGTACATACATATAATCGTTATATATAGACAACCTAAGCAATATTACATACACATACATAATAACTACTACATTTACTAATACTATATTACTAATATGTATATTAAAGGTTATTTTGGTATAATAAGATGATTTTAAATTTCTTAATAGTCCTGCCCTTGTACCCTTGTGTCCTTGTACTCAGTCAGTACTAAAACGACAGTCGTGATGGTTTAGTCTCTGAATGCTAATGAGTTTAATATAATTATGCCTGAATTATTTATAAGGAAGGTAATCGATGCTTTTACTTAAATGTTTTTAAGAAAACCTATTTTATTGATAAATAACCACTTTGTAGTAGTTAATTAAACTAGTCCATGTTTGAAATTTTCTTAAGAGTTCATTCTTGCATTGATTCATTCAGAGCATTTATTTTCCTAACAAATATATCTGCAATGTGAATGAAACCTGAATACATAAACGGAATTCAAACCGATTTCAAAAGTGGAATACTGAACATTCCCTGAATTTTATTATTCGAACTGCGATCTGGCTTAAACTTTTGAAATAGCATACTTTATTACAATAAAATATATTACAAAATAATACAATTTGAATTTCATTAACTTTACTACAATACAAGAATGAATGACAATAACATATATATATATATATATATATATATTGTCTGTCTATGCTGGTTGCCCTGTTGGCTATTACATCGCCACCGGGGGAGCGCGTGGGTCTGGAGACTTGTCCTTAAAAAGGGGGGCCAGATGGGTCCCCATGGGAAACGACGTCCCGAGGGCGTCTCAGATTGAGACACAGACCTCGGCTCGGTGCGTCGTTAGTCAGGAGGGAAGCTAAGGAAATTTGGACACTAGCGTCCTCCGACCGCAGAACGCCGGAGCAACGGAGCACTTACTCAGTTGGGACCTCGTCTATACCGGTATAGACGGTGTGTGTCTGTATGTTGTGTGGTGTCACGTATGCCTACGCGTATGTTATTACTGTGAACGCGTCGTCGGGGTCAACGAGTACCGACTTTGGTCTTCTTTTTCTGACTAAAGTAGCCTTACGTGGTCTATACTCTGCGGCGTCAGCCACCAGTTGGTTCGTGTCTCGCTCAGCACGTTCAAAGTAGTTTTGGGAAAGCCCCTTGAAGTACTGAGCGATGGTCGGAAGCTAAGTCTTTATGGAGATCGATGTTGCGTACGAACCACGGCGCCTCGGTTGCAATCCGTGTAAACCTGTTCTGAATCACCTGAAGGGGTTTCAGATTAGCGTGCGCAAAAGCGGGACTCGCATAGGACATGACGGAACGTATGCAAGCTTTGTAAAGTGTCACCTTATTGCGAAGAGACATTTTACTCCGCTTGCCTAACAGCGGATATAAACGACCTAATATGTAGGCCGCTCTGCTACGAACGGTCCTAATATGCGCAGTGAAAACTAACTTTCTATCTAACGTTACTCCTAGGTATTTTGCCTTGTCCTTCCAAGGTATCAGTTTATCAAACAATAACATAATTTTTGAACAACAATATGAATGAAAGAACGACATTATGACATTTAAAATAGAATGAATGAAATATACCTTGAATGATAAAATAGTCATCTATTTGTATATCATTTAGGCTGTTTTTTTAATGAACATATAAAAACGGTGAATGTTCATAATTTTATTAATAATACTTAGGTTATTACCAGTGTATTATTTTATATTATTAGCTTGCGATACAATATTAAAATATAAAGGTTATAAATATATTTATTCTAGTTCATAGATTTTCGATATATAATGAGTTTATTTCATATATTATTATTATAAAAGTAATATTTATAGTTTTCGTGTCAACGCTAGCATCTGAGTTTATTTTTTATCGTATATATTATAAATAGAAGTATATTAATTGTGAAACGTTTTAGATAACGTCAAAAATATTTATACTTATGTATATAATATCCTCTTTGAATCTTGAAATAAAATAATTTGTTCAAGGAAACTTTATACGTGCCAGTTTCTAAAGAACTTTCAGTTTTGGAAAGCGTTTTACTTTTTTGTTAAAAAAAACCGCCTCCTCTACAGTGACAGTAACTTAACTTTTAATTAATTAAAATGTGTCTTTGTCTTTCCTTAAGACGATTCAGAATTCACGTTTACTTATTAACATGTAATGCTGATGTTGTGTTTGTTCTTCAATTTAATCTTTCACAAGAACTGATATAGTAAAAAACTTAAATTATCTGAAACATTTTATTACCCAATTTTGTTAAACTATATTTATTTGTTAATTATCCTCACGTCAAAATACTCTTATTTTAAAGGTAAAACGATAAATAGTGAGTTTGTAATAATTAAATTTAACTTGTTGTGAATGAATATAATCAATTGATGTATATTTATCAATATTGTGTATAAAAGAGAAAAACATGGGTTTATGTCACAACATCTTTAAAAATAGGAAATTTATCTGTTTGTTATGAAGTTCAGTATTATTCTGATGATAAAGAATACATTTTGTTAAACACAAAAATAAGTTGCAGTAGGTTTGTAAGTTAATCAAAATCAATAATTATTGTTAAATTATTAAGATCATTCATCAGATTTAGAGAGTTATAGAAAACTTTCCCTGTGATAATTAAAATATATAATGTTCTAGAATATAAAAATAACTTAAAATACTTCCTTACAATTGTTTATGTAACTTAAGTATATCTATACATGTATAGCACACAGTGATAATGATAAGAGATAGGAAGCACAAGACAGACAGACACATCACGTTACTAATGAAGGTTAGAGAATGGTTCAACGAACCAACCCGCATTCCAAACTGAAATGTTTGTTATATCCTTAATTCCTAGAAGGTATTTTAAAAGGATAAAACCCATTTTGACCCGAACCAAATAATTGAGATAAGGGCAGGGTGATGATGTGTTTGAAAATTTAAGTTAAGCTTACTTAAATTTATATAAATATAGAATGAAAAATAAACAGATACATCGCTCTACAAGCGACCGGATGGTTTTCCAGTAGTTGCGGGTTCGAATCCCTGCCCGTATCGGTTTATTTTTCATTCTATATCTATATAAATTTAGGGTGATGATGTGTTTGAACGTCTATTATCTTTGCTTTTTGTAATTTTGTATAAGGTAGTATAATAAAAAAATGTTTTATGTTATATCAAATCTTATTAAATTACATTTTGAGAATTCTTTGCTATTTTTTTTTTTTTGCTTCGTAGAGAGATAAATACTTTACTCAACTCTTATAACTAGTATACAATTTGTGTACTTTAAATGTAACTGTTTTTAATCATTATTATTATTTTCAAGGGAATCTTTGGACAGAAGACATTATAGATTTATGACATTGGAAACGTCGGGTTAAATTTAAAATGTAAATTCAAAATTTAATTCATTATACGCTAGTTAAATCCGTAAAAATAGTTTTATTTAAATGTGTAGTCGAGAAAGTCTTAGAAAATGTAACCATATAAATAATATAAATTAAATATGTTTTCATAATATGTATGTTATAGGTTATTTTGTTATTATAAGAAGATTTTAAATTTCTTAATAGTCTTATTCTTGTAACCTCCTTGTAGACAGTCAGTACCTATTAAACGACAGTCGTGACAGTTAAGTCTATGAATGCTAATGAGTTTAATATAATTGTGTCGGAATTATTTAAAGGAAATAAATTGATGCTTTTACTGAAATGTTTTTAAGAAGAAAACCCATTATTTGAATAATAACCGCTTTGTAATAAAACTTCTCCGTGTTTGACATTTTATAATAGTTCATTCTTATATTGATTGATTCTGAGGTGAACAACATTTATTTTCCTAACAAATATATCTGAAAGTTGGATGAAACCTGAATACATAAACAGAATACAAACCAATTTCAAAAGTTGAATCCTGAATATTTTGAAATTTGTTACCTGAGCTACGTTCCGACATAAACTTTTGGAATAGCCTAATTTGTTATAATAAACAATATCATTTGAATTCTATAAACTTTTATATACATTACTTTAAACAATATTATGCATGCAACTAAGTAGAGGTCACTGATCGCCAAAAGTTTCAAAGTAGGTATAAAAATGTAGCTATAAAATATATATTGTTATAAACTTTTAAAGATGTGTGAAACTTACTAAGATTATAAAATGTTTTAAGTATTTTGGATATATTATTATGTTATCGTATCCACTATTTTGGGTGAAATAGTTTTGTCAATTTCTCTTTAATATTATCTCTTTAATATATTTATAAAATTTATCTCTTTAATATATTTATAGAATGTTCAATACACACCCATAATTCATATGGGAACACCCATAACAGATGTAGGCGGAAAGGCTTTGTTAAGTTTAATTGAAAGGCGAATCCTAATAACTGGCGTTCTACTATATTGTATGTCTTTATTTATTATTAAAATATGAAAAAGTTGTTTTATAAATATAGTTTGAAAAGTGTATCAATACTTGCCAGGATTTGAATCTGCGACCTCTGGGAAACGTTTCGTTACTCTGCCAATTGAGCTTCCGTGTCTTAATATTTATTTATTTAAATATAAATAAGCTTATTACACATATCTACAGATGAACTTTGTAACATGTTACAAATATGTATTACAAAAAAAATCACAAAATATTACGTATTTAGAATATCTTTAACATATTTATATGATATCCTAGTCTTTAATAATTAAACCAGGTTTAATTATTAAATATTAGTTTTTTTTGGAAGAAGAAATAAAACAGATATAGAACATAAATAAAGTTAAGGTGACCTAACTTTCTTTATGTCCCATTTCTGTTGTATACCTGATTTCAATCTCAACATTACATTGCTTTATCATATGAAGTAAAATAAATATTCTTACATATAATTTCCATTACGAGAATAAGAGAATAGTAGTTACCATTCAAACCTAAATAAATAAATAAAAAAAATATTGTGTGTATTTGATAAAAAGTAGTGCAATATTCTATAATACTAAAATAACATTTCTTTTTAGATATATTGTATTGGGAAAATGATCCCAGATGAGTACAGCACAGTTGATTGTAACAACTTCGTCTAGACTTAATATATGAAAACCATATGGTTAACCCCATGTTAAAAATTAGTGTAGCAAGACTTGTTGATACTTTATTTAAATTATTTTTTCAATTTCCAGGATTATCCTTAACAAGATATGTCTGACGTGTAGACATATATTACATATATTATACATATATGTGTGTACATATATTATAACCAGATAAATATTGCGAAAAAAGACTTAGAATTATTTGGCGCCTACAAGAATTTCATAAGAATAGCGAAATAGAGAAACTAATTTGAAATATAAGAAACTGTTATATCTTACTTGGAATGATCGTATTACTAAATATGAACTCATAACTTTTATAAACGATAATGTCAAGAGTTGTGCAATTTAATAATTTTAACTTGATAAATGTTACTTATCAGAAAATGTCTAACAAAATGATTTTCTAATTAAAAATATTAAAAATATACCAACGTATATATTTTCTTGCCTTTATTTTTAATATATCAGACCGTTTATTTATCTATTATTTTATATTGCTTGATAATTTTATTTGAAAGGTTAAATAGTGGGCTTGTAATCATAAAACAATTTAGAAACAACAACTTGCCGCCCTCGTAATAATATATTTTTGTAATATTCTTCAGAAGGGAAAATAAATATTGTTATGAAACATTAAACATAGTGTTTACGAAGCCTATTCACTCTGGAAATCCTTTACTTTGTGACAAGAAACCACGTCTTGATCATTAGCCGCCTTCAGTGTCTATTAGTACTTAAGTTTCTCTTACAAATACAAACATGACTTTTCTAGTACTATTGACTGTGTAGTGTTTGTAAACAGGTCACGACAACTTACTACGAGCTTCATATGAACAACATGTGAACTTTATATACAGGGTTATTTTTAATTAGTTGACTATCTCTTGCAGGCAGCCTCTCTATGTCAATCATAACAACATTTGTTCTACGACTTTTTTAAAATTAATAGTTTTTAAATTTTAGTTTTCTCATACAAAATTTATTTGTTGCCTCTGAACTGACATTGACTCTGAACGTAGGTATGGCGCCCGGGCGTTCACCTTTTGAGTACTTCTTGCAAAATACTGACTAATAAAAGAGGTAGCAATTTTTTTTTTGTTTCGTGTTTTTTGTCTTGTTTATCAAGATTTTTAAAAAGTCGTAGAATAAATGTTTTTAGGATTGATGCAGAGAGGTCTGCAAGAGATGGCCAACTAATTAAAAATAACCCTGTATACTTAATACTACATAATTTTATAAATTGTTCATTATGTATTTTTTCACTGCAAAATTGTTATATCAGTCCAGATACCTAGTACCTATTAGGTGACGAAAGATTCTTTAAACAAAATGTGTTTATATACACATATGTTTGTTTCAAGTAGTTATAAAAATACAATGCATATAAATTATTATTTTTTTGTTTGTTTTGTTGTTTTCTACAATAAGAAAAAAATATATACATTTTGGCAAGGATTCACCAATCAGTTATGTGACTTGGGCTTCTATTGCTGAACCAAAAATTTAATCCTATATGTTAAATAATTTTAGAAATATATTAATCAGAAATGGTAAATAGCATTTATTTAATACGATACATTTCTTACGAGAACTCTCTGTTGAAAATAAATGAAAACTGCAAATTGTTCAGCTCCAGATGTATTCAAAATATTTACCATAATCTTATCATTACATTATCATTTAATGGTTATGTTAATTAACATATTGTTGTGAGGAGCGTGTGGTTAAGAATATAGGAGAGAGACGTAGTAGGTAGAATGATAATGAAGTCCATCCTCGTAACAGAAATCGGAATGTCTTCTGTGCTTTGATTGGTTGCCTTCTGTATCACGTCATCATATATCTATTGTAGAGAAGACACAATGAATGTATAGCATAACATTTTTATACAGTATAACAAAAGAAACAAAATACTACACATATAAATAGAAAATTATATTTATAAGTGTAATAAATAAAATTATAATTTGGAAATATAAATTAATATATAAACCATTAGTGCTATTAATATTTGTTTTTTGTTTTAAAACATCAGATGACGTTGAAAGCTTGAAGTTATTGAAGACATCAGTTAGTTCTAACAAGCGGACAGTTACTACAGTGAAATATTTACAATTGTAGTAGAGCTAGGAGAAAGAAACTAGTAGGTCAAAGTTATCTAACGAACCGAGGACTTTTAAAGGACAATCATTAAGAAAATTTAACATTAAGGTCATAAAATAATTTTATGTGTGTATTTTGATCACAAAGTATATTGATATTATTATTATTAATTTATTAAAATTTATATCAATAAATTTATATCAATAAATTTTAATAAAGTAATAATAATAATATCACATCATAATCATATCATAAATATGCTTGGTAATAAAATACCATCACGGTCACTTAAGATGACATTGAGGGGATGATAGTAACCGTTGATTTCTAATATTTTCAAAAGATAGTCTTAAATATTGTGAATTGTCAGATGGTCAGGGTGTATTCATAATGAATGTACCAAACACAATATTTAAAACTAATCAGTTAGATCTAATAGTTAAACTCATGCACCAGTAGTTCATGTATTTGCATTAAGGCCATCAACATACTATTGATTTAATCGGTCCATCTGTTCATCACACAGGTCAATAAACCTGACTAATGTATTATAAACTAACATAATATAGCCACTGATAGACGCAAGAATTTATATAAAACTTAATAAATTTGTAATTTCTTTCATATTAAAGCGTAAATTATGTCACTGGGTATAAAAATGTACGGTGAATACGCAGAATATGTAATTGTAAATAATAGCGACGCAATGGGGGAGGGGTTCGATTCCCGACAGGGACAGCATGTATGTGATGAGTATAGATGTCTGTATTTCTGGATTTGGTCGTTTATTCAATGTATTCTCAGTATTTATAATGTGTATTTCTATGTAATACAAATAGTTAATGTAAACTTAGGGGTTAGATCAATGTGCGTAATTTGTCCTGTGATATTAATATTATTATTATAGGTAGTCGGTTCCTATCATAATGAATACCTACATTTAACAATTGAAAATAACTAAGTTATTATATCCTACAATAATATGCTACTATCAAAAAACAAAAGTGTAATAAGCTTGTTAAAGTACACGGAGTACTACTACCAGCAATATATCAATTGATTGAAAAACCAATATTAACAAATAAGACCCATCCTGTTGAAATAAATAAAAGTCAGTCATTTATCTTCATTATTTATCTGAACACAACCAAGTGTTGGTACTTGATTAATATTGTAAAAGTAGGTGGAGTTGGTACTCGGAGAGGCAAATATACAAATTAAATAACAAGAAAGTTTTAAGGATTTTTTTTTGATTATTATTGATTGGATTAATTGATAATGAATACCATTTCAATAATTAATATTGTTTTACATTAATAGTAATAATGTTTTACATTATTAGTAATAAGTAATATTGTTTTTCTATCTATCTATATTGCATAGTTAGAAACATTGGTTAGGATTTTCGAAAGAAGCCTAATAGATGTCATCACCGTCCCGATATAACGATCACATATAGAATGCTTGATTCACCGAGACGGACAGCGATACGGTAGCTCAGTTGGTAGAGCGACGGGACGGTTTCCCAGAGGTCGCGGGTTCGAAATCCTGCCCTTGTCGGTTTATTTTTCATTCTATATTTATAAAAAAAATAAAATAGCTTAACATGGCTATACATGTTTAAAATGTTATATTGTTTATTTGGATTTACACAAACGAATGTAGATTGTAAAGTTTTATCTTCTAAGAAATTAATGGCAAGTGCCAAAGATTATTTTTACGACCCGAGAGCCATAAAAATATGTTATTATTTTTGATGTACTTAATTTATTTTATTTACTTATCTAATTTTATTTAAATAATTCACATGACTAATTTCATTCATCATTGCAACTTCCAATGTTAGACGACCTCATAGCAATTTTAAAATGAACGAATTTCTTTTTTGCACGTTAAAACCAACTACATCGTTAAAGGCATACTGTAATAAAACGGCATTGAATGAAAAATTCAGATTTTTTAAATATTTTATATCTCTATATTTTTAACACAACATTTGCAGTCTTACAACATAAACTTTACCAAATCTATTCTTAATGAACAAACTATCACCATTGTATTTTAAACTAATCATGAAATAACAACGTTTAATAGAATTCACAACTTCTTTTTAGAATAATAATTACGTTTATCTACAAACTACCTAATGTTTATTTAAGAACAGGACATACATTTTGACAAGCTACAGTACTAATTCTACTAAAACATGAAATAAACAAATATATGTAATATAAAAATATACTAGCGACTCACTTGAACTTCACAAAGAAGTAGGTAACTTTCAACTTCATAGTGCTCTATCGTGGATATAGAAGTTGATAGGTGTAACGCAGCGTCGCCTGGTAGTGAAGATTTAGGGGAAAAAAGATAATATAAACGTAAAACGTTTAATTTGACCACTACAATAATTAAGATATCATAAAAATGAGATAAGATATCATAAAAATACTCAAAGGAGTACGGTGACTTGTAATGGGTGAAAAATATGTACATGTATCCAACTCTTTTTAGACGTCAAAGTGTAAACCAGTCTTTAATATTAAAAGTTTAATCATAATGCTTGTCTTCAGTATCCGAGTCCACAGAGCAAAGCTAAACAATACTTAAACTTGTATTTCTCGCTAACATCGCTAAAGGCAACAATATAATACAAATATTGGTTTTTCTTTAGTTAGTAGAATATATATATAAATGAACCATTTGAAACTAGAAAAATACTAGAGAAGCTTTAAAATTATAGAAGTATACAAAGTTGAAATACTGTTGGTAAATCATTTAAGAGAAGATCTCCAAATATATTTAATATATTACAACATTAAATACGACATATACTCATAATCATTTTTGTATGATCGTGGTGTTAATGAGACTATATGTACCAAATAATGTCCAAGTCGTTATCACATAATTCTGCTCATTATTCTATATCAAAGTATCTCTTATTATTAGTTCATAACGGTCTGTCGGTCGGTGTGTGTGTCTATACATGTTCAGATAAAATATCATAACGAGTACTTTGATTCAAAACGTTTGATCAATGTTTTTAGTGTGTGGTGTCTTAGTTTAAAGAAAGATAATAATAATAATAATATCAGGACAAATTACAAAAAATGATCTAACCCCTAAGTAAGCAAATTATTTGCTTGTGTTAAGGGTGTTAGACAAGGATACAAATACATAAAAATAAACATTATAAATACTGCTGAAAATATATATAAACATGTATAGCCGACGACCAAACCCAGAAAAAGAGATATCTATGTTTATCACATACATGTATGTCCCTGCTGGGAATCGAACCCGAGCTCCATTGAGCCGGTACACATTAGGCGTATGCGCTAACCACTCGTCCAACGGGGTCGAAAAATATTACATTTTATTACTCTGACTCCTTTCTTTTCAATAGATGGTTTGTTTAGCATAGCCCGTTGGTATAGTGGTTAGTCTGAATGTTGAATAAACGACTTGGGTTCGATTTCCACACGGTATAACAGAACAAAATTACAGTTATAAAACATCAAACTCTACTTTCACGGTTCCAAAGGGTTGGTTCATGGAGAAGAACCGATACTCCTTTAACTTCTTCATTACTCTATTAACTTGTTCATCCAATTATAATTATCCTTTTGTATTGATAATAAAATTCACACATCTGTGTGAGAATAAATTTGAATTCAAGTAAAATGTGGTACCAAAAAGAAGACAATAATTACTAACCACGACAGTTCTATGCTGCTCTCACACTTACAACCTTAAAGTATTCGTATTTTAGCTTTAATCATTTAAAACAATTTAATTTAATTACTATAATTAGATGCCTTATCTTTGTATTAAGAACGTCAATAGACCAAAGCCCTGGAAGTTATAAGTGAAATTATGTATACTTTGTGTACATAATTTCTAATGAGGTGTTTTTTTATTATAATTAGTGTAAATGATCAGTCATTATAAACATTTTAGGAATTTAAAATGATTTGAACTATATATTCTTGTGTATATGTTCGATGAACTATACACATACAGTTATCAATATACCAGGAATCCAATATGTCCGCTACGTTTATAATAGCTATTTGAACTTCTATCGAACATTGATACATCATATGTTCTTGGAAAATGCGAACTCTATTTTAGACTTCAGTAAATAAATTGGTCGAATTATATTTACATTTCAACCGTTGAAGGCTTCTGTGATACTATTAATATTAACTCTCGTGAATGAAGTAAATAGCCGCATGTATGAAAAAACTTAACTTCAATTTACCTTAATTGGTCGATCCCTTCGTTCGAACAGGTAATTATTTTTTTTTTGTTTTTATAATAGTAAATTTTTTCTTGTAAGTAAGTCTGAGCTTGAACTTCAATCTATCGCAGTTAACTGCTGGATAAAATTCTAATGACGTGTGCTGGCTTATGGCCTCGCTGAACTTTGGCCACTACCTTGAAAACTTCTTTAGAGCAGTGTGCATATCCTCGATATTTTTTTTTGTTATAAAAACATTTTTACAATCGGTAAAGAGAATTTTTCTGTTTTCGTCCACGGATCGAAGTAACAGATGTTTAAAACTTTCTCTTCTGTTTTAGTGCCTCACTTAAGGTATGTTCTGTGTAAGGTAAACCCCTAGACCTTAGTCTTGTTTGATAATCCGAGAGTGTGTCCTCGTTGGGATTATCATTTTCTGGAAAAGATTTTCTGCTTCCTGATGGGATTTGGAAGAATTCTGGTCTTGACTGCATTAACGGTTTGGTTTGGATCCGACCGATAACTACTTTTGTGGCCTATTTTTGACACCTTTCTTGACCCTGTACACAAATAAAACACTTTAGTTTTTAATTACTAATTTAAAAGGTCAAAGGGCCTAGGGTCACAAAACATGTCTTAAGTTTGTGTTCGTGAGCTACACATTCGAATAGTAACACACTTATATACCTCGAACGTTATGTTCAGTCATTTTACTTGGGTCAAAGGAAGACTTTAAGTCATTATATTATAGTAAAGATAACATAAATTCACGGAGCCTTTTTTGTATTAGAACTTGAAGTTAGAATTTTAATCATCTTAATTCGATTCTCTAAATATCATTAAAAGAACTCCCAAAAACTTCACAAGAATATCTTGAGACTTAATTTAGATATTTCACTTACGGAGTACTTTTACTATGTTTATCTTACATATCTTCAGGGCAAATATTTAATGTCATTGAACCTTATTTATTTGAGCTGCAGTTTTAAAGTTTCTTGTTTCAGTTCATTGACATCCACACACCAACAGAATCCACACACCAACATGAAATCTTGTTTGACATTGAATACTTTCGTTCAAATTAAAAAAATAAAATAAAAATAATTAAAGATTTAAAACGTACTTTATATAAAATAACAAGATTATTTTTAAAAGGTTAAAAGTTCTTAAAGTACTTACTTAATATTGGTGCTTTGAGGAGATGACTTCGTTTGTCTGAGGTTTGTCCTTTCATAAAGTTGTAATTACCAACAATTATATCAAAGTAAGCTAGAACAGGTGTTTGAGATATTAATTTCGTTTATAAAAAAATAGTTAATCATATATATTTTTTAATATACTAATAATGGATTAACTTAATTTGAAATGATTATTTTAAATACTATTTAGGAATTTTTTTGTGAGATATAGTTACGGTTTTATATTCCGGCTTTAAAATTAGAATTACGAATATATTGTTAAGATTTTCATCTTGATAATTGCCGGTATCTTGAAGGATGGTAAAATATTTTTTTAGATACATTTACTTTCTCACGCAGTGGCGTGTGAGAGTAAATGCTTCTGTGTGCGTAGCCAATGGGCTAGCTACCAACAAACAGCTGTTTTTGATGTTACAGCCGTCGAGAAACAATCCAGGCTTTCAAGAAGGTAATACAGGGACCTGATAACCCATTTGAATGAATAGAAACTTAAATTAATATAATAAATAAGCCTTTTTTCAAACTTAAAAAATGTTTAAATAACTGAAATCCATATGAAGCCAAATTTATTCAGAAATATATTATTCAGAAATATATTATTGAGAAGACGATCAAGTTTATTTAGCAGCGAAACATTGATGTCAGAGTAATACATAGTCAATTATAATCGGTAATAATAGTCTCTAGCAGAAGTAGTTCGGTGTTTGCAGGGAGAACATTTTTATGTCGATACAGAGTTCGTAGTCCCGAGTTCACTTTCTTGTATACTTTGTCTATTTGTGATTTTCAAGATAACGTACAGTCACAGTCCCAAGTTTAGAATTTGAGAATTATTGAAGAATAAAGGAGAAATTGTTTTTGGTATTTTAATAGTGTCAGAATATATTACTTACTCATGTCATATAACAACAAAACAAAATACACAACCTTTCTGTCTTTATCTATTCTACATACCTAGTACAGATATGATTTTGAACGATAAATACTAAGTGATTTATGACGTTCTACTTCTCTTCCTCATTTTACCAATATTAGATTATTTCTCAAATATTTCGAGACAACAGAAATCTAGAACGTCTTATCACTTCCACCGGGTTCACAAACAGACAGTCATTTTTGAGTCGTGACTGTAATTAATATCTTAAAACATTAACAGTATGAGAAAATCAGGCAGTACCTACAATGTTTTGTTGAATAAAAAATAATATGGATTATTAAGAGTACCTAATTATTAGAGATTCTTCGAATAGTGGTTTTACCGAATAACCGAATACCAAATACTATTAGGTTTAAATTTTACCGAACCGAATACAAATAGTGAAAAAGATGCCGAATACGAATACTTTTAGAATATTCAAGACAAGGTGTTAGAGGTCACAAAAATTTCCTCGTAAAATATAATAATATAATATTTTATTCACTTAAGAAAATATTATAAAATATATATTTAGTTACTTAAATTCATTTCTATTCATAATGGACTATCTTGTCTATTTTGTAATATATAAAATGTAATTTAGAACACGTTAGTGTTAGGGTCCTTATTGTTATGTACTTGTCAAGAAACCCGAAGTTTTTGTGAGGTCTTTGAAATATTTTAATACATATTACCAACATCATTATTAGCATGACTTTGTAAGCACTTTGAATATAAAATATCTTATTATATAAATAAAACCATCTCAAGAGTATTTGTACATATATAAGCCTCAAAGAGTATTCAAACAATGTTACATAGCTTTTATTTCTTATTCTGTTACATTTTAAAATGTCAATACTAGAAAATCTGCGAAAGAGCATCTCTCTAAAAAGCTTTCAAAAGTTTGATGGAAAATTCTTATAAGAGTTTGTAATTGACTTATTATATATTGTCTAAAAAATAATCTTATAATAACAAATATAATATAAATATATGTTTAGAAATTCATTTCAATAAATAAATTATAAATTTTGTTATTTAAACGTCACATAAATGGAATAGTGTTCTAACTTTTTCCTTGTCTGAGATTGTTATCCAAGAAAGGACTTGAAGATTGATAAATAAATAAGTCCATCAACCACCAGACGAAGACATAAGCTCACAAATTAAAACTTCCTGAAGAATACAGCTATAAATTAAATAATTTTAGTAGGTTTTAGTTCTGGTTTTGACGAGAGACCACCGTCATCAATAATTTGAAATCATTTTACTTTATACAAAGTGAAAAGAAAGTGACAACTTTCGTTCCGCTGCGCAAAACGAAGTGGCCGCTATCCGCCTTCGTCGGACAGAAAAATAGCAAACACACCTCGGGCAATAAGAAAGAAAGCCTCAGATCACATGTTAGTCGATAAGATAATTACATGTTATCTGAGACATTTCTTATTTTTCCTCCCTAGGTGTATAATTATACTATAACGTTACACTACTGTCATTAAGTAAGTTTTGAATGATAATTTCTTATTCTCTTTATAAATTTTAAGTAATATACCTAAATGACATGCAATTATATGCATGCATATTAATTGGTTTTGTTCCATATACTAAAATCATTTCAAGGTGAGATTGACGTATGTTATTCCATGATGAATTGAAACGTAAAAAAAATCTACTGACCTTGTAGTAATGAACTAATTGTTAAACCTGTAAAAAAGTTCAATTACAACTAAACTGACATCTAACAATAATTTAACACACTTGAAACATACATTAAATTATTTATAGAAATGTTTAGCTATTTAATATATTTTAATTTTAAATAAATATATATTAAAATATCGTATAGCGATTAGTAGGAAGGGCCACAGAACGGTATATTAAACTTTCTTGTGTTATAGCATTATATTATACCCTTGTATATATAAATAATAGCATTTAGATAAATTCTATTATTAATTAGATTGGAAACAATTATTAATAAGTTGCCATAGTGCCATCTACATGGTTTAAATTTAATATTTTTATTTCTATTGATACAAAAACGATATACTTATACATTGCTTCATCCATAAATTCTTAGAACGCCTAAAAGAAACAATACAACTTGATTGAATACGACCTCAACCAAAAACATCATAGATTACGCAGATTCTACTAAAAGTATGAGTTTACTAGTCTTCATTGTATAAATAAATAACAATTTACATTTTTTACTAACCACCAACATAAATCTCGTTAAGAAGCAAAAAAAAACAATTACTTGGAGTGAAGATATTGTATATAAAAATAAATCTGACGTGCGAGAAAGAGACAGAAGAGACAGACGAGAAAATAAATCTGACTACATTAGGATTCAACTTTCACTTAAGCTCATCTCTAAGCCTTTCCGCCTACATCCGATATGTGAGTATATTAAACATTCTATAAATATATTAAACATTCATATATTTATCATTTTCGGCTATTATAATATTCTAATAGAACTTGTAAGGAGAAGTAGAAATATTAATTAAACTAAATATTCAAAATACAACATTCTATAGTTCTAGAAAGTTTCGCTCACCTTTTAAAGTTTATAACCAAATATATTTTACAACTAAATTTATATACTTTAAAGCTTTTGGCGGTCAATGACATCTAATCAATTGTATGCTTCATATTGCTCAAAGTAATATGTCTGAAAGTTAATGAAATTCAAATTGTATTATTTTGTAATATATTTTATTGTAATAAAGTATGCTATTTCAAAAGTTTATGCCAGATCGCAGTTCGAATAATAAAATTCAGGGAATGTTCAGTATTCCACTTTTGAAATCGGTTTGAATTCCGTTTATGTATTCAGGTTTCATTCACATTGCAGATACATTTGTTAGGAAAATAAATGTTCTCTGAACTAATCAATACAAGAATGAACTCTTAAGAAAATTTCAAACATGGACTAGTTTTATTAACTACTACAAAGTGGTTATTAATCAATAAAATAGGTTTTCTTAAAAACATTTAAGTAAAAGGATCAATTTCTTTCCTTATAAATAATTCAGACATAATTATACTAAACTCATTAGCATTCACAGACTAAACCGTCACGACTGTCCTTAAGTACTGACTGCCTACAAGGGCACAAGGGTACAAGGGCAGGACTATTATTGTTATTGTTACAAACCTTACCCTACAATTTGCCCCTCATTGTCCTACTTTTTATGTTAATACTTCACTGTCATAGTTGTCTGTTTGTTGGAACTCACTGCCGCCTTCAATAACTTTCCGCTTTCTTGAACGGAATCTTTCCATATTTTTAAATAACAATAAAAAATATTTTATCGCAATAATGACGTCTGTTAATAAACTTCTACTAATTATAATATTATTAATGAGTTTTATATGTATATGTTTATTATTTATTTTTTATATTATTTTGTCTTTTCGCTATATGAATATCTACAATATCTTCCGCTCAAATTATTATTAGCAGTAAAACTGGGTTTAAACTTTTAATTTACACAAATTACAGACTATATGTATGGGTTTTTCCTGTTTTAGAGTTCAATGAAGTATTTATTTATTTATAAAGAACTAAAAAAGAAGGAATAAAATTGCAAATAGTGTAAAAATCTCATTCAATAAGATTTAAAACATTTTTTTTAAAATTTACTTTCTTGTACAAAATCGAAAGATCATAGAGGTTCAAACACATCATCATCCTGCCCTTATCTCAATTAGTTAGGTTCGACTGAAAATATATTTTTTCTCTTAAAATACCTTTTAAGGAATTTAGAATTTTACACACATTTTTAGTACCTTCCTTTGGAATGCGGGTTGGTTTTGATGAAGCATTATTTTTGCCGAAATTTTAAAAATAAATTAAATTTTTGGATCGGAATTGTATTCTGTGTTGTGGTACTATTGTCAACACGATTGTCACGATATGATGTTGGACAACTCGATTTTTATTAAACACGTTAATTAAGATTCTTTCAGGTAAAAAACAAACAAATTACCTTTTCGAATGAGTCTTAAAGAACATTTTACAAAGGTATTCTAATAATTCTTCATATTGAAATGTACAACAATATTTATTATTATTATGAACGAACAACTTTCTTAGATCATTATACAAATAATTATAATGAATGCAGAAAAATGTTCTTGACTTCTGTTGATATTTATATACAAAATATATTTTTGAATAGGTTCCGTTTAAAAAATATTTTTATTTTCGTCATGATATAGTCAAACATGTACGAGGAGTACTAATTGACTGTGGTAAGTAAGTATGAAGGGAGAAAATTCCCTAATCAAACATTAGGTCTTAAGTGCTCAATTTAAAAGCGAGAGTCAACTTCTATTCGAGAGCTACTCTGAAATATATATAAAAATGTAATATTTAGTAGTAGTTACTTGTTATGAAATGTATATTTATGAAGAGCTCTCAATATTAAAGATAAGATTTGTTTTACAGCAGAAGATTTATACAGAAGAAGTACGTTCGTTAACGATGGTGTCCACATTACAAAATTTTCATCGTTTGTATACGTCTTTGCTATTATTACTTTTTTTTTGTAACTAATTGTGGTACGTAAAATAAATAAATTTTTTTTTTGTAACTAATTGTGGTACATGAAATAAATAAATATTTTTTTCGGAGCTAATGAATGATGACTGAAACTGTATGATTTAATATCGTTATTTCGTTATTTGCCTTGTTAACGTACTTGCATTTTAAATTCATCCCTTATTTAGCGGTCCCCCGACGCAACGACTTCAATTAGTACATAATAATGTTATTTTTATCCTTTATTGACGTCATCTTGTATTTTTTTTAAATATTAATTTTAATTTTATTTTCTTCTTTTTAAAATATTTTTTTTTCCTTGTTATACTAAATAAAATCACGAGTACACTTATTTTACTTGTTTAGGTTTTAACTATCAATATTGTATAAGAATCCTTCACCAGAACCAATAAAAGCTCCATATCTTGGAGACGGCTGCTTCTATTTCAACCAAACATAGCTAAGAACCATATCGACAAATCAAGCTTTCGATAAAAAAATGCATTCAAGTCCGTGCATGCGTTTGGCTGCTACGTTGCCACAGACAAACACACAGATACAAAGATACACAGGTCAAACTTATAACACTCTTTGGGTCGGGGGTAAAAAACCATTAAGCTGAATCTTATTTATTGGGATAAGGACAGTGTGACGATTTGTTTGAATTTGTCGTATTATCATTGCTACCTTTAATTTTGCATAAGTATGATAAGAAGTAAAAAGAAAATATTTGATTCTATTTCAAATGCTTCTGAATAGTCTTTCGAGACATATTTATGCAATTCTCTTCTATATTTCTCTTCTTTCAATGTTTCCCAAGGAAAGGTAGATACTTTTACGAATTTCAAATCAATAAAAAGATAAAATAGTTTATATAATATATTTTTAAATTCTGAATCTTTCTGTCTGAATTAAATGTAGCAAGTGTCCTTATTGCTGATAGCATTATCTTTGGGTAGAAGACATTGTAGATATATGAACAGAAAGACAAGGTAAATTATTTGTACTGAACATATATATAGTATAACAATTTAATAAATATTATTCATACTTACAAATACATAAAAAATATACACAGACTTGTAAATAGACACTTGCACATATACGTCTCATAAATATATATTTTTTGAAGAAAGTTTATGAACACTAATCATTGCTGCGACAAACATATTTTTTATCGTATTTAAAAAAATATTTATGATTTCTGTTCAAGAGAGCGAAAAGTTAATAAAGATGGCAGTGAGTTTTAACAAGCAGACAACTACGATGATGAAGTAGGTATTTACATAAAAAATACAACAGTGAGAGGAAACTTGTAAAATAAGTTATATCCATAAATGTGATTAAGTATATGAATATTTATCAATATAGGCAGGACTCAAACCTTCCGACTCATTAAGTTCCCAGGTTCTAGTCCTACTCGTGAAAACTTTTAATACTATATTTATTAGAAGAAATATATCTTTTAAATAGCTACGCTCGTTCGCTTGACTATACTATGGTTTTCTATTCATAACTGTAATTTATAATTAGTGTTTCATGCTGTACACAGTCGAACGCTTTTGATAAATCACAGAAAATACCAAACGAGTCTTGTAATTCATCCTAGTCCAAAATATTCAGCAATAACTCAACACCAGCATTAGTGTTTGAGCAATCAAGAGGGAATCCGAACTATTTTTATATAATAGTTTTTTTTTTATAATATATTGAACAATTTATAAGGATAATTTTCTAAAAGATCTTACTACTATCTTGCGGGTAATACTGAAATTGTTCATTAGTTAATTAGTTTTAATGTACTTTCGGATTTCAATAATGGTGTTGTTTCATTATGTTTTATTAGATCAAGAGAAGTACCACAATCTATTCAGTTATTAAATATTAACGCAAATCTAACGCAACAATCTTTATTAGTGGCCTATGTACGTTAAAGTATTTTCCTCACATATTCCCATCATTTATGGAATTGAATCCATTGTACGAATTACCAACCTGGTGGTTATTGAAATTAAATATTAATTTTTGACTTGTAAATCAGTACTCAATGGCTTAAAAAATATTTATATGAAAAGTGTTCATAAACTCCTTACTTCTCATATACTTACTTAATATTCTGATGCCCTAGGATACAATTTACATTATTATTACTTATATTCATTTTAACTAACATCGTACAATGTATCAAATCATTAAGTACTACTATTGTATTTATTTGGCATTATATTTAAATTAATAGTCTAATAGCATTTAGTTCGTGATTTTATCACAGCCACAGGAACAGTTAATAGTTCGAGAAAAGTACCGTGTTGGATTTATGAGGGACACTTATATCAAAAATACCTAAAGACTACCAATGAGCCAAGACTAAGAATGCGAAATTCTTTTTACCAAAAAAATAAACACTATATCTACTAATAATACTTTTGTTATCCTAAATACCTTTATTAGTTCTTGCAAAGGTTAATTCAGAAACATTGCGAAGGCTTCAAGATGTTATTAAGTTTGTTTTAATATAACAAACCCACTTATTTGACCTTTAAAATAAAATGATCAAGCAATATATTTTATGTTTATTTACGTTTATTAAAACGATCTGATGTAGTAAACATAAGGATTAGAAAATATATATATTGGTTTATTATTAATTTTATATTTGTTTATTATTTTAAATAAGTTGAATCATTTTTGTTAGACATTTTCTGATAAGTAACATTTATCAAGTTACAATTATTAAATTCTCCAATTCTTAACATTATCGTCTGTAAAAGTATGAATCCATATTTATTTTTTTTAATTTAATTATACATATAATACATATGATATATTTAAATAACTTATGTGGCCTACAGATATGTATATTTATATATGAAAGACAGTTCCTTTACTTGGTGTTTGAACGAATTACGACTTGGGGCTTTTCTTATCTGTTCCGGTAATTCGTTCCACAGTCTTACAGTGGTTATAGAAAATGAATTGGATAAGAAACCAGTACAGTAAGGGGTGTTTGGAGAAATAACTTGCTGGAAGAACGAAATAATCTGTCATGTAAATTCGCTAAAAAGGAAAAATTGCATTTTAAATAAACAGAGTAGAAGGATTAAACAAAGATTTAATAAATCACCCAGCCATTTTAACTTTGACCTACAGTCCTATAGTACCTATAGTAGTATATAGTATATAGAGATATGGTCAAACTTACGTAGTCCGAAAATGAGGTGCATAAACTTATTAAGTAGGCGATAATATTTATTTTGGAGAACTTCATTAGCGTCGACATAGTACCCAGCAGTAGAGTATAGGCAGCAGTACCAAGTTTACCAGTTGTAACTTAGCCCGATGGGGAAAGTATATTTTGTAATGTATGTCACAGTTCCTTAAATATCTAGTTATAAATAAAATTATTCCAAGAAACTGAATTTCATATAACTTTCTCGATTTCGTGATTCTTATAAAACTCACGTGGGCGCCAAATAATGTTGAGTCTTTCACATTTTTATTATTATATAATGTACTAGCTATTACTATGCCTGGTTACGGGAAATAAATTTCAATAAGGAGTTGTTGCCCAAATTATACATTTTAGATGTAGGGATATAAAGGTGCAGGTACAAAGGCAGATATAAAGGTGCAGGTACTTAAAATTTAAAGTTTAAAATTTAAATGCGTTTTATGGTTGGCGGGTCAAGATTACACATCAGTAAAACTGGAAATCCAACCTTTAATTTTAATTTGTGGGAGGGTACTCCTGTTAATTCTAAAGAATTTAAGAATTCAACGGCATAAACAATGCTGTCGTTACTGCTCATAACGTGTCTAAGGATTCATAAATTTTTGATTCGCCTGCTACCGCTTGCAATATATTCAAGTTAATTTTATTTAAAGTTAGTTATTTTTTGGAGACAAAACTGCTCTCTCACATAATCACTCCTGATCATTCATGTTGCTCTCCAAATTCGGGAAAACTTTCGCAATCAAGTCTGCCTTCGGGGTAACTGGATGGCAGAATTAGTCATTGAATTCAATTTGTCTACCTCTATCAGTTACGACTCGACTTTCTCCAATTTCCAGCAGCTTACTTGCATAAGTACCAGATTCCTGGTTATTATAAAAATGAACTCGCATGTAACATGTCAAATAAAACTTTTGAACTCGGGTTCATATCGTTTATGATTTCAGGCAGGCATTGATTTCGTCAGCCAGTGTGCCTCTTTCAATAACTGGCAACATTTGTCTGAAATCACCAGTTAGCTAATAAAACAACAACTTCACCCATCATAGTCTGGTTGCCGCGAATATCTTTTAAGCTGCGATTTACCGCTTCTATTGCGCGCTTATGGGACATAATGCATTTATCCCAAACGATCAACTTGCACTGTTACAAGAGACCGCCACGTCTCGCTACTCTTGCAGATGTTACACGTTGGAGCCTGCACAGTAGTTAAGTTCAAAAGCAATTTGAACACTGGATGTGCTGTTCGTTCGCCAATAATAACCATTGCACAGATATCCGAGGATGCTACTGCAAGAGATATTTTACGGTTCTTGCGGAGATGGGCCAACGAAAGGTTCAAAACAAACGTCTTGCCTATTCCCGGTACATCCAAGAAAAAGAGTCCTCCTTCTTCACTGTTAATGCTGCGCAAAATCGTGTCAACTTGGTGTAGCTGCTTTGCAAAAAATAAAAGGATCCTCCAAGGCATCATAAAATCTATGCGTATCGGCGATTCTGGAGAGTCGTCTGTCGCGCGCAGCTCTATATCTCGATGGGCAGTGGGGTTGGTACCCGCTACAACAGCAGGTATTTCGTTGGTAACGGGAAAATTGTCGCGCGCTCCTGTTGGCCGCGAGGCACTTGGGCGAGGTGGAACACTACCCTGCAACTTTCATCAGGAATATCTTGAGGGCAGTTTTAAATTCGTGCACGTTAATACGTTGTGATTGTTAAAAATACTTTGTATTTTTTTCTACGGTTTCCCTGCGTACGCCCTAAATAAATTGCGTTCGTCTTTCTACCCGTGCATCCTCATCGGCTATAAAATAGATTTGCCGAATTTGCGACACCAGAAAACTTGTATTTTATTACAGATTTAAACCGATCCTTTAATCGAGTGGTTAGCGCAGACGCCTAACGTACCACGGCGCAATGGGGCTCGGGTTCGATTCCCGGCAGAGGCAGGCATTTATGTTCTGAGCATAGATGTCTGTGTTTATGGGTTTGGTCGTTTATTAAATATATTCTCAGTATTTATATGTGTATTTCTATGTATTTGTATCATTGTCTAACACCCTTTTTTTTTTTCGTTTTTAGCGTTGGAAAAATGCGTTACGCATCGTTTCAATCATCATTCAATTCTGTTTAAAAGTTTTATAACAATGCTTGAAGTAAATTTTCAATTGACCATAACTTTTTTTCCCTTAACCGATTTTGACGAAACAAAGTTTTGACAACGCTCCAGATTGTATATAATCTGAACCGCGTTCAAATCCGTTGAGTAGATTCGACGTTATAAAATAACAGACAGACAGGCAGACAAAGATTCAAAAGTTCTGTTACTCATTAGTTTTTTGGAAAAATATTTAATGTACAGACACTCGATTTATACTGTCTTTACTCTATATTTGAGATTATTTATTTAATTACAGATATAATTTACATTTATGAACATAAAATCTTCAATCGGGCTCAACATATCTTTGATATTGTACCAATAATATATTATTACTCATATATTTTAATACAACAGAAATATCAAACTTCCACGGGGTTCAAAATGTTTCAATCACATAAGAATAAATGTAATTAGTATCTTAAAACATTAACACTATTACAAGACCATGATTAAATGTACAGAAAATATCGATTATTATGGCACTGAATCAATATCCTTACTATAATATAATGACTTAAAATCAAATAAAATGTTGACCGTTGACCCAAATAAAACGCCTGAACATACAGTGCGAGGTATATAAATGAGTTACTATTCGAATGTCTACTGTTCTGTCTGTCTGTCTCACAGACACAAACTGAAGAAATATTGTGTGATTCTAGATCCTTCTTTGACCTTTTAATTAATCAATTAAATATCCTAAGGTTTTGCTACACTTATTAGTCTTGCTAATGTTTTGCTATTATGTTATAGCAGGAATCGTCTCTTTATTTTTAAAATGCTTAGGTTGCATACGTATTTTACTTAAGTGTTTTATTTGTGTCAGGGTTAATAAAGGTATTAGCGGGCACAAAAATTCTTTTGGGGGCTACGCTCTCGGAAGTTTCCTCGTCATATGTTATTAATATAATCGATAAAATGTAGTTATTTGTTGATATTAATAAAGACTTTTAATATCCCATACATACTACACTAACATTATTACCTTTTAATAATAAAACAAATAAACTCCTTTCAATATATTCGTGAATGTCATGCCACTTTTTCAATTGTTGAGATTCAGACGATTTTTTTACATAGAAAACGCAGACATACATAATATAAATGTATATCTGTGTGCATTGTGTGTTTCATAAATATGGGCAGCAGCTTTTAGGTCTAGACCGGTTTGCAAACAAAGATAAAGTTAATAATCTGAGAAGATTTGTGTTTGGGTATGTAAGTGAAACTTAAACATTAAAATTTATCTACCCACATAGTAGGGGAATTGAAGTGTAACAAAACAACGCACAAACATTTATTTGATCTAGATATTGTTATTTAAGAAAGATATTGTATTCTTATTATGTTTTACTATCATAAGCCCACTCGTCTTACTTCTAAAACAAGATATTTTAGTGCTAGAATTTCATCTAAATAATATTTGGTTTTAATAATAATAATAAGTTAGCAACACAGGCACATTTTGTTTTTTTATTATTTAAAGACAGCAACGCATCAAAATACAGTTTAAGAACCAAAGATCGTAGAGATGATTGAACTTGTTCCAAATTGTTAATAAATTCAATAAGTTCGGAAGTTATATTAAAGAACATCCATAAACTTGTTAACTTAAAAAAGTTTCACTGAATCTTGCTTTTGTGCTTTAAGATGTTTCTTGTTGTGTTTATTATTTTACTGAAGCTGTGCTCTCTGATTCTATCAATAATAAGGTTGAGGTTTCATAAGCTTTGAACAGTAATTGTTATTGTTAGCTTTTACACAAAACAAACTGTGTTTAGAAAGTGAACTATAATTGAATTTTACTATAGTAAAAGTAGTAGTATAGTATATAATTCTAAAGACAGAGTTTCGTGAATTATTTCTTTGGTATCACGATGTGTATGATGATTCTAAAGATATTTGCATACTGAGAATATACATACTTATAAAATAAACGTCGTGTGAAAGGAGTAAGAACGAAAAAAGAAACTTCCTTAACATATTTTGATATATTATTGGCATTATTACACTTTGAGAAAAGACTAATTTCAGATGAGATTAGTTTCTCAAATATTCACTTTATAATAAAACTAGGGGTCGCCCGCGCGGTTTTTAGTGTTTCCTCAGCGCGAAACTTCCTTAACATATTTTGATATATTATTGGCATTATTACACTTTGAGAAAAGACTAATTTCAGATGAGATTAGTTTCTCAAATATTCACTTTATAATAAAACTAGGGGTCGCCCGCGCGGTTTTTAGTGTTTCCTCAGCGCACGCGAGGAAAGCTCTCAAAAAAGAAATCTTTTCTCGTTTTTGCAGCATCTTTCATTGCTGCTTGACTTCTATAAGTCACAGCGAGATGACATATATCCTATAGCCTTCCTCAATAAACGGACTATTCGACACAAAAAGAATTTATCAATTCGGGCCAGTAGTTCCAGAGATTAGTGCGTTCAAAAAAACAAACTCTTCAGCTTTATAAAATTAGTATAGATAACCTATTAAATTTTATAATATTGTAGTTTGAAGATCTCAATTATATACTAAGAAAAGACAATCAATTATTCAATACGGCTATCTTTCTTTATTTTTAAGCGGATCAAGCTTTCCAGAAATAAGCGATAAGTTTTTAATTCAATCGCATTATGAGATAAGAATGTAAAGTGTGTCGCGTTTAGTTACTGCCACTGTAGAGAAAACAAAATAGTTGATACCTAAAAAATAATTACAATGTAATATATATTTATACTAGCTTTCTCACTTCCCTTTTTTTGTATTGGCTTCTATATGACTTATTTTAAGTGAAACAATCAAAATTACGACATCGGCAGACATGTCATGTCAAAAGTATATTTAAAGTTTTTAATAAGGATACAATATTAGGTACTGTAATTATTTTTATACGTCTCTTGTTTTTACTTTAACGTCCATTTAAATACTTCTTAAACAGAGTACTTAATAACTATTCTAACCATATATCACACTTACAGATTTTCATTGAACATAATCAAAATATTATCATGTAAACTTGAGAAATTCTGAGCTACACAATCGACGTTATTTTCACCATCAACTTGCAGGTCTAGTTTTATTTTAAAAAAATCTATTTTAAATGATAAACGTTTAATTAGCTGTATGCATTAACAAATTTTTGAATACTGAACATTCACAAAAGCCATTTTTGAAACGGTCTGCACGGTTCCATATCAGAGTGCGCCGGTAGACCGTACGACCGCAAACGCGAAGACCCTATATTTTAAATCTGTAATATCTTCGAAAATATTCATTAAAATTACATGCTGCAAGGGGCTATATTGTTCCATATTAAATGTAAAATGTATTTAAGTTACTTAATTAGAAACGGATTAAAGCTGAATTCGGATTAAAATGAATTCTGTTAGTTATTACTTTACATCCTGGTATTTTTTTAATATTTTTAATGTACAAAGACTACTCCTCTACAGATTTATTACATGTACAGAATAAGATTTTCATGGTACCTATTACGTCATTGACATAAATAGTCATAACTTTTTTATTTCTTAACCGATTTAGATGAAATAAACACTAAATGTTAAGTGAAGACTGTAATAATATATTTCCGAAAACCGCATTCAAATTGGTTAAGCCGTTTCTGAGATTAGCGTGCACAAACATACAGACATACAGACAAACAGACAAACTGAAAAACCATTGTTTTGGGTTCTCTTGCTCTTATAAAGCTCCCCTATGATGTTTTTTTTTATTCCATGTACAGGAATGGCTCAGTGACGATTTTATTATATGTATAGATATTATATTTTAATTATAGTCTGCCCTTTTGAAAGTCTATTAACGGATAAAAAACCTTCAAATGCAGAGAAACATCCTAAATTTTTGCAATTTTCAAATTCAAAAGCTTTTTGTTACATGGATGTTTCGTTGACGTATACTTTGAACACTTAAGAGTCAAATATTACTTAATATATACATATAATAAAATGGTTACTGATCGAAAACTATACATGGAAAATATTTAAAAAATAATGATAGGGAGCCTTTAAAAGAGCAAAAGAACTAAAAACAATGGTTTTTCATTTTGTCTGTATGTCTGTATGTTTATGCACTCTAATCTCAGAAACGGATTAATCGATTTGGATGCAGTTTTCGGTAATATATGGGATTCACTGTACAATTTGTGTTATATTTTATTCCAATCATTTAACAAATAAATTTATAATCACTTATTTTCCTACTATTGCGGTAAGACATTTTTTGAACCTATTTTTTTTTTTATATTTCAGGTAAGAACAGAAGTTACGTATTGATAGTAAATATTGATAGTACGTATTGATAGTACATATTGATACTAAATATTGATAGTACGTATTGATCGTACAAATGGACAGTAAATATTGATAGTAAATTTTGATAGTAAGTATTGATAGTAAATATTGATAGTACATATTGATAGTAAGTATTGATAGTACATATTGATAGTAAATATTGATAGTACGTATTGATCGTAAATATGGATAGTACATATTGATAGTACATATTGATAGTAAATATTGATAGTACATATTGATAATAAATATTGATAGTACGTATTGATAGTACATATTGATAGTACGTATTGATAGTAAATATTGATAGTAAGTATTGATAGTACGTATTGATAGTACGTATTGATAGTTAATATTGATAATAAGTATTGATGGTAAATATTGATAGTACGTATTGATAGTACATATTGATAGTACGTATTGATAGTAAATATTGATAGTACGTATTGATAGTACATATTGATAGTTAATATTGATAGTAAATATTGATAGTACGTATTGATAGTCCATATTCATAGTCCTCCCGTCAGGGAATAATAATATACTTTTCAGTTACTCAGTACTCAGTTATTAAACAGTTCTACTCACGAAAATTATATCTGTAATTAATAAACTAAACTCTAACTAAATAAAATAAACTCCAACTACACGCAAAACACGCAAAAACTACTTGCCGGAATTAGTTGAAACTTAAAACAGGTGTCTCTATCGAAATCGGAATCTATGCGTACGAAGTCACAGGTACAGCTAGTTTAAATATAATATTATTTATTATTTGACATTGCCATGGTAACGCAGTCCGTCGTAACCAAAGTGAAACATTCCAAAATCACCACCTACTTACTCATTAAAAATTAATCCAAAAACCATTTTCCAGTGGAGTGTGAATCTAAACAATTCTCAAGTCCCCTTGAACACACACAAAGAATTTCATAAAAATCGGTCCAGTCGTTTTGGAGGAGTTCAGTGACAAACACACGCACACAAGAAATATATATATATATATATATATATATATATATATATATATATATATATATATATATATATATATATATATATATATATAAAGACAAGCGGACCCGACAGACGTTGTCTTGTACACGCGTCTTTAATTTAAAAATGAAACTTAAAAAAAAAATATATTAAAAAGTTATCACAATGTCTAACGTCATTACATGTACATTTTTCATAATTCGACCAATCGATACCGTATGAATATGTAAATAAAAATTTTTTGTTTGTTCCAATATTTTTTTTAAATTTCACTTTTTACTTAGCGAAGCCCGTATCGGGCCGCTAGTACTAAAATATTTTTCTTATTTCTATCGCAACGCCAACTGTCAGGGCAGACTATAATTATAATATTATTTAATATTTGACATTGCCATGGTAACGCAGTCCGTCGTAACCAATGTGAAACATTCCAAAATCACCACCTACTTACACATTAAAAATTAATCAAAAAACCATTTTCCAGTGGACCAAACTGTGAATCTAAACAAGTCTCAAGTCCCCTTGAACACACACAAAGAATTTCATAAAAATCGGTCCAGTCGTTTAGGAGGAGTTCAGTGACATACACACGCACACAAGAAATATATATATATAAAGATGTTTATAATATTTTGAGTACTTTATTACAGACTTGAGTTTATTATATTAACAATTTAAAAGTATTTTTATGCCATCTCAATATAGGTAAATGGTTATTGTGGAAATAAAACAACTATGTTATTACAATTTTTTTTATTCATAAAAATGATATTTTATTTTGTACATATAACATTTCCACGTCTAATTACATTAAAACTTTGTCAGACATTATTTTTTACAGTTTACTTCACATAATTATATTTATAAATAGTAAAAAATTTGAATTTCTATAATACGATATGAAAATAAATATTTTTAAGGATTATGCTTCTTTACAACCTTTAAGATTTGTAATGGCCAACCCCAATAGTGTAACAAAACTAAGAGATAGAGTTTAGTAGTCAGTAGTTATCTATCTGTGGCTTGTAGCTGTCTCAATAATAGAAAAATATATTCTCTATCTCTAGTTAAAAATAAAGATACCTTTTCTTATCACTGGTAGGTCAAAAAGTTGCTAGTATGTTATAAATTAACTGTTACATCCGACCACATTATATACAACACATATACTATAATATGGTATATATAGTATACCATATATATATATATATATATATATATATATATATATATATATATATATATATATATATATATATTATGCAAACCTGTTGAATTGTATACTTTAATGACATATACAGGGTTATTTTTAATTAGTTGAGCACCTTTTGCAGGCAGCCTCTCTACATCAATCCCAACAACATTTGTTCTACGACTTTTAAAAAATCTTGATAAATAACTCAGAATAAACGAAACAAAAAAATTTTTGCTCCCTCGATTATTTATTACTCTGTATTTTGTAAGCAGTCTAAAGTATAGGTCGCGGCAGTCTAGCGCTGTACGAAATTTGTAAGGTACCACGCACGTAATACTATTATAACTTATTATTATTTTTTGTTTTATTTCAAACAGTATGTAATAATTACCCAATCGTCGTATTGTGTATTAAAATTGTTAACAATTAATCAAGGTAGAATCAGATTATTTACAATAATACAATGTGTTATTTACAAAAGGATTCAATATTTACAAATTACCTCTTAAATTTATATCTCGTCGATACCGGTGCAAAATAGTCCCCTTCATATCCAACACAAAGACCACTCTAAAAATCAACTGTTCACCGACTCCTCTTACCACACTTAGCCAGTACTCGCACTATCTTGGTGTACTCGATATTTGTGTTACGGCATCACAGTACTGTTTTCACTAATCGAAATTCGGTTACCGAGTAACGGGAATTAGCGGGTCGCGCGGCACACGCTTATCTAATTGACCGTGACAAACGACGACTGGATCAAGTTCAAACGTGCATCGCCGCCGCTGCATCACCCCGCCACCCCGCGCCCCGCTGCTCGTGTCCTTGGCACGTATTTTGCCTACGCAAGGTGCGTGGCCTCTCTTTGCTCAAGGTTGCGAGTTTGTTAAATGCTCGTTCAGAGGCAGTAAACAAATTTTGTATGGGAAAAACTAAATTTTTAAAACTATTAATTTTAAAAAGTCGTAGAACAAATGTTGTTAGGATTGATGTAGAGGGGCTGCCTGCAAAAGGTGCTCAACTAATTACAAATAACCCTGTATATTCAAGTTATTGCACATTGTATTAACTCAATTATTCATGACTATTAAAATTAAAACCTATTTTTGTCCAGAACTATATTATTTTTCTCCGACTGTGTGTTATTTACAATCCAGATTGGAACGGGTTCAGAATTTGCGCTCGGCATTAGTGATGTCTCTTGAAAAGCCACGGTGTATTGACGTCTGTTCACGTACTGCTGTCAAGATAAGACATCTTATTGTGAATTATTAATGAAAAGAAAACTTATATATTCATATAGGTTTAGGTTATATTTTGTTCTGTAAATACCTACTAAAAGATATTACAAAATACATGATGTTACAACCTTATTTCATTCAATACATCAAATAATTTATTGCAGTTAGTATTTATTGCTGCTGACCTCGTTATACAAACAGATGGAATGCAATCAATAGTCCAGAATATATAGAGAAGAAATAATATAATTATGTATTTACATTTGGAATGTTCAATAAATGGTTTATCACATGCTAAATATTAATTTAACCGATTGTATTTACGTACCCATATTTGGCTTGACTTCGGGTTCCCGGTTTCGGAATTCCTATTAATGAGCTCGTAACATGGCAGACTCGCGGATTGAATATAGCCGGGTAAATATATATTTAATAGTCTCTATGGTTTACGGAAGTTTAAGTAAAGAAATTATCATAAGCTATAAATAATTTAATTTCCAGATTCCGGTCAGAATTCGCAAACAAAAACAATGAATTCTATACATATAACAAAGAACAAATAAATCATTTTTTTATCAAGGACATCGAACTCGGTAAACTAGAACTAGAATAAATATAGACTACCTTCTACTATATTAATAGGCAAGATAATAATACAATATTAATAGCTATTATTAGCTTAAGTGTTTTCAATAAACGGTAAAAATAATCTGCTCATATTTTTTACATAGAAGGTTCTATGATTTTCTTTTTTATTGAACAATCTGCTTGCATACTGTATTATATAATTTATCTCGTATATATTTTTTATTCGACATCCCATTTTATTGTAAGTTCTAGATTGATACAAACTTATTTTATAAAGCCGATCAAATATATAGGTAAAGCTATTTTCATAAAAAAATTGTTTTCTTTAAGATACTCTTTAATTATACATTGTAAAAACCTTTTTTTTTCTATTGCAATACTTCTAACACTGATGATAATACTTTGGTTAAATACACTTACATTTCCCGGCTGAATGATTTCCTTTGTTCTTACTTTACATCCGTAATTATCTGGACCAGATAATGTAGCTGTAGGAATAATAAATAAAATATATATTATATAAATACTAATTAGTATTACATAAGGCCTAATGTTTCAACTTAACAAAACCTTGAAGTTATTTTTCCAATAAAAAAATTTTTTTTGTGTGTTCAAGAGGTACGTAACAATTTTTTTTATTTAAAATTTATTTTTAAATAGAGTTTTTGAGTATAAATATGTTTCAGAAGTTAAAAGTTATCTGACGTGTTGCAAATAGAAATTCTATGAATATTAAATTTATATACATTGACATTGTTTTATATTATATTGATATACCCACCGTTAACTTTCGGTACATTAGCATGAAAGCAGAACACCTTCCTTATACTCCGATTAATGATATTCATATCCATAGTGTATGAGCCATAAACGAGGGGATCCATACAGGAATTTGATACCGCCATGATGAAGAATAGGTCCTGGACTTTGCCTGATACGTGCACGGCTGATTCACGGTCGAACATGTACCTGGATTAGGGAGAACTGGGTTACTATCAGGTTTTGAAGGAAAAGCAGTTCAGATGTGATTCCCTATGAAATGGTGGTTCAGACAAAATTAACTTTTATTCATAAAACCTACTTGTCCTTTTTATAATATATAAAATGGAATCTAATCTAGAACCCGTTAGTGTTAAAGTGTTGTTGTGTCTGTGATGCTAATGTTATGTACTTAGCAAGGTACTCGCTTTTGTGAAGCCTTTGATACACATTAGTGGATTTTGGCGCCATCATGATTACAACAACCTTAATATACATTTTGGTCAGAACTGGAAATTAAATAAAATAACTTGTAAATAAAATTGCATTAAGAACATTTTTAAAATATAAAAATAATATATTTCAACCTAATAAGAAATAATGTTTCGTTGCTTCTAATATGTTTTGAGTTTTAGAACTAACAGCATACACATTTTGAAAGGTACTTTTTAGTTCCGAGTTTAATTTTAAAACGTCAATACTAGACGATCATTTCGAGAGTACTTTAAAACACGAGCATTAGCAATTTGTTAAGGAAAAATCTTATAAGAATTAAATTTGTTCACTGTATTCTTAATACATTTTGAATTTGAATAAGTTAAATATAAATTGGTATGCGAATAGTTCCTTGATTAGGATTTTTTTAGCGAAAGGCTTTATATTATACAACTGCGAATTTAAGTTGGTTAGAAAAGGACAATTATAAAATTAAACATTATCAGATTTATTGTTTTGGCTCTTTATTGCATTATGCCTTTCACGCTCCTGTGACCTAGAAGTACTTCTCTAGAAGTACTCTGTATGTTATGATTTATTTCATAATGTCGAAATTTGTGGAACAAAATATCTGTATTACCACGTTTCCTTTTTTGCTTTATAGGGATTTTCCTTAGGGATCAAAAGTTGAATTATATATCAAATGCTGAGCTGTTTGATACTATTTCAACTTCATAACTTCAAAATACCATAACAAAAAGGGGTCTTGACAGGTAGACGATGAACGAAATTATTTTCTTATTTTCTTTTACGGAACAAATACGCTAAAAACTCCAGATTAATATAAAATTTGTTATTTTATAACTTTATTACCAGTTAATTACAAGTAGCAATATTTGAGTCTTTGTCCATCATTCATTTGATCTTCACTTTAGTCTCGTAAAATACAACTCTTTAACTTTGATTAAAATTTTCTGAAAAATTTATCAAACAGTCGTTCAGACAGACAGACAGACATTCATGCCAGCTTAAGAACGTTCACACGTACAGAGGCTGGTATTTAATCATGTTGTCTTCTGAGAAAGAGTTTAGCATAGCAATCTCCAATAAGATTTTACCAAGTAATCTAGTCTAATATTTAAAGCTAGTATTTTTCGAAATTAAATACACTATCTATAATAGAAACATAAACTAATAATGTAAATAGTAGGATTATTAAAATATATTATATAGTACTTAGTACAAATGCTATAGAATGTATATTCTGATTAAATGTCCGTGTCTTAAAGATAGACGACGAGATATGACATAAGTATACAATAGTTTTTTATTTTATTATTTTTGTTTCGTTCTAAAAATCTGAGTTCCTTCTACCCCTTTTTGATATAATGTTATGAATAGGCCTAAATTAAAGAAATAAGACGTTTAAACGAACTAAACATAAAATAAAATGGAAGTTAAGATAAGTTAGAAATAAAATATGAATAAAACCCCTAGAAAGAATATATGAAATTTAAGTTATTTTTCTCCCAAAGGTTGCCAAATGCTTCCATAATTTGCTAGCTCCATGACATCATGATGGATGAAACGAACGAACAATAAATCAGATTTTATTTATTACAAAACGAGTATTTTTTTATAAGGAGTAACAAAGCCAGGCTATACCTCCTTACTGTTATTGGCACGGACTTTAAAATTACAACTATAAATTATTTTTATACTTGCACATTGAAATTTTACAAATCAAACTCTATCCAAAATTTATAAATCCGAGATTAATTATCGATCTTTAATCCAAAATTGAATTCAACTTTTGATGGTTTCTTTCAAACTAAATTTACTCGGTTATTGACAAAACCCATACTAGTAAATCAAATAATAAACTCCTATATAACGAAATAATATGAATTAGTTATTTCGTTTTTAATATTTTGTAGCGTACCTTGGATCAATCAGTTATTTTGGCTGTATATTTACCACAGTGTCATCGTAGCATAAGGCAGCCAGCAACACGCGAAGACGCTGACAATAGTGACAGTCATTCGAAGAGTGCGGCGCCGTGCCCGTGCGAGAGGTCGTTGATCTGACCGTCGTAGTTGTATGCGACCGGTATCCGCTGGTAAGGATTTTCCTGAGTAATCAAAAAATAAATAAAAAATAAAAAAAACAAAAATACCTCGGAAAGGATAAATAATATTATTATGCACTTATTGAAATCGTTTCGTCGGAGGACCGCAAAATAGAGGAAGAAATTAAAACGCAAGTAAGTTACCAAGGTTGGTTATAATTATAAAAGATCAACTTTTAGAAAATGAACCATTGTTTGCTCAAAGAAAACATCTCAACTGGCAGATTAGATATACCAGGGGCCTGACTACGGAATTAATAAAGTTCTTTCCGCCGGACTTCCAAGCTGCATAAAAGTTCATGGTGACAATAGCTATCTATGAAATTTAAAGCAAAAAAAAACATTATGTCAATACATCCGCAACGTGAAAATATTATTACACCTAGTTACAGAATTCGCCGCCAAAATGGGAATAGAAGTTAAGCAAATCTCTAAATAGAATATTTATTTTTATTTATTTTATTTATTTATATCTTTCCACTTTTACTCATAATCAGTGATCACTTGTGTATGTCAACATGAAAGTGTCAGGAGGGCAAATTTTGGATACCAGATTTATCGTAATAAGCCCTTTTGTAAAAGCACTTTCCAACTTAATGTTAAAGCTGTGAGGGTTCCAAACGCGTCCTGTCTGAGAAGAACCACACAACAAACTCAGCCGGATATATATTTTTTAATGTGATCACTGTTTCACAAACGTCAATTAATAGCAATTTTGGAGTCAGCCATCATCCCCTTCTCCATATTTGAGGAAGGAAGGCCACCCGACTCCTGAGACTACTACAAGTAATGACTTCCTAGGAATCGGTGTGATGCAGCAGGTCGATAAAACAAAATTAATCTACAACAAAAAACAAATTGCGGAGATTGCTAGTTATTCGCAATACAATACAATTCAGACCATTCCGTCGTTGATGTAATCCTTTACACCAGAGGTTCCCAAACTTTTTTCTTCTAACGCCCACTTTGAAAATCAGATATCTTGTAACGCCTCCAATTTTTTTCATCTTTAAAACATCTTGAAGTTTGTTTCAACCGTAATTCTAATCGAGACTTAACTTACCAGAAAGGGCAATAATTATGTAACCTTACAATATTAAAAGTATATTTTATTAAAAATTTACTTTTAACAGTCTCTCGTTACGTACAGAGGTCTCCTTTTAATTTATTTTAAAATATCGTTAAAAAGCACGAGCACAACAAGAGAACCAAATGATTTCCACGCTTCGATCGGAACCACAAGTTCTGTCAAAAGTTATTGCGGCAATAAGTCCGAGGTTAAGCGGTGGGTCGCGAAGAAGTCTGCCGGGATGCTGAGTGTTCAGCAGCTCATGAAAGTATCTTTTCCTTCTCTCCTTTACAGAGGCATAACTATAAAGCAGCGTGCCCTAAGAATCTTCATCCCGAGCATGTGCCAGTTTATTTATATATTAAAGTTTTATTTAATATATTGTCAGATTTTATTAATACAATACAATAAAATAGAATGTAAATATGAATAAATAAAGGGATGTTTGAAAATACTTATAAACTTGTATAACTATGTAAAGATTATTCAAACTATAATTAATTATGTATAAAATAAAGCGATACAGGCACATATTCGAATTTTGCGACTTCTGAGAAACCGTATCTAGAGGAAATGGGTTAAGGTAACGATGTATTTTTTATTTCTTATTCATTTATTTAAAAACGTGGATGTTGTGTAGCAAAAGGATAACATTGTAAGTGATTTTTTTTTTAAATATGAGTAAGCTTAAGTTACAAATCACCTATCGCCCCCTAAATGACACCAGTGCCCCCCAAATCTTTCTCGGGGCTCTCTAGCCTCTAGAGGCTTGGAGAAAGAGGCTCTAGGCTTTCAGCACCCACAAGGGGGCGCTATCGCCCACTTTAAGAAAGACTGCTTTACACTATAGTAGGATTTTTTTATCAAATTAATTTTAACATGTTATTTAAATTTATTTAATGATAAACTTAAGCCTTCATTTAACTTATTATAAAAACGTATACAATTACCCTTAAAGGATTTACCTATTTTATGGAGCCTAGTATTGGGCATAGCGAGTTTATTTCTATGTCTTGTATTAATTTTATGTAAATCTTGTACTTTCAAATATTTTTATGAACGTAAATTAAATTTTCATAAATATATTGATTATAGACAGTCATAATTTGAAATTAGTTAAATTTGTTTCTTAAAGAGTCTCTTGGTCTCATATTATATATTGAGCGAACAGCCCTCTTCTGCAATGTACATATGGTATCAATGTCCATGACCTTATGCTATGAAAGTAACTAAAATAAACTAATCGAGCAGTTTCCATATTTGTTATTCGACGTATTTTTTTAACCGCGTATGCAGCAGAACTGACTTAGTTCTGTAGACTTAGTCCTTGACAAATAAAATATATGATGACCCCATTGCAATTTTTCATCTAAGGTAATGCCCAAGAAAGTAGTAGATTCAACCAACAACCAATGACCACGTCCAATCCCTCATTATTTAATTGTATATTGTTTCTAACATTTTTAATATTTGGTAAACTAAATTGGATACATTTCTCCTTTTTTTCATTGAATAACAAATTATTGGCGTTAAACCATTGTACAATATCTGAGAGAGCATTGTTTACATCGTCACTAACAGATGCCGTCTATTAACTTTAAAAGTAAGAGTAGTCTCATCAGCAAACAACACTATCCCATGTTTTTCTCCCTAGGTGAGGTAAGTCATTTATGTGAATAAGGAACAAGAAAGGCCCTAAGATAGAGCACTGTAGCACATCTATTTTTACCAAAGAATCAGGGGAACGTTTTCCATGTACATCAACATTTTGAATTCTATCATTAAGATATGAACTAATCAAATCTAGGGACTAGTTTTAACTCCATAATGTCCTAACTTTTTATAAGGATTTCATGTTGAACACAGTCAAACGCCTTAGGATAGATCACAGAAAATGCCAAGTGCATCCTGTGATCTTTCTCAGGCTTCAAATATGTTTAGTTATAGCTCAACACCAGCATCGAAACCAGCAGTGAAATCAAACTGATTTTTGTGTAATTACGTATTGTGTAAAACAAATAAGAATTAAAAAGAAAAACAAAGATATTGCGCAAACAGATGTAGGTTTCGTCTAGCGTCCAAGGCACTGAATATAAAATAATATTAAAGTACTTAGATAGTATCAATTGTTATCACTACATTGACAAGCTTACATAAAAATAACAAAAACCATCTTTTTATTTTTACTTAGTTTAAAACTAACTACACATTGATCTATTATTTCCAATATAATAAATTTTATATTACAATACTATAGTAGTTGCCTAGAAAACAGATTATGATGAACTTAATCCTTTCTAATATTTATTAACCTAATGCTTTCTTGGATTTATTATCCTAAAATTACTAAAAGGTACACAGTGTGTTTTAAATCTGACTTACCTGTTACCTCCTTTGAATTTGTGTGTATTTCCGAGAATATGCAGATGTAACAGACTGTGATAATAATAAGAGGCATGAAGTACATCGCGGACAGACACATCACGTTATACGCCAGCTCCTGATGAGGGTTAGAGAAGGCTTCGAAGGACACGCATTGTTGGAACTCAGGAACCGTCGGATGGTGCATGACACGAAAAACTAAACTCTGTAACAATTGTTTATATAACAGAAATTAAATAAAAAGATATAAAAGTTCAATTAAAGCTTAAAAAAAGTTAGTGTAAAAATAAAAAAAAGCTGCATAATAGCTACACACACACACATTCACATAGACTTGAAATGTGATAGTATTTGGAAGGTATTATATAGAATCATAACAAAGTTAGTGTAAGAATAAAAAAAAACTGCATTAAAGCATATTAATACTAACATATAGGATAATACAACAAAGAGTTTAGAAACATGATGGTATTTGTAATATATGACTGGTTAAATTATTATAAAAAAAAATCCAGAACATAATAAAAGAGGTTGGACTTTCTAATGTACCTATAACTATTATTTTAAAACTAATGTATTAAAAAAAAGAATAGATTTTATAAACCTAACAACTACAAATCATCTTAAATATTTAAGGGTCAATGACATCAACTACTTGCTTTAAAAAGCCAAGTATGTAAAGTAAACATAATAAAAGTATACCGTCAGTGAAATATCTAAATTAAGTCTCAAGATATTATTGTGAAGTTTTTTGGAGATAAATGTTGTTTTAATGATACCTCGAGTATCTAATTAAGATTATTAAAATTCTTATAAGTATATTTAAGGATTCAGTAAATGTATTATTTCCATCTAACTATTAAAACAAAAACAAATCAGCTGAAGTACAAACAAGTATTTAATAAAATCTTTTGAATATTAAAAAAAATACATTTAATCTTACTTTTTATTTAAACATGTTTCTTTGGTATTTGATAATTAACTAATTAATTATTTGAAAGATCAATGACATTATGTGATTCAGAATTATAAAAAATATTATAGGTTTATAAACTTTTAAGATTATTTATTTATTGGAAGCCGCTAAGTAAAAAAATAATTAAACTATAAACTACATCGAATTTACTTTTAGGAAAAACATTCGTTTATATTATATTGAACAATATATCTATCTCATGTAATACCTGTGGCAAGCTGCATATGAAAGCCACAAGCCATGCAAACCAGAGCATGGTTTTACTTCGAGTTCTCGCCACAGCCAGGCGAAGAGGATGGAGAACCGCGAAATATCTGAAATATGTGTTTTATATCATCATGGAAATATACATTGTTACATTTAGAGCGAATATTATTACCTTAGTTTCCAACTTGTTATTGTTTTTAATATTTTACTACAAGTTTAATTATATATTTAGTTGGTAAAAGTTTTTTTAAATTGTACACATCAATCCCGATAAAGACGATTAAAACGTCCCGGTAAAGACGATTACATATAGAATGCTTAATTCACCGAGACGGACAGCGATACGGTAGCTCAAAAGGTAGAGCGACGGGACGGTTTTCTAGATGTCGCGGATTCGAACTCCTGCCCGTGTCTGTATATATTTCATTCTATATTTATATGAATGTACACCACAACTCTAGTATAGAACCATATTTAAAAATAAAATTAGTCATACCTATCCAAGGAAATGCAAACCAAGACGTTCGAAGATAGATACAAGCCAAAGGCTCTTAACACTAAAAAGAACTTGCAGGCCCAATTTCCGGCGAGCCAGGCATTGGTGGTCCGCCATCCAATCTGAAAATAATAATATCTGACCAACACGTACTAGGAAACTGTTTGTCCCTTGTTAAGGATCAAAAAGGAAAATGTATTCCTCTTTGAACCTTAACAAGGGATCTTTCCTTAAATGTTTTATCCGAAGAATATTTATTTACAGTGTGTACATAACCATTTTCTGGAGCGTGGTGGTAACAAGGTGTCAATACTTAAGGACTTCAAATTGTATTTATGTATTTTTTTTAAACATCCTTCCTTTTTTTAATGGTACTTTCCATAAAATAATTAATAATTATAATAATATTACTCTTTATTGCACACCACATACAGAAACGTTACATATACATTCTTAATAAGAGGTATTGGTAATACAACAAGGCGGCTAAGTAGCGATCTCTTCCAGACAACCTTATACTGGTGGGAATGAAGAAAGAGAGTACAGAGTGGTGCATAAAATATATATCAAATTTAAATACATGTAAATTTTATTGTACTTACACATATAATTATATCATTACGTATTAATATGTATATAATTAATACGTTATGATACTTAGAAATAAATATACATAAATATCATGTTATAGTAAGGACAAGAGAAAATGTAACAAATATTGATAATATAATTAATATAGACAGGAACAAAGTTCGAGATAGTGATCTTTGACTAGATTCTTGAAAGTAGTCAAGGTTTGGATTTGTCTGATGGCTACCAGCAAAGCATTCCAATGCGAAACTTTTTGAATAGTAAAAGACTTTTTGAAGAAGGAAGAAGAATAAGGTGGTAAAAGAAGGGTCAGATTTTGATACGTGATCTGAAGATCAAACTGAGATACGTGATTATATTGGCGCAAGCCAAATATGAACCGAATGCTGAGGTTTTGAAGTCTCAAGATTATTAAGTTGTGCCTCAATTTGATCAGGATAACTTGCATTGGCGTAGTCGAGTATAGAAAGAAGGAGAGATTGTGCTAACATAATTTTGGTAGATATTTGAAATTTGGCAAGTGTCGTATTGTTTTTAAAATGTTCGTAGAGGCCATTTGTCTTAAGTTTTGAATACCTAAGCAAATTTTTTACTATATTTATGATGAACTCGATATGGTGATGCCATAATAAACGTTGGTCCAAATTACTTAGAAATGTTTAAGCTACTTTAGATATTAATTCCTCGACAACTACATACCCTTACCCTTCACAAATAGTAAAAAAAATATAATTTGTTTTTATAGTATAAAATAATATTCTTGGTAAGTTTTTTACAACTTACCAAAAAAAATATAATTTGTTTTTATAGTATAAAATAATATTCTTGGTAAGTTTTTTACAACTAATTTACATACGTGTTTCAGTGTTTCTTGAATTTGAAAGTTTAAGTTAGGTGAAACTTTTTACATCGTTCCATATAGCGGCTTTAAATTAGTTCATTGATTAATCAAAATTATCCTTTTGATCTTTGTGTTTAGGTGTAGATATATAATTGTTACAAAAACTATGTAATTTTTTTATAAGTTTTATCTAATATTTCAATGTTGCTGTATTTTTTTTTATTATTTATGCAAAACAGTGTTTCAACATGAATTATCTAGTAGATTTAATGTTATACAGGAACAAATAGATAATAATTTAATATTTTTATTATAAATTATTTATTTAATTAACATCATATATTATTTAAGTTTGGGAACACCTGTTTCATGACCGAATTGGTGTTTTCTGATAAAAATAAATGTATAAATGAAATAAACATTATTCTTGTTGTAAAAAACAACTCTAGATACGTTAGAGATTATATTATTCCTGTGTCGCTTCACAAACACATAAATAACAGAAACAAAGTAGACAAACACATAAACAACCCAGACTCTGAGCAACAATATGTGGATTACAGAAAGAATTATCCCGTATGGGAATCGAACCCACATCCTTTTGGTTTGGTTCATCAGTCAGGGTTCAAACCACTACACCAAAAGGTGAAATCCTTATCGAGTTTAAATCGTTATCAAGTTGAAACTGATAAATATGTATGATAAAGATACATGTATGCAATAACTGATAAAGATTCGTATGAATAATTAATTACTTATTTTGTAATTTGATCCTATACAATTATGTTAATATTTTTTATGATATTAAGATACATCTAATGTTCGGTCTGTCTGAAGAGGATTTATACTCCCCTCTAATTGAATCGTAATAAGGAAGCTTCTTCCTTTCCCATCCGGTTTTAGTCTCTATAAACCCTCATCAACACACCTTTCATCTCAAACTCTCAATTTTGTTTTTTGTATTCGTTTCTAATCAAGCGTGGTATTACGTTGCCTATGTTATAGAACTGATAAATTTATAAAAATATATAATTAGTTATTTTTTTTTTATTATATAAATATCTTAGTTGCAATTTTTTGTGTACTTTTGAATTTGAAAAGTTACATTAGCGTGAGAAATAAACTTTTAAACTGTTTTCAAAGTAATTTAACGGAATATGGTTTACGAAACTCAATTACGTTTTATAATCATATTAATTTTAGAATTTATACAGCAATTTCAAGTATTAGTTATTATTTAGTTTAAAATAAGAAACATTGATTCATAATTAAAAGCGGTGAAAAATTAGAATATCGAATAGTTTATCGAGTTTAGAAAAAAAAATCGTTCCTCGAATTCATTCTTCACGTAGAAGTTATTATTTCAAAATCTTTGTGTTTCATAAAATATCTTTGTACTTAATGTAGATATCACAATCAATTATAAATGTTATTTAAAATATATAGATACCAATACTAGGAATACTTCTTAGGAAGTCTTAAATGTATGCTTTTCTTACCACTTTAAAGTAAAGCTTAAATATTTAAGTTTATGGTTTTAGATATTAATGGGTCTATTTCAAACTACAGATTCTAAAGTCTTGTACATTTATTAAAATGTTTGTTATTTTACGAAATTTAAAATATTTCGTTATTTACTTCACAAGTAAAATTCGTTATTTACTTAACAAGGTCTACATTGATACTGGAGTATTTTTATTTATTAATTTCCTTAATTCAATACTGACAAACATTTTTAATTTAATTTTAGAATAAATATAATTTTTTAATGAATGTCTTAGGTAAATCAATTTTTTTCGATAACCGTTGGAAATAGAAAGTATTATTTTTTTCGAGGGTCTCAATTTACTAAAATATAATATAGTAATAGTTCTATCTTAGTCATGACTTTAGTTACAAATGAGTTGGTTTTAGATTATATTAAAAAGATATCTTAACGAAATCCGCATCAAACGTTAAAAGATGTTTCCTTTTTATTTTGGCTTAGATTGATTGGGACAAGAACATATAGATTTACGCACTGTTGTAATCAAAAATTTATTAACCTTGCTCCAAAAACTGTCAGCACAACTTTTAGTGTCATGTTGAAGAAATTTAATTATAATTTGTACTCCATTCACTTAGACGAACGAGTAACTATCGTCAGATCTTATAAAGTTCGGAATATTAGTTTCGAGCTAGGCTAGCATAGTTTGCCTTGTGACTTGTAAAGACTTGTTGCAAAGTCCATGGTAAAATTTTAAAGGTTATGGTATAGCTAACAGATTCTTTAAAACTGAACATACACTCTGTTATTATGCTTCTTGATATGGTTCTTCTTATGGTTTTAGCGATTTTTTCTTTTAACAGCATGAATAGCATTTGTGTTATCGGTACTGTGTATGAATATTTATTGTCCTGACCTAAACCTTCTACTTTTGAGTACGGCGGCCTCATTGCATTCCTCAATCTGAAGTTTATTATATTATAATTAAATCATAATATTTAATTACAATATAACACACACACAATAAATCAATTATATATTATAAAAGATATGTATGTTTTGGGCTAAAAGACATACTTTTGAAATAAAAATTATCGATAATATTATCAATAAAAAAAAAAAGCATTTGATTTACCTCATATTATTAATAAAAATCTATGCGGTTATCTTATCACTAATATATGATCATGAGGTAAATTACCTTTAATCGATGGTTTCTAAAAGAACATACATACATAAACAACACAACATAGAAACAACATACATAGATAAACAACACAACAAAATAATATAAAAACAAAAATTCTCAGAGTTAAAACCAGAGCTCCATCACGCTGGACCCCAACTTAAAAAAATTCTTACTTTTTTTCGCTCATATTTAACTACAAACGATACAAATGATTGTAGTAAATTTCATTTTTTTGTAGTAATAATAATTACGCGGCAAACCCAGTAAACACTATTCTCAACCAGATATATAAATAATACTGCACTAAAAACTTTTGTAGTAGTTTATTTTAGTGAAAAAAAGTATATATTTTATTAATATAATACCCGAGAAAAATAAAAAATAAATAAAGAAAAACAAAATTTTTGAAAATCAGAAAACCTGCTCGAAAACTACAAACGATACTACTGATTGTAGTAAAGTAAATAAGTAAAACCAGTTCAGAGGCAACAAATAAATTTTGTACGGACAAACTTAAATTTTAAAACTTTTAATTTTAATCTTTATATATATATTTCTTGTGTGCGTGTGTATGTCACTGAACTCCTCCTAAACGACTGGACCGATTTTTATGAAATTCTTTGTGTGTTCAAGTGTGTTGCGATAGAAATAAGAAAAATATTATAGTACTAGCGGCCCGATACGCGCTATGTAAAATGTGTAATTTAAAAAAAAATTGGAACAAATTCATTTATTCAAACAAAAAATCTTTATTTACATATTCATACGGTATCGATTGGTCGAATTATGATAAATGTACATGTAATGACGTTACCCATTGTGATAACTTTTTAATATATATTTTTTTAAAGTTTGATTTTTTAAATTAAAGACGCGTGTACAAGACAACGTCTGTCGGGTCCGCTAGTCTATATATATATATGTACTATATATATTATACATACTTAGAGAGTTCAGATGATTTCTAATTCACATTGGTTGGATACCATGTAAGATATGTGTATAATTGTTGTAAAGGCTTAACCCGGCATACTTGTACAAATAATATTCAGCAAACAATGCATTCATCACAGTCGGCTTACCAGAATGTATTACATATTGTAGTTGAATTTTAATAAATTACCTTCAATTTACATATATATTTCATAAAGTTTAGTTAATTAAATTAAATTAAATTAAATTAAATTAAATTAAATTAAATTAAATTAAATTAAATTAAATTAAATTAAATTAAATTAAATTAAATTAAATTAAATTAAATTAAATTAAATTAAATTAAATTAAATTAAATTAAATTAAATTAAATTAAATTAAATTAAATTAAATTAAATTAAATTAAATTAAATTAAATTAAATTAAATTAAATTAAATTAAATTAAATTAAATTAAATTAAATTAAATTAAATTAAATTAAATTAAATTAAATTAAATTAAATTAAATTAAATTAAATTAAATTAAATTAAATTAAATTAAATTAAATTAAATTAAATTAAATTAAATTAAATTAAATTAAATTAAATTAAATTAAATTAAATTTAATTAAATTAAATTAAATTAAATTAAATTAAATTAAATTAAATTAAATTAAATTAAATTAAATTAAATTAAATTAAATTAAATTAAATTAAATTAAATTAAATTAAATTAAATTAAATTAAATTAAATTAAATTAAATTAAATTAAATTAAATTAAATTAAATTAAATTAAATTAAATTAAATTAAATTAAATTAAATTAAATTAAATTAAATTAAATTAAATTAAATTAAATTAAATTAAATTAAATTAAATTAAATTAAATTAAATTAAATTAAATTAAATTAAATTAAATTAAATTAAATTAAATTAAATTAAATTAAATTAAATTAAATTAAATTAAATTAAATTAAATTAAATTAAATTAAATTAAATTAAATTGAGTTAAATTATATTAAATATAAACCTTTTAAAAATATTTTATTATTTCGCAAATAATTGTCTGTAATAAATTTGGAATATCAGGTCTATTGGTATGACTGCTATGGTTCAGCGGTCTATTGGAATGACTGCTATGGTTCACATCCATTTTTCTAATGTGAAATAATTAAAAAGGTCAAACTAAAATATTGTTCTATTATTAGTATGAATGAATATATTATAATAATGTTTAATACTTAAAATTATTACAATAATTTTAAGTCACAATTTGAGATATATTTAGTATAATATATATATAGTGTCGTTACACTGTGTTAAAGCAGTAGATGCCGGCTTTGATGAAGCTAAGAGGGCTTTTATGAATTTATAGTGACCCCACCGGGATCCGTCCTCAGATCGCGATCTTATGGGAGCCAACCAATAACAGATTTGGAGACCTCCCGATCAGTTTTCTAAGGAGGGAAAAACAAAAAACATCGAAACTATCTAATAATAACCGTTCTTCCCTCTGTTTTCAACGATATCCTTTATTTTAAGAAAATTATTTTGAATACATAATATGTACAGTTATTTAACTTCGTCTTATTTTTTTATTTTTATAGTATTCTTTTAATTTACGCTCATATATTTATTATTTTATAATTAGTATCTCCAAATAAAATTAAAAAAAATCTGTTTAAAAAGATGTTAAGCATTAGATATCAAAGTCAGAGAACTGTTTAGTGGAATTCTTCTGTTAATTTAGCTAAAATAAAAATGATTTTTTTCCATATAACAATGTAAATATATAGAAAAAATACATTTGTAAATAAGAGCTTAAAATTTTTATATACACGTATTTTCTAAAAGTACAATTTAAAGTTATCCAGTAGCAGTTCACGTTAATACTAACTTTGCTGATATTCCAAACACAACAAACAAACTACATTATTGGACAAATTCTACAATTATTAAGTAGTTCATAAAAGTTTTACTATATTTATAATTGTTTAACATTTCCGTTATATACATGAATGTTGCACTAGTTCGATGAGCCAAGACTACGGATGTGATATTGGTTTTAACTCACACAGTAAAATATTTTGAGTGTAAACAGACTTCGTAAACAATCTTAAAAGGTTGTCTCGAAATCAACAACCTACCAAGTACCCCTGCCAACTCCTCTGAACTACCTCCAAGTATGTTTTTAACTCTTATATTTTATATGTCTTATATTTCAATTATAGTCTACTATTTTTTTATTTAGAGCCGATAATATAGAACTATCTCTGTTGTAAATTTCAGCTTCATACCTCTTTTCAAAGGTGAGCAACAGATGCTGCTAAAACCCACGATTTTTGTATTTCATTTAGAATTGATGTAGGCAGAATACAAATTCTAATTTTTTTTTTGTTTAATATAGAAACGTATAAAAATGCAACAATTTATTATTGTTACTTGTTTTGGATTCATGTGTGTATTTCTAAAACTTTATGATACGATTTTTTGATTCAAAAAATATTTAGGTAAGTACCTAAATTTTTTTTTATAAATTTTCTGAAATATATATTTTCCTGAATTTTATTTATCCAAATCTAGTTATATAGGTAGGGTACCCAAGTATTATAGATTAAATTAAATTACCTATGTACTTAATATACATAGGCGTAACCAACCCATTCTGTTGACTGATGGTACCCAAGTTCATTTCTAATCAAGGATAGGTGAATAGAGAGGTAGGGAGATTTGTTAGAGTGGGTATAAAAAACCAAACTAAAGTTCTGTGAATGTTGATCTTGGAAATTTCACAAATTCGGTATCTTAGTTTAACTTATATGAAAACACGGGCCAGAAAAATATTATTCAAACTTCACAAATAATGTTTTGACTATATTATAACGAAGGCGTCAAGTTGTTTTTTTGTTAAATTGTTTTAAAATAATAAGCTAATTAATTTAACAAGAACAAACTTCAAAACAAGACTATTATATATTATTCAATTACGAATTTAATAAACATAAAGATAACATCAGATATAATCAAATTAAACTTAAAAGTATATATCTTTGGTGATTCCTAATTAAATGATAATTTTTTGTTATAATTATTTGAAGATGTTTGTAAGTAACACTTATTAAAATTATCAGATAAATTATCAGATTACGCAAGTGTTAACATTACTACTCACTCAATTCAATGATTAATTTGCCAAATACAGGCTAAATGTGAAAAGTGCACGGGTAACGTGTCAGTGGATAAAAGTAAAATAATAAAAAAAAATGTTAATGTTATCATCTGTATAAGTTAAGAGTGTATATCTTATTCTACTGAAATCATAAATGAGAATGTACGTTGTTTTAGGATACTTTTTATTAAAAAAATATATCAGGAAACACCTTGTTTGTCAATAAATACGTGGACGGAGTCGCGGCCAATAGCTAGTTTAGAAATAAAGTTATTCTAAGTATTCTTATTTTATATAAAACTAATTTTACAAATAACTTTTCTATGTATTACTTATTTGTTTCGAGATAGCAGTAGGTACAATATTTCTGTGCAATTAGTGTATATACTACAAACTTATTTGTTAGTAATACAAAATATGTACATGAATATTAATTTGTTTATTTATAACTACTCATTATACATTTAATTACAAGCTTGTACACCCACATGTCAGACATAACTGACTGAATTTGTTAATGAAAAGCCTGGAATTTGGAATGTTCATTTAAATAAAGTGTAGGTTACATCTACAGGACTATTTTTTTTTTATCGTTGGAAAAATGCTTTACGCATCGTTCCGTCGGCCAGGAAGGTGATGGCCGAGGAGGTATGTGGGATTACCCGGCAGCATAGAAGACGCTGCCATTTTTAGGCTACCCCATAAAAAAACAACGATTGATCTCATCACCTTAGTGGGACGCCACGGGATCGCTTTCGCACTCACCGTGACGCCCCGGCGGAACCCTTTGCGAGGGGCGCCGATCAACTTAAGGACACCCTCACCGCGTAGGCCTATGATGGGCGAGAGAGGTCACCCCCTTCTCCCGCCCTGTATATCTACGGGCCTGGCTTAAGTACTATTAACTTAATAACTTGGATAACCAATATAAATTGCGTAAAAGCAGTCTAGATAAAGTGGTGTCAAGTGAATTTAGCAATTCCCTCTACTGTACTCATCTTGAAATGTTTTCACAATAGTATATTTTAAATCAAATTCAAGTTTTAGTGCTTGCAAAATAACACATTAAATTTTAAACTACAATTATATATTCATAAAATAGCTATCGGTAACTCTACCTTGTGACTTCATTTAATTAATAATTAATTATAAGGTACGTCGTAATTCATTCGTCACTCTTCTTTAAATCCGTACACACCAGCGCCATTTTTCCACCGGCACATTACAGTTAGGTAGCGAATATAGCTTTAAAAGCTTCAGAAAGAGACGTATCTCTATATTCTCAGTATTTATAATGTGTATTTCTATGTATTTGTATCGTTGTCTAACACCTTTAACACAAGCAAATAATTTGCTTACTTAGGGGTCAGATCAATGTGTGTTATTTGTCCTGATATTATTTTTATTATTATTATCCCTATATTTCCGTGTTCACTTCCAACTTCCATCCCGATCCTTGAGTACTGCACTTCGGAATCGTGAAGAGACATTGTTTTCGTTTCCCATAATTTATAATCTTGATTAAGAAACACAGAGTCATTAATCATGTTGATCTTCCTCATTTACAATAATACAATATTTCTTATATATATCGAAACAACGAAAATCTAAAACCGCCTCGTCATTCTCAAAAGGTTCAATATATTCAGTCACTTTCAAGATAGTTAGTAATTAATTAAAACATTAAGTCTGACAAAACCAGACAATACAATGTATTGTTAGAATTATTAAGATATGTTAGAGAAAAAGATTTATGTTACTTTTACATAATTATTATTATATTTATTTGGATTATCTAATCTATATTGTTCTTGTTGTAAATAAAATACAACACATTTTGTACATATAGTACAGTAATGGAATTACATTATTTTACCATATAATTAATTGTAATTTAAAATTCACACATATTTTAGACATTAAGCCGTTTATTTAGTTTTCGTCATTTCGATTAATATTTATATATACACGTAAATAAAAAATACATACATACATAATAAAAGCTATTCATGTATGTGTGGCTCACAAAATGTATCAAACCTTTCAAGTAAAATGATATCCTTGTACATAAAGCCCTCTTAGAATAAAACACCTAACATTATTTTCGTACACAAAAACTATACTTTTAGGAGATTTTTTTTTACTGTATTTTTTTTTACTTCTTCGAACTAGTTGTGTGTGCTTTAATAAAACTCTTAAATAATAATATTTTGAAAAAAAATACTAATTATAAATATAAATGATAAAGAATTATCATCCCTATAAATCCTTCTAGGATAAATATTTCCTTGACTTACCTCAAAAGGGATAACAATAAATGTGACAATCATATCAGCTACAGCAAGATGGGTCATCAATAAGTTGACCCTGGATTTCCTCCTCCTGGATCTTACGAGGGACACAAACACACTCACGTTGCCGGCTGCCCCGACCACAAAAAGGGCACTATATATCCCGACCACAAACCCCTGATCATTGGGAACAGTCTCCGTTATATTCATTTTTTCATCATTAAAATATTCCCAAAGTTTTCTGTCTGTCTCCGAAATATTTGATGAATTATGCATTATGCCACTTTTACTTTATTTACATATTTAAATAATTTATATTGGGATATCAATAATATATATTAGTTTTTTATCACTATCACATATTTTACAAAATTATTGAACTAGACTAACTTATTTATCTCTTTGAATTTATATAAACATTGTCATTTTTTTTATAAAAAAAAACTCATTTAAAAAAATTTAAATAATTCACAACTGTATTTATATTGAAAAGTTTTTAAACCAATGCATTTGCGTAGCAATCACGTAGCTGCTTTCGATGCCTCTACGCGATACGACCGTACGACGTAGCGGCAGCTACGACAGTGACGAGTGGCTTGTGCGAAAATTGCTCTTGTATAATATTATCTAAATAAAGAAAATGTTCTGATATAGTTTTTTATCTTTTAATGTTTCTGAATATTTTAATAATTATATTATTGATTGAATTAAAATAAAGATTTTTTTTAGATTAAAATAAAAGCTAAAGGCATACACAATATTCTTTTATTTAATATATAAATTCTAAATAAGAAATATCTCGTTCACTGTTGAAGGGGAAATTGAATTCATTGATACGTATACATGAATATACAATACAGTTTGAATTGAATTTGATGATATTGATTCTATATCTAATAATAACATAGTAGCTAGTAATAACATAGTTTTTTCATTCTTGTGATTTTTTTAATTCTTAACCAAGCATGATAATGTTTTTGACTTATTAGATTAAGCAAGCTGTCCTTTGACGGCACACGTAAATTTCTTAGGTAGTATGTATCTCTGATAGACCAGAAGATCAAAAATAAAAAAGTCATACTAATTCAAAATGATAACAAGTACTACGCAATATATTACCAGTTTAAAAATCATCTAAATTGATAATTATATTTAATCATTTATTTAATAGGTAAAATAAAACTTGATAACAATTTATCTTGTCATTAGAATCGTCTATCGGGGTTCTCATCTAATCGGGGTATAGAAAATTTTAATGAAATGAAATTTACGTCTCTACGGAAACTGTTAATTAAAACTCATCACGGCTAAAATAAACCTATGTGATATGTTACTCCTGTTTTTTTTAATTTATCTAATTATAACCTAGCTATATCTATAATTAAATAAAATGGGTTTTTGATACAAGATACGTATTTTAACGTGGTTTGAAATATTAAAACACTATAAAATATAAAATCAATGGCACTCACTGAATGACTTATACATTTTTTTATGAATATAACAAAGTAAAAAAACTAAGTAACAAAGTACACCTAGATGCGAGAGATCAAATATCACTAGAGCACAAAAACAATTGTTGTCCCGTGTGAGAATCGAACCCACAACTTACGGTTCAGCAATCAGGATCACTAACCACTAGGCCAATAGTCCATCATCGAAGCTTTTAAATCCATTACATCGTCGAACATTTAAAATTCATGTATTCATAACTAAAGCGTGAACTGAATTAATGAACGTAGTTACATGTTTTTTTTATGAAAGAACCGATATTACAGATAGATATACACATACACACGTATAGCTTTTATGAGAATTTGTATAAATCAATGTCTCTGTTGAATCGATTTTTATTAATACAACAGGCACGATTTATGTATTTAAGATAATATGGTCTTTTACAAATATCTTATTAAATATCGAACCTGAAACTTCACTAGTATAAAATCCTATTCTATCGACTGAGCCATCGCACACTATTCTTTATCTATATATAATTATTTATTTTGCTAAGAACTTATTTCACTGTGAATATCTCGAACATACGCGAAGCGAACGTAGTCAACATGGAACAGGATCACTAATTACTTTTAGGACCCATGATAGAGGTCTAATTATAACAAAAAACAGGACGGTTCTCACAGCTGCCACTTTTACTGAATACAAAATGATGACACATTTCATCAAAATATATTAAACAAATTTGCATTGCAGATTATAAAAGTAATGAAATTTAATTTCTGAAAAATCTACAAATATGTATAGCCATGTTAGCAACCTTATCACTACGATACCGAGCGATTCTCAATTGGTAAAAAGACAGAACGTTCTGTAAGAGATCGCGAGTTCGAATCCCTGCCCATTTTGGTTTATTTTTAATTCTATATATTATATATTGTAAAAATATATTCAATAATTTAATTCACTAAAATGTTAGAAAATTACAGTTTAATATAATATAAAAAAGTATAGAATAAAAACTCACGAAATAAAAGAAAGAAAAAAAATAAAAGAAAACACGGACCCGATCTCTGATAATGTTAGTAAAAATAAAAAAAAATAATAATTATAAAAATGTCATCTCCGTCAGTATAAATACGATTAAATATAGACTTTGATAAATAGAGTTCGGACTTTATAATTTTCAAGAAAATTGAAATTAATAAACTCAAAGGCCTATTAAAGTTTATTTACAGCTATTATTAACAGCTGTTAGCATAGTTATAAAAATATTTTCTCTTAAATATTAGTTAGCTCAACATTACGAATATACGTTCGGCGTCTATAAATCGAATGACGTAACAGTTTTTTTAGTATTCTAAGTTTTCTTTTTTAAGGCGTTATTGAAAATCAGATGATCGATATAATAGAGAGTGGTATTCTCAACCTAGGACATTTGCATAAATGGAAAAATGATAATGTATGCAAGGAAGGAGTCATATAAGAATAGGTTATATTGAGAGGTGGGGTAGTGAGGGGATTTTCGCAGCTTTCAACCTTAATGTACGAAACGTAGTATTTAATAGGTATTTAGTAGTTGTATAGCTCATTCCTACGTGTGAGTGTTACCTGCTCCAAGTCAACCAAGAACTTAGTGACAGAAAGTGTTACTGTTACAAGACTCATTAATTAGATTTTCAATAAATATTAATTAGAAAAATAAACTTTCTGAAAATGTTTTATATTTGAAGAATGTTATGTGCTTCAGTATTTTTTTTATTTATTAGTATCTTTTAATAGAAAAGGAAGTATACTATTTTAATATAATTGAGTTATAAAACCGTCAATAGTTGAGTTTTTGAGTTGACATACAAAGTATGAATATCATGTCTTGGTTAAAAAAAATTGTTACTATAAAATAGATTAAAAAATTGTGCAGTTTAATAAAAACAAGACATATTTTAAATTATTTTTATTATAATTATCTTAACTAGTATACATAAAACAGTATTAAATAAAAAACCACGATACTGCACTGATGCTGACTGACTTAACAATCTGAGTAACTCAAGTTAACTTTGAGTCTTATTCACGTATTTGCTGAAACAAATTTGAGTTTAACATGTCATTTGAAAATTTCAATATTTAAAAAAATGCAATACATATTGCAATGCCCTCATTTATTTTAACAATATATATATTTCTTTTACTTTACTTAATACATCAAAGAATTATCCTCCGTCATATTTTAATGAAATAAATTTTCAGCATTTCCTGTGCGTTTTATTAAATTAAATTTAGTTTTATTTATAATTAAATGACTAGAATCGTTATTAAAAACACACAAACACTCAAAATATACAATGTTTTTACATATGAAATATAAAGCATCCAAATTAACTGCGTTATTTTCGTTCGAAGGTTTTTATATGGTTATTAAAAAACTTCTAAAATATTATAATTTCAAAAATACACAACTCTACAATGGGTCCCTTCTTTGCATTATCTTTCTACATATTAAAAACTACATTTACTTAGTATAATTACTGTAAATTCATTCTTAGTAGAAGTAATTATTGTACTGCTTTATTAATTAATTAAATCAGTATATATGAAATCTGTTTGCGATCTTTATTATATGCTTTGTAATATTTACTTATAAAGGAGCTAATTAAATTCCGTCTCATGTTCTTCATTCTTTGTCTGTAACATTAATGATATGAGAAATATGTTTTAATAAATTTAATCAGTTATAATAAATCCTGTATAATATTATTTTCGACTTTGTATATTTGTACTACCTTCATTTATCCGAACCACTTATACAATTAAATATATTTATTAATTTGTCTGTACGAATTATTTGATGTAACAATAACCAGTGCCCAATGTCTTAAGTCATACCAAGTGGCTGTTATTATCAAATGGTAATTTCCAATCCACAAAATCTTACTATACATGTACTTATATTTAAAACCAATTATCAAATCTTAAAACTATAATGTACAAATACTTAACATGTGAACCATAAATCTTTTGCAACTATTTCACTGTTTGCTTATTATATATATTGAATAATGTTCATCTATTGCTAATTAGGCATGGGAGACACGGATCTTCGTGCTTGCAGGGCCTTATTGTCGCAGTACGCTCGGATGTCGGCGATGGGTTGCATTAGGAATACTGGGACATCGTCGTCTCGTTTCTGTAACAAAATATTTTATTCTTTCTTATCTTTTTTTTATGAAAGACAATTCCTTTATTATCGATTATATAATTCCTGAATCCCCATTCACAAACAGATAAATAACGGACACAAAGTACACCTAGACTCGCAACAACAACCTGTGGATCACACAAAATATTGTCCTTGGGGGAATAGAACCCACGGCCTTTGGTACAGCAGTAAGGGTTACTATCCATTACATCAATCAATACAACCATTATATTATTATAACAATGTACAGGAAAACATGTTTACATATTTAAAATCATATAATTGAGTTATGAAAGCATGCTGTTTATATTATTGGGGAAAAAGCATACATACGTACATACAAACATACATACGTACATACATATATCAAATGACAACTTGTGATCACCGCCGCCAATGAAGCTAAACAAAAAGTGTGCAAAACTGCATATATATATATGTATATTGTGTATATACATATATTTACATATGTATGTATCACATATATATACTTAATACCACAACAATATGTATGTATGTGGATTAATTTGTTTAATTTATTTTAGATTACGCCCAAAAGGTTACTGTTATATTAATAAATTACCTGGAATAGGACTTCTCCTTCGAAGAATGTTAATTGATATTTCCTCGTCCTCAGCAATATTCCTACGAGTTTATCTGAGATAACTGTATATATCTGTAACAGAATATATAAATAAGATTAAAGACCTTGTTTCAGTTTTGTGAAATTCGACGCTAACTTTGCACTTCTGAAATGACTCCTTAACTAAATTACATTTTCTAATTACTTACAATAAAAGTTTTTAATCTGCGTTATAATAATAATTGCAGTTGCAAATTAGGTATTTTTAAATATCTTTTTATATAACATTGATAAAATTGATTATTAAATTATAATAAATATTAAATTTTGTTTAATAATATAGAAAGAACTAATCAGTCGCTTTAGCATATAATATATAATAAAATTGATACTTTTAGAAGTCTATTATTTTTATTGTTTTATTTCTTATTATTACAAAAATACATATAAATATAAAGTTAAAGGAATTTAAAAGAACACAAAAAAAGTACAAAGACTGGCAAGTACAAAAGTATTTCAAAAGTTGAATGTCTTACAATAGACCTTAAGAAAAGTGAAAATATATTACGACTATGAAGCCAAAAAAAGAATTGACCTTAAAAATTTATTCGTTACAAAGGTATAAAAGTCTGTAAATGTTTTTCGCTATTGATCCTAACTTATTTTATCATAGATAAAGATCTCGTTTACATGTTTGTAGTTTAGAATCTAAAGTAGGTATCTTATAATATGTCTTTGTTTGTTATAAAGAAACTTGTATAAACATGTGTCATATATAAAATAAATAACATATCCTAAGTCCTTGTGATTCATCAATATTTATTTTTCCAGACTATTATTATAAAATATAATATTTATTTCTGAATTTGGCAAAGATTGAAATGAGTTTTCAAATATTATCTTTTATAACACAAATAACTTTTGGAATAATAAATTGTTTATCCATCACCCGAATAGATTGCTCAATATATAATATTAGACCGTAAGAAATAACAATATTTACGCCAAGTCAAATCGATGGACATTGAACGTACGCAAGCATATCCGGAAAATGTTCCAGATTTATTTTCGATCACCGCCTGCGATTCCATATTCGGCGTCCGGCAATATGTTTATGTGGCTAATTACGAGCGAACGGTCGGTCATTAGTACATGTATGCCAAATTTAAAACTTGGCCCAGGCTGGCCAACGCTTGCCGACAGCTGGCCATGACGGCGTCGGAATGTCAAATGACGTCATAATTTGGAGCCACACATCTGTCTGGTATGAAGTACGTCCGGTTGTAAATGATTTGATTCGGTAAACAAATTAGCTAGAGGTATCATATTTGTAAATGTTTTATTTTCTACAAATTTCAATGTAACAAAGTGCCCCTTAGAATATTGAATATATCATTTGAAATGATCACAAGTGAATCACAATATATTAAAATATAAATGCTAAGTTTGTAGCGTTGGATATTGCTTAATTAGAAAAGTTTAGTTCACTTCTCAGAAGTGTAACGAATCGTAGTTCTTGATTAAAGATTTCTCTGATGTTAATGAAGAAATTCAGTTGCGGGAATTTAGGAGAAAAGCAATCTGTTACCAAATTAAGACGTATTGGAATAAGTTGGTCAGCTCACGGATTGCTAAAATAATGTAACCCAAATTACAAAATATAAACAGATTCGTGGCAGAATTACAATTACTAAAAATCAGTTTAGTATAAAAACATGATACTTTTATTTTTTTAAATATACTCCGTCTGAAATGTAGACTAACAAAAAAAATACAATAATTTACATCTTCTAATGTCACGTAATCGCGTGGTATTGACATAGACTATATTTAACCTCAAACAATGGTTCTCTGCGGCCGTCACAAAGTTCGAATATTTTAAAGATGTATCACCACAGTCTTTGCCAAGATCATTATCCATTCGACAACACTAATTTTAGATTTTTTACAAAGATAGGTAATGTACTTTGTAATTACAGTAAATATTTATTGTTTCTAGAAAATATTTTTTGTTTAATTTTATTCGTATGTATATTCATAACAAACAATGAGTGTAAAGATTGGCCCAATCTTGTCCAGCGGCAATTACTTTTATACAACATTTTAAAATTATTTTTGTAACAAACTCCTTAGCTTATATTTTTTCATAAGCAACTTGTAATAAAATTAAATCTCTTGCTAAGCTCAGCTAAGCTGCTTAAGACATTGACATTTGCAAATTTCCTTAAGTATAAATTATTTCCGATTATTTTTCGTTAATGGAAACGGGATTAATTTTGATTTGAACAAAAGATTTTACGGAATATAATTCAAAATGTGGAGGGTAGATTGTCTAATTGAGGGCCTATTTGCAAAAGTGTTAGTAGGCCTGGCTAATGAGCTAAAGGTTATGAGTTTTATCCACACACATGTAAAGTTCTTTGTGTGATAGAAGATTATTTTTCGAGTGTAGGCGTTATACGTTACATTATACATGACATTATATATCTGTTTGATATATAACAAACATATGAAATGAACATATGGCAACTAATATTATATATTAGCATTGTTTTCAAATTGCAAATATTAAATACTTTAATAAATCCTTACTATAGTATAATGATTTAGATATGTACCGTTGACCCAAGTAAAATGCCTGACCATAACGTTCGAGGTGTATAAGTGTGCTACCATTCGAATGTTCAGCTCACGGACACCAACCTAAGACAGAGCGACTCTAGAGCCTTTCTTGATGTTTTAATTAATCAATTAGAAACTCCGAATAAGTAAAGGCATTTTATCATGCATACGCAGATTCCATATTGATAAAAACTACGTATTTTACTTAAGTATTTTATTTTTGCGTAGGGTCAAGAAAGGTGTGTTGAAAGATGGTGTTCACAAAAATTGTTATCGGCCACGGTCGCTGAGGAACTGTCGGGGGCGGAGCCCCCTGAAGTTTCCTCGTGTTAAAGTATTGTATTTAAGATGTCTTAACGCATAATCCTAATTGGATGGGAAATTAAAAAATAACAATATACCAATTGAAAAAGAATTAAACGTCTGACTTAGGAAGTCAAAAGAAAAATTTTAATTTTGAATATGTTGTTAAGAAGTCATTTATATTTAAAGATAATTCCGGCGAACCATTATTAAACAGAAATCAATATTAAAACTGTGTAACTTGTAATAAAAATTCACTTTAAAAAAAACCCAATGCTTTCATTAAGACAACAATGCAAGTTTGACCAAAAAAAAAAACTTACCGTGAAAAGTTCACCAAATGAAATAACTTTAGTTGAGTCTTTCAGTTCTGGAGGTAAAAGACTTTTACAGGGATTTTTTCCATATTGATTGATTATTTCGCACAGTTCTTTCATTTCTGTGCAAACTCTGGCTTGAGCTTCAGCCCCTCTGTGTTCAGTTTTAGATCCTGGGATTGGTCTGAAACAAAAATATATTATTATAATATTTCAGATTTTCATAAATATATTTTTTGAACGTTAGGAATATTTTCCAATGACCGTGTTAATGGAAAGATACAACTGAAGGTACAACTGTTAATCCAAACCTTATTTAGTAGTCTACTTGAATAATTTCTTAACTTTGGGAAAAAATGCCATTTGTCAAACTTCTTTAATATAACATCTTTATATTAACGTTAATCTTTTCCTAATCTTATTTTATAATTCTATCTTAGTTATTTAATATTGAATTAAATTTTAGTAATAATTCCTAATATATTAAATATCAATCTTATTACTAAATTACTAAAATGAGCACTCCTTATTAAGATATATTTCTGAATACATTCCCTACAAATGAAATCATCAGACTAATCTGAAAACTGGGTCAGGGCTACGTTTATCCTGTTATAAAGCGGCAGTGTTTAACATTTTGTTAGTAAACAAATTTGCTTCTCATCTTAATATAATTTACATACATTCTGTCATACGGACAGTTTTATTTAATACATTTTATTCCAGAACCGAAGATTAGATTTAAAGTTTGAGCTGTTTTTCCGATATGAAAGAAACATGTGTTGGGTCAAGGGTATTGTAACAATATTATCTTGATTTAAATACCAATATGGAAAGATAAGTGATTAAAATATATTTAAAATACATTAAAAAATTATTAAGATCATCGATATATATAACGGCTATACCCAGCACAAAAAAACTGTGAGATTCTATTAAAGAAATACAATCTAGGGTAGGTGGTAACTTCTATAAAGAATGAAATAAATATCTTGATTGAACGATTCATGTAACAATGAAAGTATTATATATTCAAATAAGAAAACTGTTTATTATTAGTAAACGATTAAAAATAATTTAAAATAATACTGTGTAATATTTTGAACACTGTTCAGAGTCCACGAAGAAAATCTAGTATAGGTGAAAAAATATATAATTTTTAGTTAAAATTAAACAAGACCTTATCATAGAAATATATAGTATCACACAGAAATATAACATTAAATGAATCTGTGTGTGTGTGTGTATGTGTGTATGTACCTGTGTTTGTATGTACATATTCATCCTTATCGTCTTATCCTGATTCTAATTATTTAGGGCGTTATATGTCTAGAGAGTCTCAAGAATTTGGCTAATATTTTTAAGATCGGTCACCGGGTTGACGTCAACACTCCTTTGGAATGCGCGTTGGTGGGATATCCATCAACTTTCGGAGAAGTGGACTAGGATCCACTTTATTTTTGTTTTTTGGGGATATTATCTTATCCTATATCCTAAATTGTATATTCATAGTATTTTATAAATATCTGCTGATGAAGGTCATTTTATGAAAATCAATAGTTTGATTCAGATAAACATAAAACAAATTATTTACAAAAACAACAGCTGTTACAGCGCAGTTGTTCTCAAGTGTTGTGCAAATTCTTTGAAGATTTCAAAGATGTTTATAATTGAAATAACTCTTCAGCTCAAAGAGATAAAAATGTGTTTAAAAGTAGGTGAACAAGAAGTTTTATGAATGAAAATACGTCTGTGTTTTGCTCAAAGCAGATTCCTACTTTTAGGCAATATATATTATAGATACAATTATAATGTTCGTTTGGATTATAAAATAAAGGTTTTTTTAAATAATCTAATGTTATTTTCATATATAGCTGTAATATTGATTAAATGTCATTAAAAAAAATATAAAATTGAAATAGTTTGAATTTTTGAAGAGTTCATTCACGAAGATAATGACATCCATGTTTTTTTTATACACGTAAAAACCATTCGTTTATTTATGAAAGATAATCAAATATAAAGAAATATAAATATTGACATACAACAATAATAGTTGGTAAAATGATAAATACATCTTTTATCAATTGACAAAATGTATACATCATATTCAAACGCACAAAAAGTTATCTTTATAAAAGTATAATTTAAAATTATTTATTTAGCTCATTAAAACAATATCGGAGATAGTTTTTGATTGAATTGTGATGCTGTTGACAGATAAAGAGATTTTGGCAGACCACGCAATATAGAACTATCAAAGTCAAGGGCAAAGCGACACATAATAATATTGTCACGAAAGTGTGAATATATTTAATAAGTTCGCAAAACATAATGTCATATTTAATGAAACTAAACAGTTTTATTTTAAGTCGATTAAATTTAAATATTGTTCAAATCATTGTGTTGTAGCCGGCGAGTTAATTTAATGAGGACTAAGATTTATTTTTATTTAAGGGTTATTGCTTTTGGCGTCAGCTTTGATCTGTAATAAAAGTTTGGTTTATAATCGAATTTTAAGTTTTGCAGAAATTAGATTTGTTTGATTCCAATTCAAGTTCTTTCATTTATATAAAACTTAAAAAGAATTATAATATAATAATAAGAAATATATCATATCAATCTTTTAAAATATAAGGTAAGAAAAAGAAAGAAAGAAAAAGAAATAGAAACTTACTTTCCGTATTCATCTTTGGAGAAGGTGGGTTTGACATTTTTGTCGAAGCTGCCGCTGAAGGCTGTTATCTTTTGTAGATCAGTATGCGCCTGCGCCTTGTTGTCGAATGCCGATATTAAGTCAGTAAGTGATGAACTCTGTTGGAGAAATAAATTTATTTATTATTATGAATACACATTAAAAAAAATTAACAAGTATATGTTAATTGAACTATATTAGATACTTTTGAAAAGCTGTGCGCTCAGTACTTGACACAAAACTCAAAATATTAGTATTTTATTTTTGTCTGTTTTCTTTACCGATAAACTACTAGACGAATATTAAAGAAATTTCGTACAGCAACAAGTTATTGTACTGTCATCATATATAATATTTTTAGCTACGGATTTTTTTCTCGTTTTCACTGAAAATCGCCGATTTGGGCCATAACTAAGATACCAGTAAACTAGTAACAAGATTTAAGAGAGTTTATTGAAGTATTGGTTTATAATTAAAATCAACATAAAGAATATTTTTAACTACGTAATTTATGGTAAAACAAGAAGATCAAAAAATAAAAAAAAATATATAAATAATTACAAAAACAAAAGAATACATAAGTTTTAACAGCAAATATAATAATTATTGAAGAGAATATAATAAACCTATTTTAATTTCAAAATGTGGTTGTGTTAGATTTTAAAATCTTGTAATGAAAATTATACGGTATGTTAAAATAATAGAAATACTTTTAACTAGCATGAAAGATTGGCAAGACGTTGTAAAAACATTTGTCTCAAGGTTAACTCGTTAGGAAAAAACTAATTACTATGTCTGAGAAAACAAAAGATTGGCCAGTGTCGCAGATATTTTAAAATATTTTTACAATAATATTATTTTAAGTGTGAATTGTATATACGATGTTATATAATAAGAAAATCTCAATGAGATCTTATTTTTTCTCTCAACTTATATGCTTATTATTATAAGAATGATTATTTACGAAACATATGAGTAGTATTAGTAAACTTGCATATTGTACTCTTACATGTATATAATTACATCAAAATATTAATTAGGTATAAACCTTCATGTTTGATGTATATGTTTGATAATGTCTTTAAGCATTTAGTCATGTTGACCTTTATCAATTGAAATAAATACAAATTCGAAATTCCTCAACATGATTAGGATTCAAATCTGCGACCTCTAACTATTTTCATTCTATAAATATTCATCATCAGTTTCGGCACAGTTAGCAACATTGTTTTTGATTAGGAAAGAAATAAAGGAAGTTTCTTTAACTACAAAAAAAATATTTATTTATTCATATCTCTTCAACTTTGAATTAATATCAGTGATCACTTGTGTACGTCAAAATGGAAGTGTCAGAAGCCTATTTCGATACAGTATTTATCGTAATAAGTACTTCTGTAAAAACATTTTATAACTCATTGTTAAAGCTATGAGCGTTCCAATCGCGTTCTGCAGGGCTATTCGCTAACTTTGACTTTTCTAATGACCATCAGCTGTGACGTCATGACAGTTTGTTACTATAGTTACATCATACAAAATTAGTTGTTTGACAACCATTATGTCCGCACTTACTGATAGTGATTTTCATTTTAACTGTCAAAAAAGATACGCAATAGCCCTGCTGCAGGGCTATTCGCTAACTTTTGACTTTTCTAATGACCATCAGATGTGACGTCATGGCAGTTTGTTACTATAGTTACATAGTTTGTTACTATAGGAAATTAGTTGTTTGACAACCATTATGTCCGCACTTACTGATAGTGCTTTTCATTTTAACTGTCAAAAAAGATACGGAATAGCCCTACTGGTCTAACTAGAACTATACAAAAAACTCAGCCGGAAAAGAACTTACTTGATGTCTAAATATTAAAATATACGAACTATTATCCTGTAGCATGACACAGAAACTAAATAACTATATTGTTTAAAAAAGAGATTAAGCAATTACTCTAAACTGGTAAAGTTCAAACAATTCCATTAATCTACGTCGAATTTATTTACAATGTATAATTAATATAGCTTATAAATCACTAATATTGTGACTGTAAATACAATATTCAAACCGAATTTGATTATTTTAATATCGTATACCAATATTCAAAATCGGTTTGAATATTGTATCGACACATCAAGCGCATGTTATAGCGAATTGTCTTAATATGACTATTAAAGTTTTGTACAATATACGCAGATATGTCATATGCCCATATAAAAATAACACTTAAAACTTGGTATATCAGCTAGTTTCAAATAAAATACTAAGAAAAGATTATGGATTTGTCTTCGATATTAATTCTAAATTCGAAATGCCAACCTATAGTATACGTTAGAGTTTATATTAATATATAAATATATTTAAATGGTTGTAATTACTGACACAGGTCATAGTTGTACTGCGTATTACTTGACACAACAATTATCCCTCCAGAAAGTTTTAATTGTAAGAAGCCTAACTTTCATCAATGGATTAAGGTTAGATTGCTATAACTTAGTCATAACATAATAACTTTAGACCGCAAAGTATACAGTTTGAATAAACACGACGCAAAGCTTCTTGAGCTTTGAAACAACTTTGAAAGTGCTTGTTTTTGCGTTGCATAAATAAAGTACAGATCAGTTAATAAACTTACAATTTCGTATTATTTTAAAATTCATTTTTATATACAGTGAATGCATGATTAGATATAATTAATTAGTTTTATAGGTGTAATTTAGTTTTTTTTTTTCAGTTATACTCTTTTTTATTTTTGGACACAAGTATATCCTTCAATTTATCTTATCTTTTTAATGTTCTTTTTTTCTTTTCACTTTAGTTTTTTTATAAAAAATCAAGGATAGACTGGAAGAGATCTCTTTAAGGGATAACTTGATAATGTAAACTTTAATAATTGTATTTTTACTTTATATTGTAATTTACCTTGTGTTATTATGTATAATATAGAGTTTAAACAAACAATCAAAAGAACACTTTGTTCGGTAACCTCATTTTAGTGTAGTGGTTAGTGACCCTGACTGCTGAATCTTTGGTTCAGGGTTCGATTTCCGTTCGATTTCCAAATGGTACAATTTTTATTATGATCCACAGACTGTTGTTCCGAGTCGTGTACTTTGTATCTGTTATTTATTTGTTTGATCTTTGCTACACAGTGTTAATATAATAATAAATTGAGAACCATTCTTAAATTAACCCAAGACATATCAAATCAAATAACAAAAAATCGCAATACCTTTGATCGGGCAAAACATGAAGTAGACTTTGATAAAAATCTTTTTAAATACTCAAAAAACATTTTCAAAGATGAAAAGATAAGCTTCTCTTGACCAACGAGCAAATTTACGACCATTATAAAAGCACATACGAAGTGCTAAAAAATCAAAGACTATATGGGGATCCAAACGAACACAAACCTGAGACTCCTACTGAAGATTTTCAAGGCAACCCACCAACTCTGGAGGAAATCAATACAATAATTAAAATGAAACCATCTAAGTCAGCACAAGGTCCGGATGGTATCCCTTATATAGTTTATAAAAAGTGTCTGTCGGTTTATAAACATCTTTTAAATATATTCGGTAAAATCTGGTCAAGAAAGCATCAAACCAGACCAGTATGTTTATGGTCAAAATAAGGTCGATTGTGTAGCTCAGAATTCCTCAAGTTTACATGATCGTACTTGAATTATGTTCAATGAATGAATTATGAATGAATATGTCAAATGAATTATGACGTTCAAGTAAAAACAAGAGAGGTATAAATGAAATACAGTATCTAATATTGTACCCTTATTAAACACTTTAAATAGATTTTTGACAGTGACCGATGTCTGCCGATGTCGTAATTTTGATTGTATCACTTAAAATAAGTCATATAAAAAGGGCAAGAGGAATTGTTTTACTACGAATTGAAGGCGTGCGAAGCCGCGGGCAAAAGCTAGTAAATGTTGTATATTTAAATAAATTCGCATTATTAATTTTAGCCAAATATAATTTCCGCCTTTATCTCAAGAACTGATCATAAATCAATGCAGTTGGTTTGTCAAAATTATGTTGGTTTAGATTTATAGGTGACAGGCTGCCAACACCTGCCTTGGTTTGGACTAGAAATACATACTTGGTCATCTTAATATATCATATTTAGAGAACTGCTAAAGTCTACAAATGTAAGTTTCTATATTCTGAGACGTAAAATAGTGTTCTCAATGTAATATATTATTATATAAATAGAGAATTAATATGGAATATATGTGTAAAATGAAATATTTGGTAGAGCGATGAGAAAAAATGTAAAATATAGTTATATAATAGTTTCATCAATTATTTTTTGCTACAAGTAAAATAAAGTTTAATTCTTTATATATTCATTAAAATGACAAGATCGTTACTTATTATAGAAAGAAATTACCCGCTTATCTCAAATCTGTAAACAGTGGAAAAATATTTCCAAAATGTTAAAGCTAAACCTAAAGCTTCAGTTTGTAGAGACTTATTTTGATTTAAAATTGTTTAAAATTTACAAGAAAATCAGAGATTATGAGCATAATATAAGAATATATATATTAAAATTATAAAATCTAATAATTTATTCCTAATGGTTGTATATTTTAAAATCGTTTAATATTTCAGTTCATTAGTTCATAATGTTAAAATATCAAAGACAAACAACATTAATAATTCATTGGTAAATCCAATTAACATTAAATCCAATTAAAATAACATAGCTGTCCAGTTATTCCGCAATTAATTTCCACACGTTGTCTCGACCTTGCCCAGCTTCAGTTAAACGCTCGATCTTACGAGATGACTCAAACTTCCGACTCACTAGGGGATATTTCTGGGGAATCATTAAAACACCAATAGGATTCATATAACAAAGTTGTTTGCTAATATGGAATGTTACTAATTTTAGAATCATTTCGTGTTCCATTTAAATCATCAAATCATTGACACGTTGCTCTAGAGGTTACTCTGACTACTGAACCAATCGACATGGGTTCGATTCCCAAACGAGTCATTTTTGTGATTTGAGTCCATTTTGTGTATGTTATGTCAATGTTAGTAAAATGTTTGATTGTGACAAAAAAATCTTTCTCTAATGCGGGAATATTTATTTATAACATAATAATTTGTTTTCAACAAAAAGATTAAGTGAGATTAAAGACAGAAGGAAAATAAAAGATATTTCAGAATTGTATTTGATTTTAACTTTTATTACAATTCACTACATCAATATTTAGGTCAGTTTCAATCCGACCTTCTCGTATGCGAGTTATATTTTTCGTAATAGTGACAATCAAACGATTTGGAGTTAGATGTTGGCAATCTTCCAGAGATACAACGTCCTAATAAATATTTCTTCTCAACTATGTACCATTGTCCGGAATTTAGTATATTAAGAAGATTAACGACTGTATTAAAATATATTTGGGGTCAGTCAAAGCAATTAATTCTGTCGCTAACAAATAAGCTTCAACACTCTAAAAAACTAGAAAATTAAACTAAAAAACTAGATTAAGTATTTAAATCAAACATTATAATATATATATTTAGTAATTATATATATATATATATATATATATATATACTACAATTATCAAGACCTATAATAGACTTATAGTTAATTCTATAGTATCCTATTCCCGTGGAAATTTTATATATATAGGCATTACATTGCTACGATATCAAACTGAAAATAATAACCTACATCCACATCACACAACACACACACACGACCAGGACATTGTTCAGATATACGTAATAAAGCATATGAATACTAAATAGTTTTTATTACAAAATATTATGTTTTTTGAGTAATGTTCAACTAAAGAATTTTTTTGTAGAATTTCAAACTGCTATACCATATGCGAAAACATAATCATAGCGAGTTCTAAAAAAATTCAGATAAAACAAAGTAGAAATTCTAGCTTTATCAAAATCAAATAGGTTTATGTAAACCGCATTCAATTCTGTTAAAAAGTTTGGAAACAATCCTTGAAGTAAATTTTCATTTAACCATAACTTCTATTTCCCTTAACCAATTTTGACGAAACAAAGTTTTAACAACGCTCCGGATTATTATATATAATCTACTTGTGAAAACCGCGTTTAAATTCGTTGAGTAGATTCGACGTTATAACGTATTAGACAGACAGACAAAAATTCAAAAATTGTTTTTTTGGTTTCTGTTATTCGCCTTTAATCTCCGCTTATCAGTTGTTTGGCAAAAATATTTAATGTACAGACACTCGATTTTTACTGTCTTATTATATATTTGAGATAAAAAGTGGTAATAAATAAAAATGTCTCTTTATTTAATATTCTTTTGTATCTATTTTTTTTATATTCAATAAATATAAAGTTTAAACTTATTGCCACGGCTAGGACTCAAACTTACAATATCGGTGATATCGGCTCAACGATCTAATATTTGAGCTATCGCGTTTAAAACCTTAATAAAACTACAATTATATATAATCGTCTTTATTTGAACGATGAAATCTTCTTCGTATCTTTTATTTTTAAGAAAAGATTACATCATTGAGTAACATAAAATACGGTAAAATTAACAGGAACTAAATTATACAAAATAAATAAATAAAGTATTTAGATGGCAAGGTAAATAGATAAAAATAATTAAAGTAAGCATTTCGTATCTTACTTTTATCCTGGATTAACCTACTTCCATTAATCGGCTTGAGGTAATGAAAAGAAAGAAAACAATTCTTTCAATTCTTATTTATATGAATTTATTAAATAATTTTATGTCAAAAATATAATAAATATAAATTTATTAAATAACTAAAAAAGAAGATTTTTAACTACTAATTGGATTTCGGAAAAATATTTTTTTCTCACTCTCATACAAAAAAGATCTGTAAGATAATTATTAATCCTGGAAATCCTGATCAGGATAATGAGATAATCTGATCGAATTATTAATTTACTATCGGTCCTTGATATGTGTACAGTTTAAACAAAATCGGTCCGTGGGAAATGAGATAAAATCGCATTCTATAAAGTCGGTCACAAGCAAACATACATGTGAAACTAATAAAAGCGTGTTAAAAACATCGACACGTGTAGAAGACCTTGTGGTTTCTTAAAAATTAAGCCTTTCCGGAGGTTGCAGGTTCAAGTCCTGTGTTTCAATGATATTTCACCTAACATAAATAAAGATGTTTGTAGATGGTTTAAAATGTAAATATAAATCCAACTATGTATATTCGATTGCCCTTTAAAAATTGTTGTATTAAACTTCTCTAAGAATTTTTAATTACCTAATATATAAATTTCCAATTAAGTTCAGTTTAGTTTTATTTATCAGCGTTTTAACTAATATTTATAACCAAACTTTAGAACTAAAAAACAAAACTTAAAAATTATAATTACTGTAATTAAAACGTTTTTAGTTTAGTTCATTTAGACATGGAATTTGTTTGATTAACTTCATGCGCCGGATTTCTAGTAGGTAAATTTTAATTGTATATACAAAAATCAAATTATTGCTTGAACTTCATTGTTACACATAAGGGTTATTTTTGATTCTTCAAATTTGCATATACAAATATATCTATAGATAAATATTTAGATAACCAAATTTATTATCCAGTTTAATTTATCTCAGAATTAAATAATCGTCACTAAGTATTTGGTAGACTAGACGACGTAACTAGACGTTTATTTACAATACGTATCTACAAAGTAGATAGTTGTGTTATCTATATTACATAAGATTTATTGGATTATTATAAGTATGACAAGTGGCTGAAGTTATGTTATAGCATTATTCAATTAATAGCTTTAAATTATTCAATTAATTTATATTTCTATATATTATGTAAATAGACTTAGTCTAACAAATATATACACTAAATGACTAAACATGGAGTTTGACAATTGAAATTTTAATATCGGTTGTTTTAATGTAGTCATCTAAAGAGATATTTTTATTCTTTGACCAACCTAAACAGGAATTTTGTAAAGAACTCTGTCATATACGAGGTAATATATATGTATATCATCAAAAAAAATATAAACAGTGTCTTAGTCTGCGCTAAATGAACCACCTATCTACAATAGTAAAGAGAGGTCAAATTATAGTAGTTATTAAAAGGACTTCGTAGTAGTTTTGAGTTATATATTTATATATATATATATTCTTATTTACAATATAATAAACTAATATTGTAAGTAAGAACCCGTGTTCAAATCTTTAAGACCACTGCACTTCAAGTGTTTTATATAACAATATTAGTGCCGGAACGTGCGTATGTTAGTGTTTTATATATATGTTTTAATAGAAATATGTTTTACTATATACATAGTTACATTATATGTATGCATATACTATACTATTATACTTGGTTATATTAATTTTGCCGTACTGCCTTAGAACCCATTCGGGATTCTTATGTATGGGCTCGAAGCATGATAGACTTCGGTTATGAACTAGTCAATCAAATTAAATCTAGATGGATAAATATGTATACGAAAATATGTAATCTTATTTATCTATTTATATATAGGTTGGGTAATAAGTCCCCACGAATCACGAAAATGTAAATACAAAACTATGTATATAACATTTATTAAGGCTATGGTAAATAAATAAATACATATATATAATTACAACAGTTTTGGTCTATATCAGGTACTGTTAAAAATATTTGAAAATATTGAATATACAGATTTTTTCTTATAAATATTTTATTGAATATAAATAGAGAAAGGTTATTTCTATCTGGGATAAGTTCAAACAACAAGTTAATGACGGCGGTAAAAACACACCAGTGTATTCGTTTAACAAACATTTAATACCGGATTTTTTTAAGGCTAGCTGTTGTCAGCGTCTTTGCCCGTAATATGTGCAAGAAAAACCTTGCAAAATTTAATACTTGTCACTACTTGGTACAGCATATTCCTACCACATTAATACTTTCATCAAAATCTGACAAATCGGTTTTGAGTTCTAGTAAGACAGACCAAAATACTAACTTTCATTATATTTGGTACTACTTAAAATACAAAGAAACTTTTTAGCTATAAGGCTTTATTAAAAATAATAAATCATTAAGAAACATATATATATTATAATAAGAGATAAAACATTTACTGTTTTCTAAAATTATATTCAAAACCGAAAATTCTAATGACATCCCTTAACTTATACTGTTCTCGAATTTCTCAGAAGAGGAAGTAACTAATACATAAAGGATGTTAAATATAAAAAAAATATATATTAAAAACAAAGCATATTAGAAATACTACATATTAACTTTTAACCTTTTCAAAACAAATTTATAATGTTAAAATAGTCAGTTTTATTATTTTAAATTCTTTATAAATATTTCCAAGTATAGTATTTTACAGAAAAATTTAATATTGTATATGACTTAAAATAACAAGAAAACAAAAACCTTATGTTCAAAGCACATTAAAAATAAATTAGTTACTTTGTTGTCCAAAATCGTAAAAAAATGTCAGATGAAATGCTTTCAACACCTCTCGCTTGTAGCTTTGTTTTTGTCAGTAACGGATTTCTAACCTGAAGGTAGTTTTAAAACTCTTAGTTAGTTCACTGTTACCGCGTCGGTATAATATTGGAATGTTGGAACTACTTACAATACATAAGTGATCATCCACTTATAATAAATTTAATACAACGCAATCAAACCACTTTCCAATCATATAAATTGATATATATAATATAATATTTATAAAATATGTATATAAAATGAAGCCTTACCCGAGATCTCCGCTGTATAGAATCACTCCCGGGTATAGTTAGGAAGTTTCCGCTCATTTTGCACGCACTAACCGTATTAGCTAACGAGAGTATATAAATAGTGAAACCCGTGCGTATCGTGCGAGGGCAACTCTTGCAATGTGTTCTTAGTTTATGAATGAGTGACGTTTTTAAATAGCCTGCTGGTATGACGTAGCGGTCTACGTAGCTTGGAATTTTGGGGATAAGGTGATTCAGTTCGATAAAATGTATCGAATATATCGTAATAATCAGTATAGTTGAGGTAGGATTACCAACCTTATTTCTAGTGATTCCGTGGAGACTCGCTAAGTATTCGTTGGGTTTTACTGTTGTGTTTTCTTCAGCATCAACATATAATCTCCAGTAACAACGCCTGGCTATATAACATTCAACATTCGACAAGTCAAAGTCATGAAGTATCTTACACTAAAAATACAATTATGATACAGAAATAACAATAAAATAGATGACCGCACTCGTCTGCGACTCCACAAACAACTTATTGTTTAGGGACTTACATACAGATCTTTATAAAACCAGACTGTTAACAATAACAGGTTATTAATTGAAACACAGCAAATTATATTTGAAATACGGATATTTATTTATTTTTTTCATAAAAATTCTAAATTCAATAATGTGTTTAAACATGTAACATTTACATATATGCATTTACAAAGATATATGCAATGTTAGTGATATTAATACTATAATTGGAGCATAACCGAGTTAATGTGTACATCACACTGTACTTACGTACATTTACCAAATATTCTCATGGTAAAGAAGAAATGGATGGTATGTTATAAAATAATGAAATTGTATGAATGCTGTGCGCGTTTCTTTTACATCTAGCTTGATCGCATCTGTATTTTAATTGGATATTAACCTGTCAATGTGTGAGTTTATCCTCAATGGTTCGATCGTGAATATTCATGCAAAACGATGTTTTAAAAATCTATTTCATATATTTAATTAAAGTGAATATCAAGTTTGTATTGTCACAATGAAATATATTATATATCAATCACTTTAATTAAATATATTTTATTATAAATACTGGATATAAGAGGATATATTATTTTATCTGACATCAAATCTAACCAATCAATAGGTACATTTCTCTAAAACAATTTTCTAACTCCTAATATAGAGCACACGAGATTTTTTAATTAAATAAACTATATATATATAATATCTGTTTGTGTGCTTAAAGAAAACAATTAAAATCTAGAAACAGACTTAGCGGATTCAAAATCACATAAATCAAGAAATATATTTAGTTTTAAGAGTAAATATATTTTTAATATATTGAGATTTGGACTAGACAAACCACATTCTATCTACAGATATGTTAATCACGATAAATACTAATATATAGAAAATCTAACGTTTTGTGATGTGCCCGTTTATATTTTTATTGCACACTTAAAAAATCTTTTATATCTTAAAAAATATAAGATCAAAATATAATTACAGCAATCAAAGAAAAACTAAATATACATTACTTAAAGAGATTATTATAAACATAATTACAGTAAGGTGTTTAAATATTCTTTAGGATAGTATAAAATTTACATCAAATGAAAACCATATTTGTAAATGGGCATTAAAAATATTAACGTTTCAAAAAATGTTGTGATGTTTTAAAACACCATGTATCTTTGGATAAAATACACTTTATAATTATATAATTAATTTTGTGATCGCAAATAATGATACAAACACGATACTAATTTTAACAAAAACAATATTTGAGCACTGAATATCTAACATTAGGTTTATTTAAAAAGGATTTTACAAACATTATAATACAGAGATTGAAACGGATACATACCAACGATCTTAGACACGAAACCAATTAGAAGCGACATTAATAGTCAACACACGACTTCAACGCAAGTCCATATAAATAACCACAGTTATGACGTATGTATTTATAACAATATCACAATTTTCAATAATATACAAAAAGACAGGATTTAGATAACATGTTAAATAGGTAAAGCGTAAAAAGTAAGATCAAAGAAGTGATATATTTGATAGTAACGAGTATATACATTTGATCACACAGTACATTGCGAATCAATAAAACGGGATAAAGGATTTTATATAAAAGATGAGAACGTACATTTATAATAAATCATACTACTTATGTTTATTTAATTACAGAACAATCACACTTCCCTAAACGTGCATAATTCGAGTATATGTAACACTCAGTAACCGATGACGCAATTCACTTCACTCAACACGCAAATTACTTTAATATGCCTCGACTGAAGCAATGTATACCAAACGAGGGAAATAATTTACATAAGGCCATATATTATTTACTGTACACGTATAACAATAAGATGATTAAGTAGATAAATTATGTTTAATATTAGGGGTTAAGGAATAGGTAATGCGTCTGTGTTAACGACAGTTTGGTCCATATATGTAGAATTAATACGTAAATTGTGTGTTCCGATATAATCCACACGTTACATTAGGCATTCAGCAAAATGACATGACCATCCAAGAAACCCCGAAACAATGATTTCAATACACAATCTTTCACAATATATGCAAGAATCAAATGTTCTCTCATATATAGATTTTGTGCTATTGGAATAGTTTCATGGAGGTATAAAGCTTTTCAATCAATTACCAATGTATTTTGCTGAATACCTAAAAATCGGCGGTAACAGCGTCCGGCCGCCTACGGTCAGTCTTTTTGGCTAATGAATTCGAATTTGTGCAAAATATTCTACTATCCGCGTAACTTAACACCGTAAATTTATTTACAAAATCTCTCTTCGAGAATATAAACGAAACTAACGAGCACTGACCGGTAACCGCCGGAGCGCCGAGTTCTCTTCATCTATTTATTTCGTCTTATGACAAGTGGCTTTGAAATCTTCCGAACTTCAATGTTTTCACTGGACAGAATGATGTGGTCGCTTCGAACAATGATTAACATGTCACAACCGGTTTGATCCAGTCGTAAGCCTAGATTTGGAAGATCCTAATGGATTGGCTTGTTGTAACTGTATCACGCTGCGGCCTTGTTACGTATCTCACGACGGTCCCTGGCTCCCGGCGGGTGCTTCCGCTCTCATTTCTGACTTGAGCTTAACAAACTCTCTAGCAACCTCATCACTATGTCTCTGTGAGAGGATCCTTAGTATCGTCCATCCGGTTTCGTCCATCTTGACACGAGTGCCAAGAGGCAGCCAGCATGCACATGACCCCTGTAACACACAACGCAAATGCTTCGTAGGAAACTTAAAAAAACCCAAAGTAGATAATTCTACATATAATCAACAAGAACCAAGATTTTTTGTTCATTAAATTTAAACAAACGAAATAAATGGAATACTAGAAATATGCTGAAATGTAACTTGATCAGCACTTGTAGGACTTGAACCTCGAAATTCTGGGAGTCCAGCCCCATCGCTCTGCCACTGAGCCATCGTGACGGTACTTATTATAAATGAATTTAAATATAACGTGGGTAATATATTTATTGTTAATTTAATATATTATAAATTTAATTCCTACCTGTTCTGCGATGTCAGCCAGGCGCATAACGGCGACGCCCACGAGGCGGTCTTCCCGCGCGAAGCAGTAGTCACGCACACACACGTGCAACTCGAACAGCTCCAGCTGCTCTGTCGCACTCACCATGCTGTAGACACAATTAATATTGCTCTTCATTAAATATTAAATTAACAATATAGCTCGACTTTTTTTGTAAATAAAATATTAATAATTTATTGGTTAATGAATCGAAATCGAAAATGTATTATAGTGAAGTCAAATCGCAAAATAATGTATTTTTCTATTCACTCACAAGTGGAACGTCTCATTGAACTTGGGACTCCAGTTGTTGCTCTTTGACTTCGTGGCGAATTTCCTCTTCTTATCGGCTAAATGCGGGCCGATTAGGTTCACTTCGATGAACGGACGGAACATACCACTAGCGATCACCCACTTGAGATCGTTGGCAGCAACCACTGAAGACATTTAATATTTTATAAATTAATTTCGTTTTGGTAATTAAATAGAAGTATAGGATGATTCGTTTGTATAGGATGAAGAAGAATTAAATCGAAGGAAGGAATGACTGAAAAATTTGAATACCGAAATTACCTTTGACAGTGATTTTGTGTTCACCCGTACCAGGGTGTGTGAACAGATCTACTTGGAGCGACACCTCTCCCACGCTACCCTCTTCTGCCACCGCCGCATCTACGATAAAACAGAATAAAATTAAATAAGGATAGTACTATAATTATATCATAATTACAATTCGGATTATATAGATAAGTTATGAGAATACGGAAGCTACTCTTACCTTGATTCTGCTGACTGGTAACAAACGTTCTAATCAGCGTATCTGTCGTTTGTGTGTACAGACTCAAAGCGTATCTCAGAGATTGCAACTCCGGACTCTTCTCCAAGAACGTTTTCTTCAGACCGTTACCACCAGCGTGGAAGTATAGCTTGATTGTATCCAAGGCTGCGTCCAATACAGCGCATTGCTTCGGTGTGAGACTCTTTTCTGCTGATAGATGCTGTGGAATGTGTATGATTTTTGAAATATTGTCAACTGATCACATCTTTACTTCCAGTGTAAGTAATCTTTGATAAAATGTACATGCGTACGGACATTAAAAACTGAAAAAGATACTTGTAAGCTAATTATTTTGAAAATTATTTACTAAGGTTATATTTAACACAAAGAAAATTACTCCAAATGACAGGATACATAAATATGAATGTTTGCGTATTGATCAGTTAAAATTAGACGTAATCCAAACATTCCATTCGTAATGGACAGTAAAGTTTATTTTAAATACCAAGAGCTCTCAGGATGTAGTTATTATTAATTTCTGGTAAAATATGTGATTTTGAGCTGGCATGATCAAAGAGAAGTGTGGGTAATGACTCACCTCCTTAGAAATATCCATAACGCCGGAAAGTGCATGTTTGACGTCTTGTTTACCGACTGTGCTCTTAAAAAGTTGGGTCATGTCTTCGATCTTTGCATTCGCAGCTAAATTCTTAGCATTGTTCGTAAGGTTTTTCAACATCATCTAAAATTAAGAGTTGTGTATATTGAAGAACATCTTCAAACATCTTTATTAATTTATAGTTTCACATGTACATAAATTGGATTGGAATATTGGATTTAAGCTGATTTGATCTCAAATATATTTTTTATTATTACCGAAAACTTACTTAATTACAATCAGATTAATAAATAAAAAGTCAAGTTACCGTCTTATCCGTCATTGGAGGTAGTACTACAGTCTTTTCAAGTATCTTCATCACAATCTTCCACAATTCCTTTAGAAGCCTCTTAAGCACCGTCTTCTCACATGACTCCGCGTACATCGTTAGCGAGCCATCCTATAGGGAAAATAATACAGCATACATTTCTATTAATTTGTTTAATGAAATACTAAGTACTATCAAGGAGTATAGGTATTAAAATTTGTAAAGCTTAAAAAACTGGAGCATCAATTACAATTTTGAATTCAGTATATATTTAAATCATCCCCTTTATGTCTCACCAGTATATCCATGAGTGGGCGCAGTACTTCGTCAGCCTCGTGGTGTGCGGGTGGCGCGGGCGCTCCCGGCACCGCCGCGCCGCCGCCCACCTTCTGCAGCAGGTCACCCAGCTCCTTCACACTGGCCGTGATGCGGTTCTCCAAGCTGATATGGAATGAAATAATTTGGTGACGTTTGATATATTATGAGCTAGTTATGTTTGTAAATGTATATAATTTTTACTATTGTAATAGTTTTTTTATAATTTGTTGTCATGATTTTATTGATTTTTAGTATAAGTTACTATGTCGTCAAGAGCGTACCTGATAGCGAACATCGAAGCGAGCTCGTCCAATGTGCTGTTAAGACTGGCTTGCAAATCGTTAAGAATGTCGGCTGCATCGCGCTCGAGTTTGGTTCCTCCCATAGCTTCGAACATCTTCTCTAATTGTACTCTTAGTTGTTGGATGTTATTCATAAGAATGCAAGCCTGTGTCAAAAACCGATTTATTTGGATATGTTTCACAGCAAAAAGTAAGATTACTATAAAATATTAAATACCACTCTCTCTTCTTTCAGATGCTCAGGGAACTCTTTTTTCACGATGTCAGCATACGCCACCAGCACTTTGACAATAGTTTTAGCGAATCTTTTCATATAACGCTTCCAAATTTCAGGATCAGGACACTCCAGTTTGGACACCACATCAAAGCATTGAGTTAGTTGTGTGAACACGTCGACTACTGAGTTACTGAAGAGGGCATGTTCGCTTGATTTTTGGAACTGGAATAAGAAAAAAGTTGTTCATTATGTCGATTTATAGTTATGAAAGTGAGTTTATAAGTTATTTGAAAAAAAAAAACATTATATATTTTATTTCAAATCCACAGTATGGAAGTATGGTAAGAGTAAAAATTAATTCAAGGTAGTGTCTTAAGTTATTACACCATCGAGCAATAAAAAAAATATCAACAAATTTTGTGTTTTTTATGAATAACTCATCCTTTTATAACCGCAAGTATTTAAAATACATACAACATACCCCATCTCTCTTATCTCTATTGAAGGCACCGTTAAGGTACTCCAAGGATACATCATCATTTTCATTAAGCCACTGCATCACGAAGGGTTCGAACCACGCCGGGTACTCCGGCACGGCGCCGCAGTATGGAGGAACATCTTTCACGTAGTTCGTATGGAGCCACTTGACCTGGAAAGCAAATTATATATTAAATGTCAATCCCAAATACAATACTTGACGGGATATTTACAATATCTTTTGGTAAATCTGAATTTTGAGTTGTTTAATACCATACAATGTCTTAATTATAAGCTTTGGGTTACCTTGAAGTGCAAATTCATGTAAGCGGAAGACTTGCATAGCCGATGTTGTTCGTGTTCCTCGAGTGCATATTTCATATCAACGGCGAACAGGGACCACATTGTGGCTGCTGACAGCTACAAATAATTAAATACATTAATAAAGCTTCAAATCTATACCTATAAAAGAGATAGTATGTATGTTCCTTGTAGACTCCGTAATGGCTAGACCGATTTCAACGATATTTTTAGAGAATCTTTAGATTTTCCCAGCGGGTAATCCTGCAAAGTTTGGTGGCGGTGGGAGCATTTTTAGTGAGAGTTTTTTAACACTGTATGCTATTGGATTTCACATTTAAGTATTTAAGCTCAGTTATCAGTGTATCCGCTAGAGAAACGTGTGAAAGAAAAAGAAATTCAGGAGAAATCATAATTATTGTAGCGGTGGTTTCATTTTATATTTTATTATGTATTTCGAAATAATATACCTTTAAATGAAGCGTGACAAAGCGGGCTGGGTATTTCAGTACATTAATAAATCTTCAAATTGGCAATAGACATTATTATTTAAAAATTATATATATTGTGTTTTTTTTTCCTTTCCATAAATGTAACATTTTTTTACCTGTCCAATATTTAGCTCCTGAGGAAACTGGTTCAGGACGGGAGCGTAGCTATTTCTATCTTCTTCTATCACAGATACGATGAGTGCTATCAGCTTATGCCAGAAGTCCACAGAATCCAATTGAGGGCCATGGTCAGACGGGTCTCGTTTGGAATCACTAGGATCCGCCTTTGTAGAAACAGATTGTTCAGTTTTTAGATCAATGAAATGGCTTGACTTTATTAATTTTAGTCCTAGTATAAAATCGTTTTAAATAAACAAAAAAAAAAAAATGGAAAGTTCAAGTCAGTTTATATGTAACTGAATCTTTTATCAAATACTTTTAAAGTTCACAAATAATTTACCTGATATTCCCTGTTGAAGAGCTCATAGCAATTTTCGAATAGGAATTGATATGTCGATCTCAGGCAAGCCTTCACGCAGTCTTTGACTACAGTACTGGCACGAGGTGGACTGCTCAGTTCTTGGACCTGTAGACAGAAACAATTCAAAAGACACTCGATATCTCTCTAAATTTGTTTTCAAAGATTACAATACCACATTTTCTTCTAACTTATCTTTATTTTAGCGATCATGTGTGAATGTTATATCGATCTATTTTGCTTGCTTACCTTCATCCTAAAGAACGTGATGCTGGTGAGGAGGTCCACTGTAGATTTAAGATCCATAAGTTTTTCAGCGCTTGAAGCTGGAAAATTGTTTCTGTACATGGAGAGATCAATACGAAGTGAATTGTGTAGCTGATCCAGAAGCTTAACGAACTTTTCTTTCTGTAACAAATAAATTAAATACAGATTATCTTTTCTATTTAAAAAAAAATACTTTAAAAGTAATGAGTAATTCTTTAATATTTTTTTTTACTTCTTTTTGAAGCCTTAAAAAATATTGTAGTTAAAATATAATAAAGATAGATTTACCTCTGAGAATTTTAAATTTAAATTAATAAAGAGATTATTGAGCCTAACTCAATATGATGTGGAAAATAATAATTTAATACTATGTTTACCCGATCTTCATATAACAGTTATTAAGGTAATTACATCTAATTACATAACTGTTTAATTAAGTAACTACTAAAAGCAATTTAAGGTTTTAATTTTAATTAAGCGGTTAAACAGAGTTAAACATTACGAAATTCTAAAACTTAATAGGCACCTCCTCTGAAATTATGTTTATTTGAAGAGGGTTAAATTCAAGGACTACATAGTAGCTAATTAAACTAACCCCAAATATGTAATGTAAATATTAATAACATGACTTTAAACTTTACTATTTGGATAATTCGTTCGTTGGCCGCAGTTAAATGAAATTACCAAATAACGTAGGATTTTCCGAATTCAATTCAAAGTTTTTATATTTCAAATAAACATGCATTAAATTTTGGAAATATCAGCTTCTAATTGCATGTTTCCGATTCATAGTTTCGTAGAAGGATCCGTCAAGAAAATCCGTGGAGGATGGCTTAACTTATTTAATTTCGTTTTTATAGTATTGACTATTAAGTCACAGTCATTTCACTAAGTTTGGCACTAAAAGAAGATATAAATGAATGACAAATAAAAAAAACGTTATATTCTAATTTCTAACTTATATATAATGAGAAGATTTTATTTAAAGTTCTTCTTTTATTTTAAAAATTCTATTCTACAGACCATGTTTATGAAAACAAATACAGCAGATATTCTTACAACATAAATAATTTTACCTCGTACATTGCTAATTAGCCTTGTTTAATTTGTCGATGTTTTATTTGTGTATACGAAAAATCTTCATTAATAATTTGTACAAATACTCTCTTATATGTGCCTGAGGCTAATAATAGAAAATGTAATTTATCTTTTTTTTTTTTTTTTTTTTTTTTTTTTTTTTTTTTTATATGATCTAGGGCAATGCTTGACTACATTCCACCTGATGGTAAGTGGAATGTAGTCTTAGGTGGTAAGGCGCATTACCCTAGCAACCTATTCACTCTTCTCTTGAATGTGACCACATTGTATTCGGTCGGAAATACCGACGCAGGCAAGCAGTTCCAATCCTTTGCTGTACGCAGTAAAAATGAGGAAGCAAAGCGCTTCGTTCGGACAGGTGGAATGTCCACAACAAAAGGATGAAAACCTGCCGTGCGTCGGGACGTCCGGTGATGGAAGGGGGACGGGGGAATTAAATTGTGTAATTCCAGCGCACACTCACCAAAATGTATCCTATAGAATACTGAGAGGCTAGCAATTCTACGCCTGTGCTCAAGGCTTTGGAGGTCGGCTCCGACCAATTCGGGATCGCCTATAAGCCTCTTTGCTCGCCTCTCAATTGAGTCCAGAACCGCAAGATGAGACTTTGCGGCACCAGCAAATATGTGACCACAGTACTCTACACACGACCGGATCTGTGCTTTGTATAAAACGAGAAGCTGTCCCGGTGTAAAGTACTGCCGAACCTTCGCCAGAACGGCAAGCTTTGCTGCTGCTGCTCTTGCTCTGGACTCAATGAACCGACCAAAGTTGAGGTTCGAGGAAATCTCTAAGCCTAACAACTGAAGCCGGTCACTGTATTCCAAGGATACATTCTGGAAAGTAGGAGCCAAGGTGAAAGGGCTCCTTTTGGCGGTGAATAGACACGTCTGCGTTTTGGTGGCGTTAAACTTGACAAGATTGGCATTGCTCCATGCGGAGACTGCCTGAAGTTTGTCATTCAAACGTTGCACCATGGCTTCTCTTTCAGACTGTACTTGATCTCGACTAGCCCGAGTACTCGGCAGATATCTTTCTACAACTGTGCTATCGTCTGCATACCCATAGATACCGGGCTTCAACAGATCATTAATGTGCAGCAGAAACAGAGTTGCAGAAAGAACGGACCCCTGAGGCACTCCGGCATTTATTGTCAAGGGTTCCGAGGAACACCCGTCGACAACTACTCGGAGAGATCTGTGGCTCAGAAAGTCCGTTACCCAGCCGATCAGACTAGGAGATATACCGTACGCTGAAAGCTTGCTTATAAGGCTCGCATGCCAGACCCTGTCAAATGCCCTCGAGACGTCCAGAGAGACGGCGACCGCTTCTCCGTTCTTCTCGATGGCCTCGCCTAAAATGTGAGTAGCATACACTAGGAGGTCCCCAGTAGACCTATTACGGCGAAACCCGTACTGTCGGTCACTGAGGAGATCGTTACCTTCTAGGTATGCTAGTAGGCGCGAGTTCAATACACGCTCCATAATCTTGCAGAGTATGGAGGTGATTGAAATCGGTCTGTAATTGACAGGGTCGGCACGGCTGCCTTTTTTGGGCACGGGTTGCACATTAGCAAGCTTCCAGGATTTCGGCACTATTCCAGTCATGAAAGAGAGACGATACAGACGTGTCAGTACAGGAGACAACTCAGCTGCGCATGTCTTGAGCAGAATGGCTGGTATACCATCAGGACCACTGGCTTTATTCACATCTAAACGACACAATGTTCTCCATACCTCTTTGTTAGTGATGCGGATTTCAGGCATCGAAATACCGCAGTGAGGAAGATGTGCTGGAGAAGCATTGCCAGTGTCTAGATGCGAATTATCAGCAAACAGAGAAGCAAGTACATTCGCTTTCTCTGTTGCTGTGTGGGCCAGGGATCCATCCGGCTTCAGCAGAGCAGGCAGTGAGGGTTGGCAGAAATTCGACTCGATCGCTTTCGCAAGAGACCAGAAAGCTCGACTGCCAGTTGGTCTGACAGAGAGCTTTTCGCCATTCTTAGCGATTCGATCGAGACGAGCCTTCCGCAATGCCTTTTTGTAGGACTTGGCAGCTTGGTTAAAGGCTCTCTTCTTCGAACTTACATCCGGAGTGTTGCGGCTTCGAGCATCAGCCCAAATGAGATATGCCGAATGTTTTCGGTCTTGAGTATGACCACATTCGGCATTAAACCATGGGCGAGCTTTGCCACCGATGGGTACGTCAGCAAAAGGAATAAAATACTCCATTGCTTGATGCACCACATCGGTTATAGCATCCGCGCAACTCGACGGATCCAAAGAAGAGAAGCAGACCTGCCGCCAAGGATAAGACGCAAAAAAGTGCCGCATCTCATCCCAATCTGCTGACTTGTATTTCCATACTCGCCTAACACCATGAGGTTCGAAAGCTGGTGGGGAATATGTAAACACAGATTTCACCAGACAGTGATCGGAGGTTCCCAAGGGAGAGGTAACCTCTACACGATACCTGTCCGGATCAGTTGTCAGCAGAAGGTCCAGGCAATTGGCTGTATGGCCTACCACATCTGGTACCCTTGTCGCTTGCTTCACCAGCTGAAAGAGGTCCAAGGACAACGCAAAGTTCCGCGCTTCTCTTCCAGCATGGTCGGTTTTCTGGTACGGGAACAGCCAGTCCTGATGACAGGCATTAAAATCCCCCAGAAAGACGAGCTGCGCTGAAGGAAACTGATGCAGAGCCATATCAGCAGCCTCACCGAGATACTCGAATAATCTAGTTGTCTCCTGATCACCACTGTGCGAACGGTAAACACAGGAATACAGGATTTTTTCGTTTCCTGTGTCTACTAAAACCCATAAAGAAGAAAAAGTGGGGTCTTCAAGGTGACGGAGACGCTGGATACAGAGGTCGTTTCGCGCATACACGCAGACTCCGGCACGTGAGCGAAAGTTGTGCTCTAACGTGTATCCGGGATAATCCAGGTGCGCAGCGCTTAAGGGACATTGTATCTGCGTCTCCGTCAAATAGAACAGGTGCGGTTGTTTTGTCTCCAGGTGGTGATGGACAGGTAAGATATTAGAGTGCAAACCCCTAATATTACTGAGGTGCACTTTAAATGAGGAGGAGTGCAACCGCTGTACAAACTTTTTCTTTTTCTGGTTTTTCTTCATGATAAAAAAAATAAAGTGAATAGGGATGGGAAATGGCAGTTGAACGAGGCGGTACGTATCGAACCCAACGTCGAAGTTGGTTAAGTCATGCCACTGGGAGGCTAGCCTGGAGACTGCGGGGACGCCCGAACCCCCCCAGGGATCGCCATCGGGCCTCCTCGTCTGGTCGCCAACCAGCACGATGGGGCCACCCTGGGATTTTTCGCAGCTGGCGGGGCAGCCTTTCATGGGTGGCTAACCCACTAATTGGGCCCCCAACTATCTGCGGGCGGCCAGCGGAAAGCCGTCTCTTCGGATCCCGCTACCCTCCTCGACTAGACACCCGACAAAACAAATACCAACTCGACGTCAACCGGTTCGCCAACGTACCGCAGCTGTTCAGACCCATTTCCCATAAACGGCTTCATCGAGCAACGTGCCGGAACACGACTAGGTCGCTTTGCGGCACGATTTTGCCCGATGGGTAAAATCGTGCCGCAAAGCGGCAAACTTTGCCGGCGACCCGATGTTATGGTCTACCACCAAGACATCTTTTGAAGAGATTGTTGATATTTTACTTGTATATCTTATTCGCGTTTTGGATACGATCGAAGTAATTATATGAATACTTACCCCAAAGTTGGAAGCGGCAAATCTGTCGGATGCTGAAACCGCTGAAGAGGCGGTAGTATGTGCGTAGTATGCGTTGATGTTGGCTAGGAGTGTTGACATTACAGCTGGTACACCCGCGCATAGATACTTCGTGGATAGACAGTGGAAGTGACTGAAATCAAAATAAGGATTATAATACAGAACAACTTACACACATTGATTGCATAAATATGCAAATTATTTACTTGTGTTAAGGGTGTTTAGATAACGATACAAATACATATATAAGTATACACATTATAAATACTATATATTTAATAAACAACCAAACCCAGAAATACAGACAACTATGCTCATAACATACATGCCTGTCTCTGTCGGGAACCGAACTGAGTCCCATTGAGTCGCTATACGTTAGGCGTCTACGATAACCACTCGACCAATGCAACGGGTCAGTAGATTAAATATAATTAAGTACTTTTTTATAATCGTTATATTTTTGTACACAAATATTATTTTCCTTCTACATATTTATTTATTTGATTTTTATTTTTCTACCGTGTTATATTTTATTTTTTCATTTTATTTAACAATTCAAGGGTTGAATAAAAAAATATATCTTCAAGGGATAAGTCCCACTTTATACACTTTAATAATTGTTTTTTTTTGTTATTTTATACATTGTAATTTGTGCTATTATATAGAATAAAGAGTTTAATAACAATACTAAGGATGATAATTAATAAGATTTTGTATGGCAATAATATCAAATAGCTTCAAAATTTCAGACTACTTACGTCATAGCTTGATATATAGCTTCAATACCGTATCTCATCGCAAACTCATCTACAATCTCTTCTGGATTATCGTTGAAGTATATTTTCCAAGCATCGTCTCCTCTGGCAGCTGGGAGTGTTACAGCTCCTCCGTTTTCTTCACACAGGTAATGGAACAGGTTTTCGTGAAGACATGTGTACTGTAGGCAGAAAAAAAAATGTTTATATATTTTTTATTGTAATTTGAAATGAAAATAATAATAATAATAACATATTTATCATAATAAAATATATCATTTTGTATCGATATGGAACTAAAAATGTATGTTAATCTTTACAAATCCATATTTGAATATGTGAAAACGGAATCCCAGAGAAACTAAAGCCTTAATCGTATTTTCCTCACTTTTGCTATATTTATTGAATATAAAATATCGAAGCATTCAATACATATGGGAAATCATTTGGAGCAGCCAAAAACAAATTGAATTTACTTGCTTTTGACATGTTGTTGATTAATATAAAGATAAATGGTGAAAAGAATTATTAAAACAGAAAATGTATGCATAAAAAACCGATCATACATTCATTTTGCCTACTAATACATTTTCAATATGTTTTAACTTTGATTTTAAGGCAGGCTATGTGACCAGGGACCGTGAGACAGCAAAAGACTCCCTATTTCATGTTGCTGACTGGCGTTTTGTTATTGACAATGAATTTGTGTCACCAAAATGGGTCATGTTAAAAAATTAAAACCTTAAAATGTGTAATTTGGAGAAAAAAATCTATTTGGTGTAATTACTATTTCGAATAGTTTTAATTTAGCTGAAGGCTCTTTATATAAAAACTTACCCTATAATATAAAGCAACAATAATAATAATATGTTTAGTAATGTCATATAATAAAATACAGGAAATTTTAAATATTGAAGCAATATCCACATCAAATCAGACACAAGTGTCAACTTGACCCGACACTGCTGCTCTCACAAGACATCAAAGCTACATTAACAATTCAAATACGAGGACACTATTTCGCCTATTTTACTTTGATACAGTAGAAATAATGAATATATTAATTGCATCATACGAACTTGTGTGTAGGTTTTGTTATTAAAACATTTTATTATTTCAAATAGAGGTAAAACTATAATTTTATAGGGTTCCGTACCTAAAGGTTAAAAATGGAAATATATTACTAAGACTTTGCGTTCCGTTTTTGTGTGTAATAATTAAATTAATTTTTATATATATATATATATATATATATATATATATATATATATATATATATATATATATATACAGGGTTATTTGTAATTAGTTGAGCACCTTTTGCAGGCAGCCCCTCTACATCAATCCTAACAACATTTGTTTTACGACTTTTTAAAATTAGTAGTTTTAAAAATTTAGTTTTTCCCATACAAAATTTATTCATTGCCTCTGAACGTGCATTAAACTTGAGCAAAGAGAGGCCACGCAACTTGTCAAAATATGTGCCAAGGCCACGTGCATCGGGGCGCGGGGTGGCGGGGTGGCGGGGTGACGCAGCGGCGGCTATGCACGTTAGAACTTGATCATTTTCTAAGGTGTAATAAAAAATAGCATCGTTTTCCACTTTTATTTATTAAAATATTTTCTACAATAGTCGAAACATATTGTCTAACTGTTTAAGAATCTAATAAAAAAACAAAATCTCCAATAGAAGTTGTCCACAAGTTGAATGTCTCAATATTTTTATTTGGTTTATGAAATAAGGGCACTGTAACGAAACCAAATAAATATTATTTTTACAAAACAATAACTTCTCTTTAACTTACTTTATACATATCATATTATCTCGTTTGTTAATATTTATATCATGACAATAAAACAATAAGTTACTTACGAATTTCTTTAAGATGGCGCGTAACAGAAAAACGTCATAATTTTCATTAATATTAATTAATTAAAACGTAAGAAGTGAATTGACTGTTTCTGACGTATTATATTCTCATAGAAGAAACACATAGGTAAGTACCATAAAAACAGACAAATGTACACAATCCACTTTAAAAATAATAACTTTAGGCTTCTTAACATGTTGGATCGTCACTATATCACAAATAAAACTATTCTTCATCATGGTTTCTGCTGTTTCGAGTTGCTGTTCGTTCTAGGTATAGCAAAACAGACCTTGTAAAGATCAGGACCCCAATGCTCCATTTCTCAGCCAAAACTCGTATTTCTTTTCATTCTTACTTCTTCTATTTCAGACAATCAATGTATTTTAAAAATATTATAAATTACATTTCATAATTTCTTCTTCATGTTATAATCTTGAATTTATTTATTAGTTTTAATAGCAAGTCCATAAAATCGTATTGTCCAGTATGTAATTACAATTCATTATTTAATTATAAAACTCTAATCCGATAATTTTATTTTTGGTTAATGTAAATTGTGTTTTGTAATCCACTTACTTGTCATTTTGATTATTTAGTATTTCCATAGCAACATGGTGCAAAAGAGATGAAGCTATACGAAAAAAGCTGGCGCGCGCATTTAACAGTTTCTGACTTTCGCTAGCCTGCCGCGACCTATACTTTAGACTGCTTACAAAATACAGAGTAATAAATAATCGAGGGAGCAAAAATTTTTTTTGTTCGTTTATTCTGAGTTATTTATCAAGATTTTTTAAAAGTCGTAGAACAAATGTTGTTGGGATTGATGTAGAGAGGCTGCCTGCAAAAGGTGCTCAACTAATTAAAAATAACCCTGTATATATATATATATTTCTTGTGTGCGTGTATATATGTCACTGAACTCTTCCTAAACGGTAGGATCGATATTTATGAAATTCTTTGTGTGTGTTAAAGGGAACTTGAGAATGGTTTAGATTCACAATTTAGTTCACTGGAAAATAGTTTTTGATTAGAAAAATATAAATTTACTGAGCCTATACAACAAACGTGTTTTTTGGCTTTTTTTATACGTCAGCGTGTCTAACTTTGCCGATTTTATTTATTTTTATAATTTATAACTCTGATCTTATATTACTTTGATATATTATATTTTAACAAGTGTTTTTGTTTATTCTAATTAAAATCTTAGTGAAAGTCTGTCGAAATCTGATCCAACCTATAATTATCAAGTTATGAGTACATTTATACATAAATTTTATATTAAAAGGAGAAATCAATTTGAAAACTGTTAATAAATTAAGTGGATTCTGATTTGTTCACTTTAACCTCGATTGAAATTGAATTTCTAATTTTCTAGTTATGTACACTTCATTTATTATTTTACCTTAATCTAATCTTAATAAGTTGTTATGTTGTCTTTGATTTTGTAAACGTATAATCAGAGCAAGGCATTTGCCTGAAGCAAATTCAAAGAAGAACATTGGTTGTTTTAGATAAAGATGTAACATTAAGGAAAATCACTATTGTAATATTTTTTTTACAGTGATCTTATCTGTCAAAATGAAAAGTGTAAAATAAGTATTTTATAATTATAAAATACATTAGTATAAAATAGACTATTTTATTTGTAGAATAGTCTATTTTATATTTTTGATTTCAATAGGTATACTATAATTATAAATGTTTTTTTCGTGGGACTTTAACTGAAATTTTAAATAGATCACGTGTTTTCGATATTTTTTACTCAACATGGATATCACAAACCTTGTAGCCAATAATTATAATGTTGCCGAAAATCTTGTTTCTTTGACAAACTCGTATATTAATTATGTGTATATATTTTACATTTTAAATGAAGAAAATATAAAAATAATGACTTCTAGTAGGAAACATACTTAAAGACCTTTTTAGTGTACTAATATATATAAATATATAATATAAAACAATGTGCAATCAAAGTTAATATCTTAGGTAAATTACGTTATCGTTATCCCCCAGCCTGAAAAGGTAGCGTGGTTGCTTACGATGATATTACGTACCTTCAAAATAACTAACCAATTTCGTTAAAGTCGATTATTATGTAAATTGAGAGATATCTGAGGTCCCAAGTTATCAAATATAACTTGAGATAAACATCCTAATTCTAATTAAAATATCAATTTTATAATTTAGAGAAGATTAGGTATTATAATTTCGCTTGAGGCCAAATTTTATAAATATATTGAATCTTAAGGAATTGATTACACGTGGAAATGAAAATAATTAAATTTATATAGTAAGTTATTAATACGATAACAAAAACTTGATTAAAGAATCAATAAGCATAAACTAATTAAAAAGTATTTTGTAATGAAGCTTACACAAGCTTAATCAATATTGAATTTAATACTTTTTCAGGCTACGTAAATATAAGGCATTGTAAGAAAATGCAATAAATTTGAAGTTCTAAAGCATTTCAGAAAGATTGTATCTTAAAAAACTTTTTAAAGAACCATTTTAATTCGTTCCCTAAAATTTCGAACTCGCTCTTGTAAATTGGCATTTTTGGTGTTGCCAAAATTTTACTTGAATTTGGGTTGATTGCTGCATTTAAATTGAAATGCTTAAAAAGTTTAAAGATATCTCGTAAAATTGTTTTATTTATTGTTATTTAATTTTAAATATCTCAAGAATCAGTGACATACTGAGATTTATAATAAATTAATTGAATAACTTGTTTAAACAAATGTTTTTACATTGTGTTAAAAATTTAATGTAATTTGTTTCCACTATAGCAAAAGGTGGTACAATTAGAATCACTTTCAATTTTTTTTTCAGTGAATAATGTTCGTTCTCTTTTCTAACTACATTTGGAAAAACTGAATATATATAATTATTGAACTGATATATTCTTAGTTAGTTAGTTTTATTATTCCTGATGGATAAATGATAATATTCTTGAAGGAAAATAATTGAATATTGTTATAATGTACTGTTTTATTTATGGTAAATATATAAAAAAGAGGTTATGTGAAATACTTAATTTATTAATTATTTATTCGACCGTTATAATGTGTATAAAAATATTTAGTTGTATGTACATAAATATACATTCAAATACATTTTTGAATAATAATAAACATTCAAAAGTTGTTTTTGTTCTCAAAGTATAAATATTATAAAAAGAATGATACGAAATTATTTTTAACTTGTCCAAATTCAAAGCCTATATGAAATCCTAATTCTTTTAATAATTATTAAAAACCTCAGACTTTTATAAAAGCCCGACGATGAGTAAAAAAGGGTAAAAATTCAAATATATGAAACTGCCAATTACAGAGAAGCTCCTTTAAAAGAACGGCTGAAAGGCTAAATGGTAGGTTTTTACATACAAGATAAGAGACTAATTCATTTCTTCACTAAAAAAATAATTATTCTTATGATCTGTGACATTCTTAGAATAACAATAACTCCTGGAATAAAATTACACATTACTCTTGAAATAAGGATAACTCCAAGAATAAAATTATACAGTTTCAAGACTAAAATTGTAATAAGCGATTAAAACGAATAAAACCAAGAGGTACTCTTCTTTAAAAGAATATTTCGAAATTCTCCAGAGCAATTAGGTAGCCCGGTTTAAAGGGTTTATTCTCTTAACGGGTATCATTTTCTCGGAGAAAGCATGCCGATATTCCAGCGTCTATTTAATTAAGGGACCTATATAAATCAAGGAGAAATAAATTAGTTTAAAGGAAACCTCTGCTTAAATCGAGGATTAAAATATTATGAAATGTAGATATGTAAAACGACTTGATTTGTGACTATTTTTTCTAACAATCTTTATTTCAAATATAATATTGAATAATTGAATATATATGACATTATATTCAATCAATTAATATAGTCGTAAATATATCACATTATACTCAATCAATCAATCAACAGAGTTGTAAATATATACCATTTTCTACTAACTCTATACATAAAAGAACTTTTAACACTACCTTACAACCGTAAACCGCTGAAGTCAACTTAGTTTTGTCGTGTCACTTTAGGAAAATTTATCTTCATAAAGGCTTCTGTGACACCTGAGAAAGATGGAGAATGAATGGGATGACTCGTGTTTCTGTGGTATATTCATGAAAAGCTTAAAAAAGTTGAACATTTTAATGTATTAGAATATATAACTCTCAACACCATCTGCGGTCCGTCTGCGGTCCGTCCGCGGTCCGTCTGCGGGTAGACCATTAATGTTTCTATATCGGCATATAGGGGACAGATTATGTGTTTATTTATTATATTAATAGTATATTGTTAGTAAGATAAGACCATTTTCTAGAGTCATGTTGCCAAATGTGTAGATATAGAATTATTTGTTTTGAAATACAAATAAATATTAAATCTTTCTGATGATAAAAGAAGATCAATTAAAATCGTTTAAGTACTTTTGGAGTCTTTATCGGGACGGTGGTCACATATACCAGGCATCTTTCAAAAATCCTAACCAATGTTTTACAAATTAATGTCAAAGAATTAAGAAATATTCTCTCTTAAGTAACTAACTACATTTATCTCCAAAAAAACAGATGTCAAGCATTTCTAGAAACACTCCTGACAAAGGAATTACACTTTTTTAGGATTGCGACAAAAATCTTGTCCGGCGTCTGTCTTTTGAAGTAAGATAAATGTAGCCTTTGCTCGACCTAAAAACCTTACAAGTCATTTTTTATCTGTAATGATAATATTTATATTCCCAAAGAAAGGTTTTTCATCAAGTATTTATGGTTTATATTCAAAGTAGAGCCTTTTTAAAACTTGTACATTTTTGTAACATACAATAACTGTACATAAGCATATTGATAAGTTCAAACCTCTAAATTCATAGAGTTTGTTTCGAAGCTGTAAGATTCATAACTACATACTTCTTTTCACTCAAAGGGTTGAAGGTATTCGCTTACATTTAAGATATACGTATACCATAACAATGTAATATTCTGTATTTACTTTACTAATATAAACTAAAATATAGATCTTATTTTGAAATTAAAATATATACAGAACATAAAATATTATTATGATAATGATAATGTTGCTGTGGATGTTGCTGTTAATGTTGCTAATAATGTTGATGTTAATGTTGCTAATAATAGTGGTTTAACAGCAATATTATCAGTTATAATGTAGTCTTGTGGTTATCCAACTTTATGCATCGAATAAATTTTCTATACTAAAAAATAATGAAACTTAAAATTAGTTTTGTTTTTGTAGCGAAAAAGTTGAAAAGCGGCTTCAAATTGCATTTTGTGATTGTGTTTTTAAAAAGATTCTGAAAAAACCCTTCACAAAAAACATTTCGCAGATAACACGTAGTAAGTAGATTATAACTTAGGTAATTTACTATAATTAATATTAAAATTTACTATAGTTTAAAAAACTATAGTAACTAGATCTCTCTCTCCTCTTTTATCATCCGAAAGATTTAATATTTATTAGTATTTTAAAATAAATTAATCGAAATCTTTACATTTTGCAATATGTCCAAGGAAAAGGCGTTTTTGTCTATTCATTTGATGGGAAAATTCATTATTTTTACTAACAATATAATATCAAAATACTATTAATACAAAATAATATAAATATTGATTTTTACTCGATATTGATATGGCAAAAACTGTATAAGGCATATTTTGACGAGAACTGTGTATATATCGCGACATTGTGACAAAACGAGTATATGTCCTATAAGTAGATTAATGTATTATAAAGCCTTCATTTGTAACACAATATTTCTGTAACCTTCATATATTTTATGCCCAAAAAAATGTACATTTTGATTATAATTAATATCCTGTCTGAAAAAAATTATCCGCATTTCCAATATACAATAAAGAGGCATTCTTTTGTAAACATCAATATCGGCAGGTTGATGAGGGTCTGTCGGAAATACGAGCCTGTTTTGCGTTATTAAAATTTATGCGTGGAGGTGACATCTTTTGTTATGAGGTGATACTATTGTTTTAAAATAAACATAATATTTTAAGGTTATTTGATATTATAATCGTCAAGTCATATTCATATTATTAAATAATCGATTGTTAGCATCAATCAATAAATGTAGAGTGTCATTCACAGAGTTATTACATAGAGTAGGGGAGCCGTAGGATGGTCGGTGAGTGTGTCAATCAAATAATAAAAGAAGCAAGATGACAGACCGGCACTTATCTTTGTCTAATTACACATGCAAGATAGAGACAGATAGGTAGCCTCATTTGCTTGTTTTTTTTAAGGACATATTTTAAGCTGGTTATGATAAATGTAGTAGGGAAAATGAGAGACCCATGCTTATCTTTGTTAAATCGCATATGAAAAAAGTGAGAGAGATAGGTAGCTTCAGTAACTTTCTCTTTTTTTCGGATGGACACATTTCAGTCCGGCTTCTCTACTATACAGGGTTATTTGTAATTAGTTGAGCACCTTTTGCAGGCAGCCCCTCTACATCAATCCTAACAACATTTGTACTACGACTTTTTAAAATTAATAGTTTTAAAAATTTAGTTTTTCCCATACAAAATTTATTTACTGTCTCTGAACGAGCATTTAACAACCTCGCAACCTTGAGCAAAGAGAGGCCACGCACCTTGCGTAGGCAAAATACGTGCCAAAGACACGTGCAGCGGGGCGCGGGGCGCGGGGTGGCGGGTGGCGGGGTGATGCAGCGGCGGCGATGCACGTTTGAACTTGATCCAGTCGTTTGTCACGGTCAATTAGATAAGTCTGTGCCGCGCGACCCGCTAGCTCCCGTTACTCGGTAACCGAATTTCGATTAGTGAAAACAGTACTGTGATGCCATAACACAAATATCAAATACACCAAGATAGTGCGAGTGCTGGCTAAGTGTGGTAAGAGGAGTCGGTGAACAGTTGATTTTTAGGTGTGGTCTTTGTGTTGGATATGAAGGGGACTATTTTGCACCGGTATCGACGAGATATAAATTTAAGAGGTAATTTGTAAATATTGAATTTGTTGTAAATAACACATTGTATTATTGTAAATAATCTGATTCTACCTTGATTAATTGTTAACAATTTTAATACACAATACGACGATTGGATAATTATTACATACTGTTTGAAATAATACAAAAAATAATAATAAGTTATAATAGTATTATGTGCGTGGTACCTTACAAATTTCGTACAGCGCTAGACTGCCGCGACCTATACTTTAGACTGCTTACAAAATACAGAGTAATAAATAGTCGAGGGAGCAAAAATTTTTTTGTTTCGTCTATTCTGAGTTATTTATCAAGATTTTTTAAAAGTCGTAGAACAAATGTTGTTGGGATTGATGTAGAGAGGCTGCCTGCAGAAGGTGCTCAACTAATTAAAAATAACCCTGTATAATCATGGAATATTTACTCTATGGTTTTACTATAATTATAAATAAAAAAATGACTTTTACCATCTTAATAAGAGAATTTACGAAATAAAAAACATTGTATATAGATTGACTAGGTTAATAATGTAGGACAATACCAAATTTCATAAAAAATTATCTAGTAATTTTGCGTGATACGCAAACAAAGAGAGAAAATTATTAAAAACTATTGTTTTGAGTTCTATGTAATGTATTGAATACGTAGCAATTAGGTTTTTCTAATAATTTCAATGTTCAGATTTATCTTGTTACTATTTTGTAAAATATATGTATGATATAATAAAATGTAATAGATATATAAAGGTTACATAATTTTATTATCACCGTGAGTCATGATTACGAGTCAATTTTGCTACAGCTACAGTCATTATCACGTTTCTCCGTCAGATGTGCGCCGACTAGTTTCGAACCCATCCGGACTCCTTAATGAGCTCGGAGCTGGGAGGAATTCCGACATGAAACCTTACCACAACATAATATTACCAACAATCTAATAAAAGCAGTTATAAAAACATTATTTCTATAAAAATATAATTACGTCCAACTTATTTGATGATACCAATTCCTTTAACTATTTCAATATTTTTTTTTGCATATTTAGTTCATATGACTTTTAATAAGACAAAAATAAATTTGTACCTTTATTTTATTTAAAAATTTCTTCCAGACTTTTCAAAGTATTGGCCTCGAATTTTTCAATAATGAACTTAAAACTTTTCCTTACAAAAGACCTATTCATTATTATCTGAGAAAAGTTAATTTCATTAATTTACTTTTATTTAACTTTTAATAACATTTGAGAAGTCTATTTGACCTGCATTTAAACTAGGAACTTCGTAGACTTTCTCTTGTCTGGTGACAAAGTGGTTAACTTTTTTACCGCAGTACCCAGGGCCATGTCTCAGGGTACTTTTATATATCTTATTAAGAATTTTCAGGATTTAAATTTTCTTTTGGTTTTATTAAACTATATACTTTTTATACAGGGTTATTTTTTATTAGTTGACCACCTCCTGCAAGCTGCCTCTCTTCATCAATCCAAACAACATTTGTTCTACAACTTTTTACAAATCTTTATAAACAACACAAAAAAACGACAAAAAAATGTTTGCTCCCTCTTTTACTTATTACTCTGTTTTTGTAAGAAGTACTTCAAAAGTTAAAGCTCAGGTACCACACCGACGCTCAGAGTTAATTTCAATTCAGAGACAACAAATAAATTTTGTATGGGAAAATTTGAATATTAAAAACTATTAATTTTAAAAAGTTATGAAAAGAGGCTATCTGCATATAAAATGTTTAGTTTTCTGTTCCGAAAAACCACCTTAGGGACGAATTCCTGTATTGTTGATGGATTACTTCATAAAAAGAAGTAACATTAAGAACTATTATGGAGTTCTTAACATTATTCCAAATCGTATAAAGTCTAAACCAATAACTTAAGGCAAACATTGATGGATATTTAATTCCAAACGAATCTTTTAATAAAATATGCGTACTGAATTTTGTACAAAATATACGTGAAACTGAAATAAAAATTTGATACTCTGTGAAATATTTTGTAATTAAATTCACAATTAGGCTTAACCATATTCTTCCAAATAAATGATTATGCATTCTCCAACCATTTGGGCTTTCAATAATGAATATCGAATGTTGAAAATTAAATTAATCAACGAGAACAAGTTTAAAGTGCAATATATATCTATAATATCATTAAATTTACAATTTATTGAAATTCGATTCAGTTTTTATTATTTCATTGTCCGAAGATAAAATTGAGATACATCTTTCGGAATTTATCTCACAGGAGATTAATATTGTCCAATTACTAGATATTTATCATATACGTATAATAAAACTGTAACTGATCGCTGTCTGTAAATGGCAAATATATTAAAAAAATCATAATGAGGGGCCTTTATAAACGCAAGAGAACCCAAAACAATGTTTTTCATTTTGTCTGTCGTACGATTCTTCAGGCTGATTTAAAAACGGCTCAACCAATTTGGATGAAGTCTGAAAATTATTGTGTTGTGCTAAACTTAACATTTAATATTTTTTTAATTTCAATCGGCTAACAAATACAGTAGTTATGTATCGCAGGTAATATCTAGTATTTCTTCCTTTACTTGGACTACATTTAGGTTGTCTAGTAGAAAATGCCTAATATCTAAACCGCCTGTTTTAAACTTTTCTTTTATATAAAGTTTTTTTTTGTCTAATTAAACTTAAAAGAAAAGTTTTAGACGGATATAAATAATTATTACACTATTACTTATTATTACAGATATATATAGATAAAGATAAGTAATATATATATATATACATTTATACTATTTGTAGATAAAATGTGAGATTGTCTATACATAGCTAACAGTACCTTTATTGCTAACATAGGAACTGCTCCTTTTACTTCGATCTTCTTAAAGATGTTGGTACTAAGGAGATTGAGAAAGGTAGTTACGAGTTACCGTCAAATAATCTCAGCCAACAAATGTTAGTCAAAATATAATAAATGTTACGAGTACACATCATCTAACATCCTTTATTTATCTGAATTATTTTACTGTATAAGAATAAATAAGATATTATAACTCCGAACTCTCTCAGAAAGCAAGCTGGTACCTACTCCCGTTTTCTATGTAACTATACTAATTTGGAACTATGTATCAATAGATAAGAAATATAGATACTTGTAATATATTATAATAAAAGGTTTAATGTTATTATTTTAAGCTATTATTAAACTGGGCATAAATTAGCAAATTTGAATATTATACAGAACTTTAGTAATATTTTAGAAAGTTTTTTCAACTTATAGTTTATGTGAATTAACGCTTACAGTTTATTCGCTAGAAACGTTTTTAAAATGAAATTCAAGGTTTAAATAAAATAATCCACTTCTACCTTAAGTAATCTTTATGTAATTCTCGAGAGAAGTTTTTATTTTTGAGTTTGTTCTTGCTCGTGTACGTTATGAACTCTTGGTGTTAATTACCTGAGAGGGGTTGTGTCGCACGCAAGCAACTTATAATTACATTACCTTGCACCTACTATGAGATAGCGAAATATTATACTTCATCTATCAGTTAATTAATATTAAGTAAATATTGTGGGTTTACAATTATACAGCGTTTTGTTCGGTTTTATTCTTGTAAAGCTTTGGTATGACTTGTTATCTGTACCTATAAAAATATGTTTGTATGTTCCTTATAGACTCCGAATTTCAGATTCAGATTTCAACATACTTTCCAAAGAATCTTTTTATATTCCAGAGTATTTAAAATGTGTATTTCTATTTATTTCCAGAAAATACATAGAAATACACATTTTAAATACTGAGAATATATTTAATACCTAATCCAGAAATACCGACGTCTATGCTCATCACATAACTGTCCCTGTCGGGAATCGAACCCGAGCCCCTTTGCGCCGCTACACGTTAGGCGTCTGCGCTAACCACTCCACCAACGGGGCGGTTTTTTAATAGACCCAGCGGGTAATCGAATAAAGTTTGGGGGCAATATGAGATTTTTTTTGACCTGTCATTGATTTTTCTTAAAACCGTCATGGCAATATTTTTTTCATGGAAGTATTTTAGGTCAGTCAGCTATGTATCTATCCATGTAAAAAAAAAGAGCAATCACATTTGTTTATTTTCACATTTAGGTTTTTTTTTGTATTACGAGTTAATATATCCTTAAATAAAGCTCGGCAGGCTGATTATGCCAATGTTTTAGATTTAAAAAATCATGGAAATTTGTAGTAATTTTAAAATATCTTTTAAACTTATAGGTACACAATCTTAGTGAATACTTCATAAAATAAGCATACAGTCAATGATTCCATTATCCTATCTGCTTAGATTCGATAGAATGAGAAAATATTTTTATATATATATATATATTATATACATATGTTTAAAATAAGTGTTTTATAAATCTTTACAGACCTATAGTATACTTTATAATAAAATAATAATTCAGCAACATCTTTGTTACATATTTTTATTTACGAATACCAAAAAATATTAAAAGAATGATTCTATATTTATAAATACCGAAAAGCAAAGCGAATAAAACAAAATTTCTACCAGATTTAGTCATGCAAATCTCTCCACCAATAAATATACCAGAGCATCGGAAAAAAGAGAACGGTATATAGAATTTCACTTGGATTTTTATAAATTGGAAAACAAAATTGTTGAAAAGACAATGGATCAAGAGGATTAATTAGAATTGATTGACGTTTGTTTCTTTTTAATGTATATCTTTTTACAATATCTAGAGCATATATATATTTATATACGATACGATATATATTTATATTTGTATGATCACGATAAAGTTAACGATAATTAGTAACTCAATTCATATCAGTGTAACAGTGGGGTGGGAACGCCGTGACGTAACGAGTCACGTGATCGGAATCGTTTGGAGGGGCACCGGAGACATTTTAAATATTGGAGAGCGTCGAGTCAAAAAGGAATTGATTAGTGAGAGCCTTACAGTCCGGACCCCCCAAACCGGACCGGTGGTTCACGCAACTCTGCACTCCAAATAACAATTAAAATAAAACAAAAATAATAACAGCAATGAACTTAATAGTAATCGTTGAAAGCGATTTTTTAATGCAACCTTAGTAAGGCAGAGGAAAAAAAATGTTAATATGTATGTGTCATAAAATATATATCTGAGCAATAAAAGTATAATAAATGTAAGTGTTTAATATGTGTAAATAAAATTTATAAAATGAAACATATGCCTGTTTAGTATAAATATTACATACATACTTAAATTACTATGAAATGAAAGTATATATAAAATAATGTGTAACGTCGCACACGTTACACATTATTTTATATATATTTTCTGTAAAACGCCAGTCATAGACATATTGTATTACCAATCCGATCAATGCTGATTTGCGAATTATTATTTAATATCATTTGGACATTAATAAAACTACAATTAGATTTTTTTATGTGCTAACTTGTTAATATAAATTCGAGGTCAAATATTGTCCAAATCATCCAACCATGGCCGAAGTTGGCTTTAAATGTGTGTATCCATCCAAATGCATTTTTATGTTTTTATTACGGGTTTATTTTAAAGTTACTGCTTACAATTTAAAATATGTTACTAGAAATCTAAACGGTAATTTCAAGTAAAGTGTTATGTATGTTCAACTTTAATTTTCTATTAGGAGTCTGAGTGAACTTCAACCACACGTTCAGGGTTTTTATCATTGGTATATTCATAAATACATTTCAGATTGACGGATTGCTATTAAGTTTTTTTTTGGTTAAACGTAGTCTTTTGAATATACATATAAATATTTTTACATGTATATTTAAAAAACTATTTAATAACAATAAAATTAAAATACATTTGAAATTAGTTATGTATCTTAGAAGTTCTCAATAAAAGATTAAAAATGTAGCAAACAAATGCTCCAATGCTACTATAACCCTCCGTCGGGTATAATATTCTATCATAAGATAGGGAAATTATCGTAAATACAAAGAGACCCCGGAAGGTCCTGGGTAAGGTTCTATAACTGTAGCTTATCTGCCCTTGACAATAACGAATCTCATAACATTACGAAAACTTCAAAGATAATAAAATATAAAAAAATCTCAATCTCATATATATTGGATTTTTTTTCAGTTTCCAATTCTTTCAGAAATATTATATGAAAATTTAAAATTATATATTCTTGAATATTATGTGAAGAATATCTTGCCTAGAAAACTACATCCATGCTAAAACCTGGAGGTGATACTCTGAAAACCTTTTGTCCCAAACATACTTAATAAACAGCAGGTGTATTCTAAAATGGTAGCAAAATATAAAAATATATATAAAAGTAGGTATTTTTTTGTTAATTATATATTTTATGCCATAATTATGTTGGTTTTAAAATATAAGGTGTTAAAAGAAAATATTTTTTGTATACATAAAGAATAAGAAAACAACTTTTCAAGCTTAAAAATAAAATAAACTATTAATTTTAAAAAACAAAATTTAATCCCTGCGAAGACTATTTGACTTTATAAAATTATATAAAATAATGAATACATTTTTATTTTCTTTTCATTATTCTCGCTGTTTCTATCTAAAAATACAAAATATTTCTTTAAGCAAATGTTATAATGAAGGTAGATAGAAAACAATACCACGAGCATTTAATTAAAGAACAACCTCAAGAATTCTAGGCGTTTTCTTTAGTTTTAATCCTTTATACTATGTTGTACTTATGTAAAACCAGAGCAGAAGGAAATTGCCTTCTATTAGAGAAACTAATTACTTTGCTTTTGTTATTAGAGTAACATTAGAATACAACAAACTAGTAATATATATATATAAGATAAAAGATCTACATGCGAAAACTATTTATAATTAAAAAATAATACTAATTAAGATAAAATATCTTATTGATTATAAATTTAAACAGGAATATTCATATAATTAACAGCCTCATTGGTCTAGTGGTTAGCGCAGACGCCTAACGTATCGCGGCGCAAAGGGGCTCGGGTTCGTTCAATTTGTATATTGGGTCAAGTGATATTATTATTGTTATACAATTAAATAAATCTATATTTCTGTATAGTTTTATCAAAACATCAAACAATGGTTAATCATTTAATGTCGTTTTAGGTAATTTCTTTCTGAATTGCATAAGTATGATATAGGCTACTTCATAGTAGACAACTTTGTTTCATAATAGAGTCAAAAACTGGACTTTCAGGAGTCATCATGAACAAATGACTAAGCATTAGGTGACCTAAGTTTGTCTTATAAATGCATACAGAAAAGTTCACGATACCATTTAACAGAATAATTATAACTTATTTAAATACCAAAAACGCTTTCATATATTTCTAGTATTCAATTTAGTAAATTCGTATTTGACTCAAAAAAATTATTTCCAACCTCCAACTCGAAGCAGCTCGACTTTTTGAGGGCTTGTAGTTTTTAACACAGAAGTAATAGTTTAGCAAGTACAGAATGATCAAACCTTCAATAGATACCATCACATATTGAGATAGAAGATAATAGTGGACCACTTTGCAAAGGCTTGTAATGAAGATATATTTTGTTAATAACTAACTATTTTAGTCAAATCATATTATTTGTTACGGAGTTGTTTAAGGAAAGTTGGAAAGAACATTTAGACGAAAGGTCAGTAGAAAATGGTATTTGATAAAGTACGATTTAATCCTAAATATGTGATGAATGTGAACACCTTATTGTAATTCCATTTAATAAATGTTCATATTTGTTGAAAAGATTGATTTCCCCTTTATATACACAATGTGGCAATGTTATAATTAATACTAATGTTAAAGTAAGATTTTGTATATTTTGTTCAATATTGTGTTTTGTTTAAACCCACGTATACACACATATATATATATATATATATATATATATATATATATATATATATATATATATATATATATATATATATATATATATAGACACACACACACACGTGTACCTATGTATATGCACGTATGTGTATGTATTTAAGCACACAAAAATCGCTCTACCTTAACACTGATTAAATTGACATTTGATATGTTTACTGTTTAATTATCATAAATTGTTCGTCCACATAATGCAAAACAGTAGTTTAAATTAAATTGGTAATTATGTATTTTAATATTACAAAATATACATTTTCTAACATTACTTGTAACTAGATTAACATATAATAAAAATAACCTTCCTTTGCTATTAATGTCGTAGCTAATATAGTATTTAATAAAATAGTTTTCACATATAAGCGAAATATCACTTAGATAACATGAATTGAATAAAGCCATCCGGCTAAAAATTAGGGCGTTTTCCCTTTATGATGTGGGTTTTATTAAATTTCAAAGGGATTGGGAAGTTTTAGGTACCTTATTTAGTTCGTCCTTACTACATCCGGGCAAGATTTAATATAATAAATTGTGGTTATAAGATACTTTCTAAGGTAAACTAAAGTAAACTGTGCAAAAGTATATTTACTTAATTTAAGAGAGTAATTAGAGAAAATTAAATACTCTAAATGCAATTAGCAACAGTTACTAAAATACCCAGAGTTTTATAGGTATACCTTTAAATAGTTTACAGTTTAAAAATAATTTGAATATTCTTAAAAAACAGAGTGATATTTTTTTATTTACAATTTTTAGTGAACTAGTTGTTAAAATGTAAATATAAATATATAATACAAGGAGTATTATGCATATATTTAAATATAGTATTATTCCTACATATATTTGTTTTACATTTGAGTAAATCATTCACTAAGAATTAAAAATACAAAAATGAAAGAAAAAACATATAATATATATATGTGGTATATGTAATACACTATCAAATAATGTCGAGGTAGAATTCTGTAATAGATGACAGGAAACTTTGGAAAGGCGCGACTCGCGCATAAGTTTCAATATTGAATTTTATCCCAGAACGTGAACATTGCAAAGTAAGGATGGTGGGAACATATTTTTCATATAATATATAGGATACTGCCGAGTTTTTGTATTTTTGGATATTTTTGTAGGCGTATATATATATTATGATGTTCTGTGATACCTAGTTAGCTTTAAAATAATAATTAGATCACAGGACCAATTACACACATTGATCTAACCCCTAAGAAAAAAAATATACTTGCGTGTGTTAAGAGTGGTATATACAACGATACAAATACATATATAAATATACACATTATAAATACTATATATTTAAAAAGCGACCAAATCCAGAAATACAGATACCTATGCTCATCATAAACATGCCTGTCCCTGGCAGAAATCGAACCCGGGCCCCATTTCGTCGCGTTACGTTAGACGTCTGCGCTACCCACTCGACCAACGGGGCGGATAAACAGATTAAAACAGAAATGACATAAAATAAAACAGACAAATACCTACATGTCATTTTTGAACAAGTTTCTTTGTATTTAATATGTTTTGAAATGTATCTGGTGTTTGTTCTGCTAACTCAGTTTCCTCTTTTCTGCTAAATAACAAGCGAAAAGTTATTTCAGCTATGTTGCAAGCCAATTGGGAATTTTGGTTTTTATGTTCTAAAAATCAGGCCAGACATTTAATATATTTAATAAACTTTCGATGTTTAGCTTTAGGTAGTGTCGAGTGGTATTATTACTATTATAGCTTAATAAATCTCTTAATCTAATCTAATCTTTTTTAACTTAACATATTTCTTACTGATTGATTGATTTTCTATTATAATAAAATATATATTATATTAAATGCAATGTAGTATAATTGTTGGCTAATATTCTATAAGTATCACATTTGTTTGCTATTTTATGGTAGGTTTGGTTTTGAACAGCATAATTTATTCTTAAAGTATTTGAAAAAAGTAACTTTGGCATTAATCATAAAGTTTCGCTTAGTTACGAGCGTCAAATAAAATGTTTCTTAAATATATCCATAATTTTTGTATATGCACAAATATTAAGTTTTAAGTCTGAATAAAATTAATGGTCAAGAGTGTTCTTAAATGATTACTAAGTTTTAGAAATAATAACGTCTTACCTAAAATTTTGTATTTATTAGATAAAAGAATATAGGTAATATTTTTTTTTTTTAACAAAAAAGGTATCAATCCCTCAATTAAAGTTAAAAAAAAAAGTTGAGTTGCTTAGGAGAAAATACTGGACTAATAGCCAGAACCAAAATTAGTTCGACGGTTTCTAGTAAAGTAAGTACTACCTTGAGAATAATATGAGCATAAGAAAAATACTTTATCTCAAAATCAACGTGGTCAATGTTCAATGTTGATAACAAAGAAATAAAGAAATAACTTCTAAATTTTAGATTCAGACATATCACAATTTACAAATCAACCTAATTAGCTCTAAATATAATACCGATAATATTATTATCTCTAGTGAAAATCACAACGGATGGGTAAAGCAATAAATTAATTAAAATGGCAATGGCATTGTTCAAATTATTTCACACTATATTTCGCTAAGTTGGCGATTGCAGGGAACTGTGGGGTGATTACTGATTACTGATTACTTTGCTGGAATACTGCCATGGCTTGGTGCCAATACTTAGAGACCTGTTGATTTCTCACATGGAGTGCAAACCTGTATCAGTGTCATGAGAAGAACATCATTTTTATATCAGTAAAGTTCAAAACCATATAAATATACAATGTATATTACAGATTAAAAGGTTAACTATGAATATACACGTGAAGGAATATGTCATAGTTATATATAATATAAAGTAAACTTGCCTGGACATGATATGGCGCGACCTTTTCCTCCCCTTTTATTTCTACATTGATGTGCAGTCTGATGGCTCCCGACACAGCGGACTTGTCAGTTCTCTTTTCCAAATTATACCACACGTCCATTTCACCGGATAATGTTCGAACCTATACGTAAATAAACATTAGTTATTCATGATAAAACCTTCTACAATGCAAGTTACAACTGAAATTGAACACAAAAGTAGCTGTAATTATAAAATCGATAGATTCGTGAGCGTAAGGTACGGCAGTAACATTTAATGGGACTCAACTCGAACGGATAACGCAAAATGTGACCAAATTGTATTTAACTTCTGTCGAAGTTCCATTAGCATTTTTATTATTCACCTCAATTATTGTTTGTCCCAAGAAATCGTCGGATTCTCTCGTCAACTTCTGGCGAAGTTTAGATTTCAAGTCGTTGTCCTCGTCCCAAACTCTTACTTTTATCCGATCGGAAGAATTGTGGCATTCGCTGCAATGAAAACGTTGATTTTAGAGAATTGAGGATGAAATTGTTATGACCCAAATGGAATTGCCTTTTTCATGGTTCTTTTATATCAGCACAAGGAATTTTGAAGATCCTAAGATGTACAAATATATTTGTTTTAGTACTTTGTTACATTTTAAAGTAACAATAAAAAATACCAAACAGTAAAATTAATTAAAATTCTGCAGACTCACAAGTAAAATTTTTCATTCCACACAGGGTTGAGTTCCTGGGGCATAGTTCTTGTTCTTTTCTTGACTTTGCTCACTTGGACGGTTACGTAAGGATCTGAGGTTCCACTCTTATCCTTGGCTATCAAGCCTTGAGCGCAGATAACTGTTATTGAAAAATAAAGTTATGTACGGAGTTTATAACCGACGCTTATTATTATAAAATATGTATTTCTTCATGTTTATATTTGATTACTCATTTCAATTGCTTTATTCGAGATACTCTTAAGCTCAATTATTGGCAAGCAACCCATGTTTTAAAGGCAAAATTTACACAAAACAACAAAATAGTTTGCAAATAAATATTCCTTTACCTGACATGAGATGAACTTTACAAAAGCCCACAATTTTAAACATCCTACAAATTCTACTTACCGCGTCTAAGCCAACATATTTTTCGGTGACCAGGTGACAATTTGTCGACTTCCTGTTGTAGGGTCGGATACCGTAAAAGAAGACACTAGCTTCAAATCTACCAAAAAATATCTATGAATATGCCCAAATTCGAGTCTAAAACAACTTGAACATAGCGACTACGTTCGCAACTTCTAATGCTTGGTCAAGATAGTCAAATTATGAATAAAAGTATGCACGGGAATGGATTCTAAATTTTGCGGAATTTTCACGAATCGAAGATATTTCAGAAGAAAGAGCAGAAGAAGAAGGGAAAATAGATAATATATTTTGTTACAGTTTCTGGTTCTCATGTCCTGCATGCTTGAACTTCGCTAGGTCAATGCATTCACCTAAATTGGAACAAGACTACTCAAGGGGTTAAAAGTATATATTTTTGTAGTAAGTACTGTGTAAATTAATTATTTAATATTTGCATTGCATCATCCGGGATGGGGGTTGTGACAATTACAAATTATTATTAATTGTGAGGTTCATGCAATCGTGTAAATTCAGCAGACGTGCTGCCGTTTATAAATTGCGATTGTTATATTTATTGTGAAGTATCATATTGTAAAAACCATAACAATTGTGTGTGCATTAATGTACTTAATTATTATATCGTTGTTATAGTTTCTGTTGGTGTTGGATTCGTGGAATTTCCATGTGTTGATGGTTAATAAGCTATTTACGGTTTGTCAAAAGAAGTGAGTTGAGGCGGTGCACTAACGACCGTGAATGGACTTGGTTAGTAATTAAAGTAAGATTGCATATAGAGTTTTGGTGTGTGTTAAAATCTTTTTACCGTGTTTTGTTAAATTTATGCCAAATATTGTCATGAATTTTGACAATAAAAATCAATTTTAGCAAACACCAAAAAAGTGGTATAGAGAAAGTAGGCGAAGTCGTTTCTAATAGAATCAAATTTGCGAGCGTGCGGTCCGTAGCCGCAAAAGACCACTGCAAACCTGTAATGGCGATTTTGCAGGACCATTTTGAAGTCCCTTCAATAGTGATTTGCTCGGCCTGTTCGAGGCTGTCTATGTGAGTGTCGGGATCGACGTTAAAAGTCCGCCTGGCCGCCACATGAAACGAAAGACACGAATCAATTTAATGTCGTGTTTGTGCCGTGTTTTATGAGTACTGTTGGCTTCTTGTCCATCGACTTCGTTTCTGCCTGGATCTAGGAATCTGTAAGTAAATGCATTATCCACGACACATCTTCGAACCTGTGATAGCGATCTTCGCGCTCCATTTTGAGGTTCCATCGAGGACGGACTGCTTCACGGTGCTCATATGTGCTGAATGTCCCTCGGTTGCAATGCTGAACACGTGTCTGTTACATACACATATGTATGAAAATAAGGTTAATAAGTGAGCGGTATGGTCGATGTCGCAAAATGAATATGTATTATAATTATTCGGGTTCACGCTCCGTTAATTACGTTTGGTCAATATGATGCTTGCGGACAAATCAGCACTGACGACATTCCTACAATTTAAAATAACATTACCATAACTATACCGTACCATAGCTGTGAAATTATAACAAATAATTTAAAATCATTACATCAATTAATAAGTACTATATAAAATGTATTACATGTTGTATATTTTATAAATTTAATATAAAAAAAAATCTGTAAATATACCAACCTGATTAATTCAAAGATTTCCGGTTTATCCCGCTCCCGCTGCTTCATCCGTTCCTTCATAGCTGTTATAATTGAATTAGCTTTATCTTCAGCCCCATGTTTGGAAGACTTTTCAGCAGCCCCTGCGAAACACACTGCTCAGGCGGTGCCTATACTGTTCTGAGTAACTGCGGGTTGCGCCGGAAGGGCACCCCGCCCTGCAGTCAGGCCTGCCACGACCACTCAGAGGACTCAACCTAGTCAGATACCAACTGGGAATCGTAAATTAAACGATTTCACATGTCTGTCTGATCTGAAAAGGTCGTTGACCTTGAGCCGCGCCAGCCGGGGCAAACCTGAGTACGGCGCCTTCAATACAAAAGGTATCTCAAAGCTATATAGTAATTTTATTCTCATTTATTTTAGTTTGTGTATTATTGATGTAAATATCAATAATTCACAAACTGTTTAAAAACTATAGCATTAAGATAATCAAGAATAATATTTCCCTTGCGTTGTTTGTAAATGTATCATTTTTGAAAGTTCAAAGTTCAAGTTCAGTTGAGAGCGGTCAGTGGGTTTTAGTAGATATTTTTTTTAAATTTAATTTAGCGGGCTTTTTTAAGTAGAATAGAGTAAAATTTAAACATAAGACAAGTAATTGAAACGAATACAGAAACGCGGAAGATAAATTAAAAGAAGAAAGTAAAGACCACATATAATTGGACACTTACTGGATTGCGTGCAAACATTGCTATCAGGCACATTTTAGTATTTGGGGGCTTGTGTTCAAGACATCTTTTACAAGAGATATGTGAAGAAGTGTGAAATGTTAAGTATAGTTAGTTTTTTAGTAGGTTCGAGGGTTCTTGACAAAATTCGGCGCTGGGCGGGGTAACCCGTGAGGAAGAAAGGACCGGATTCCCTATCTACGTGATTTATACTGTCTACATATCAAAAACATTAATTTAATAAGTTTTAATATATATAAATGTAATCCAATTTTGGTTAGAAACATATATAAATAAATAATAGAATAAATTAGAAGATAATGGTAACAAAAAAACATGTTTTTATAATTTTGGAATCCTAAAATAAAATAAAATTAAAAGACATAAATAACTAATTTTGATATTAATGCTTTTCAAATGTAGACTAATGAAAATGACATGCAGTCGAATATACAAAATATTTTAATTTTACCTAACGACTGCGCGCCTTAGTGGTAGTGACAGGGTGATTGTAACCGAATATATAATAGGTATATGAATTTTGACAAAATATGTGTATACCCATAGCCATGCACACCGATAAAGCGAACGGGACTTAGTCCGTTGGACAAGGATCATGCTTATTATATGAGGTCACACATAAAAAGAAGAAAATGTAAAATCAAAAGACAATCGACCTAAAACATGTATTCATCGTGACATTTATGAAACCACATGATTCATTTGAATTATCTACTTATATTAATATAATATTTAATGCCCTATCTGATAGATCACATGTAAATGTCGTGACCAACGGCCATGCGATATTTCATGCATATTTTCTTATTATTAATACTACGATAGTTTTTGATGTTGAAATACAAACCACACACAGATTACCTTATTTTAAGATGTCATCTAGATTGCTATTCTAACAATGTATGGGAAATCAAAATTTTTCATAGAAAAGACCGTCACATACTTCAAATTTTCTAAAAAAATATCTTATTCACAAGTGTTATTTAATAAATATACTTAAGTATACGATGTTGCCCAGAGTATATAAGTGTGGGTATAAGGAACACACCACAAAGGTTGAATGACCTTTGAAGAGTCATTCAAATTCTTACCTGTCTTTAGAACACTTTTTTGGCGAATTCCTTGAAGGTTCACAATTATATCAAGTATTATACTCTCATAAAAAATATAAGGCAGCGGGGAAACACAGAAATATAATATCTGAGTAAGAAAACTGTTTTTTCTATATAACTTTCAGGTGGTCTAAGACATTGTCAAACTCTAGTGACTATTAAAGTTTTTGATGATCTTCAACTAAATATAATATGTTTCGGCATCGTTGTGCAACAAAGATTTTATCTACGGTGTGAGCCTCTATGAGTGCAACTTGACACTACTTAAACTTAATAAGGAGAACGGCGCTTCGCCGCTGCCAAGGCAGTAGAAAACATCGAAGACCTAAGTTTAAATACCTTTATGATGTAACGATCTTTTCTTAAGAACGTGACCGTGATTTACGTCACAATGTAGGAAATAACGATTTAAACGATAGGATATAATTTTACAACGTACGCACCGTTACCTAACCATGATAATAATAACGTTTTGTATCGTTATATTTCATAAATACTTTACATGAATTACAAAATTATACTAACTCCATTATTATAACCATGGTTTTATTAACAACTGATTTGATTATTGTGTTTATTTAATCTTCACCAGGAAATTAACTCGCAAATTTAATTATACATCAATAATGGAATAAAATGTTTAATTCAAACAAACACATAATCAAACCAATCATTAGCAGCAGCCTCGATTATATATACACACTACTTACTCTGTAGACAGTCAGCATTAAGCAAATCTTTGCATTTTTCGTGACACTTGACTCCACATTCCGTGCACCTAACTCCTTGCCTGGCTATACCCCACAGTAACCCTTCGCATTCGTAGCAGTAAGTTGGTGACGTAGCAGTCCAAAGCACAAAGTTGTGCGGAGTCGTGGAGGATATCGGATAGATAAGAGCTTGCAATGTCTTCTTATAAACGTGCATTTTCTGTAACGTAGTCTTGGAATTAGAAATAAAACTTTTGTCCTTTTATAGCATTAAGCCTACTTTATATCACTATATTTCAATGTTAATTAAAATTCGTCTTACCAATTCCTCATCGTTTAGCGTAGCTCGATGCACAGCGGATGTCAAACCAGCATTTCTCTTCGTCGCAGCCATAGTCTAGATGTAATTAAATATATTAGAATTGATCTCACAAATTATATGAAGTTTTTATAACTCTGTTATTTTATTTGTATTATCTATCTTTTCTATTGTAGACTATTTTCTAAATGCTCTTAGTTGTAGAGTTTACTAGGAATGTTTTTTAATACTACACATGCCATTCATAAAAGCTGTTTTTTAAGCTTGTCGATTATATAAAAACTATATATACGAATAATAATTTAATTTATTATTCAATACCTTATATTATGTCTATTTGTAAAGAGTATTTCACCAAAAAAGTAATCAAATACAAAATGCTTTTATTATAGTTAGTTAAAGCGAGTTTGTTGATTTTTGTGCAAAGACAAAAGTATTTAAAGTTAAATATTTAAGCTCGTGCAAAGCTTGTATTAGTAACTTAAGCAATATTATATTAATATATAAATTAAATATCAGGGTAGCAAAGTAAGCAGTATCATGCGTTTGCTTGAGGCGGTTAGAAAAACTAAATAAATATTATATATATAAATATAATGAATTGCATATTTAAAGCAGTAAATTTTAATAGAATACCATGCATAGAAAGAAGTTTTATGGGAGAGATATACCTTGAGAACCTGCGGGTCCATGGTACAGGGTAAAATGCAATGAAATTGTTAATTTTAATCAGGAAATAACAGTTTGGTTACGCTACAATATTTCATTAGGTGACCCCTATTGTCATAATACCTTGCAGGTAATTGGTGTATAGGCCCTCTAAAATAGGTAGGTAAAAGACCTACACATAGAAGTTAGAAGGAAGATACATATATCACAGGTAACATAAATACATCAAGAAGAAAAGGATTATAGACTGCTCGAAAGTCTTTAAAAAATAATATTTTACAAATTTGAACAACACGCAAGGAGATAGAGATAAAGAGTTTGATTTAAATTTAAGTAATATATCAACAACATTATATATTATCTCCTCGTGGATTGTTTATTATATGAAACTTCCCGTTTAGAAGAAAACATTTATTACGCGCCTAATGTACTAAGCATCAGGAAGCGTACCACGATGCGAGCCGACATTAACGACCAGTTCCAATTCTACCTTCAGAATACCCTATTTTCAAATTTTTATATTTTAAGATAGAAAATTGAAACCGGCCAAGAAATAAAGAGAGCTAGTTCCAACTGGTTTTAACCAGACATGATCGCATTAGTTTATAGGAAAGGAAATATACTTACAAGTTCCGATACAAGAGGAATCGATTTTCTTCTCGGTCGTATATCCGGCATACTATCGATGTTACTATAAAAAGGGTTATCTCCAGGATGCCTATAAATTGAGGAATATGTTTATATTATTTTCACCAAAATTCTTATAAGTCCTTTAGCAGTAAGACCGAAAATATCATACCCATTTCCTCGACCACCTTGCTCGTTGAAGCCGCCAGTGCCATTCTAAAAATAAATAAAAAAATAACAATTAAACTAAATTAAAGAAAAATAAAAACTAAAATTAAGTTTTATTAAAACAAAAAGTTAACAATCGTAGATACACAAGTTAAAATCTCATACAATTTCGATATGATTATTTATTTATTAAAATTAATTGCTAAAATTGGCAGAGCAAATAATAATCTCATATCATTTAGTGGCGAAATTGTATAAAATCTAATCACACAATATTATAATATAATCAACCAGCAAACACCGCAAATAGAGAATTAACATATAATAATAATCATTTAATACAACATACTAATATTATTCTAATAGGTATTGTGGAAGATGTCATGAAAGATTAAAATATGCCTGGTAATATTGAAAAGCATATTTGGGTAACATTTTCATAGTAAAGCGGGACCTCGTATACTATCCCAGGCAATATATATCATATGCTTGCAAGATGTATTATTTTTGCGTATCATATTTATAGGATAACATCTACTTTTCTAGTACATCATATTACATAAAGTGCTGTCTAAATTTCCTGTGATTTTACTATAAATTGAACCAACCACCTATGCAGTTTTAAATCTAGGCTACTTTAGATAATTTTAGCTTTTATAAATTTGTGTCATATAAATAATATTTATTAATTAATTAATACTACACCTTGTTTTAAATAAAATTAATCTAAAATTGTCTATACTTTCAAATTATTCTATATATTATTTAGCGTTTTAGACAATCAACTTTTAAGTTAAATATAGACACGTAAAGCATTGTAAATAATTTGACCTAATGACTTATAAATTTGTGATTTTATAAATATGACATTATGGGCAAGATGGTGTTAGCCGTGAATACGAAATACTCTCTTTTGATATGAAATGATATGATTGCGAATGATTTTGTACCTTAGTAATTTCAAGCTATAATAATGGCATGAATGAATACTCTACATCGTTTATATTAATTGAATTAGCGCTTGGCACTAACTCGTGTAACTACTAAAAGAATTTACTTATCACATAGTCTGACCTACAATCGTAATTCTATTTTTATTTCAAGAAGCTATCATAATGAATGATTGTAAAAACACCATCAAATTGAATAAAGCTTTGAATAAAATCCCAATGTTTATTACATTATAAAAGTAGTCTTCAGTACCTATTGTTTAGGTGATACCTAATTATTGCCTCAAACATATACAGTATTATTAGCATAAGTTATAATTTATTATTATGCACGTAAATTACACTATTCAAGGAGTATTTAATAAATATATTAGGGCTTCGTAAAAAGTCTACAAAACCACGACCGGTTATAAATCGAAATTCGTATTGCAGAGATATTGACAGGAACATTAACAATCATTGAAAATACAATTTTGGGACTTGAACGCTCTTGTTGAAAGTCATAAAAAAACAAAGTCACAACCTTTGTGTTTCAGGTCTTATTTGGTAATATGTTATTATGTTCTGTATATATTATCTTATAAATGCATTCAATACAATGTTAAGACGATTACAACGTAGCGGAAACATTATAAGTGATGGTATTTGCTCTTAAACAAAGCGGCCCACATATGTTAATTCGCTAACATTTAAAATAGCTTTATTCTATAAAGAGTATTAATACATTAACTAGTATAATCCTATGTTTTAGCTTTTAACTCTAATTTCGTGAAATTTTTGCATTAGGTAACTTACGCCAGCGCTGACTTTATCCTTTTCAGTAGATGGAGTTGTTGCAACGGGCGATTCTGTTGTTTTTTCCTCTGCCTTACGATCTTTCAATGCCTTCAATAACTTCCATTTGCTTCCAACTGGAGCATCTTGTTGTTTTGGAGCTTGTTTGCCCGCTGAAATCGGTTCTTTACTTATTTCAGGCATGTCATAATCTTCTTCAAATTCGTCTCCACTTTGTACAGGACTATCAGGCCCTGATGTTTCTCCCGAACCGGAATCAGCGTATGATTTCTCTTCGTCGGATTCTATTTCAGGAGCACTTTCGTCGTCCTTTTCATCAATAACTGGAAATGTTGTAACATCCTTCCAAGTTTCATCGGTACGAACCTCGTCACATTTGACTTTTATTGAAGCTGTTTTAAGTTTTAATTCTCGTAAAACAAACGACATTTTTTCCTTTAAAAATTCATTTGATTCAGTAGTTGATTCATCTTCAAATTCGGGTTCTTCAGCTAACGTCTTTTCTCTTTCTGATTCAAGTGCAGATTGGTGTTCCATTTCTTCTAGTTTTCTTAATTCGTAACAATACCATTCATCTTCAGAGTCTATACTATCTTCGGTGCTTTGTCGCCTTGATGAAACCCTCGAGCCACTTCTCCAAGAGTGCGTACTTTTGCTGTCATCATCATCATGTTTGCTAGGTATTTCTAAGCTCTGTTGATGTCGTGGTTGAAATTTGTTTGGCAAACCACGTACGCTTTGTATAGATGGACTTCGTTCTGAAAATATTGTAGATTCTTCTGTTGCTACGCTGCTAATGATTTCCGGTGGACTGGTTTTAGATGGTCTTCTAGTTTTGTTGTTAGTAGTTTCAATATGTTCGTCGGGGATGTTACTTTCAGGTTTAGGTGGTGATGTATCTGATATTTGGTCATCGGATACAGATGAAGATTTACGCAACCGGTATTTTCCTAATGCTCTAGAAACGGCAAATTCTTGAGAACTTCCGTTATATGAAGAATTATTATCATTTCCCCCTTCATCGGGACCAGTAGCAGCTTTTTTAACATCTCCCACAGTTGCAAAAAGCGAAGCAGGTGTAAGATTATCCTCTTTTAAATCTTCTTCAAAAAGATCTATGTTTGAAATATCCGTGTCTATATCCAGCTTTTCAAGTTCAGTTATATGTTCTTTTTGCATTTGACTAACACGCGCAAAGTGAAAATCTATATCGTCACTTTTATCTCGAGGCATAATGTTAGTAGCAAATTTTTCATTTTCTTCTAGTATGCACTCATTATCATCATCATGAAATTCAACGCCTTGTTGTTGCAGCTCTTGAATCATTTGTTGTTGTTCTACAATTTCTTGATTATTCATTTTTCTTTGTTTAGGCTTTAATGGTACTTTTGAAAACATATTTCCTTCGTGTGTAGAATCTGAAAATACACTATCACTGTCTTCGGATTGTGCACTTGATCGTCCACCGGACCATTCGGTTTCAGAAGTTTCGGGGTCTGATAAAGACTGATGACTCGCTTGATGTTTTCGTCTTGCTTTTTGTAATAAGCCTGACATAGATGCTACTAAGTGGTATTTCTTTTTTCTTCGTTGAGCTGATAGTATTCTTTCTTTTAAAGATTTCTCTTGTTGTGATTGTTCTACTGTATCTACTCCGGATGGCAAAGAATGAGATCTGTGTTTTTTAGGTAAATGCAAATCTGGAAGCCAATGACTCATAGATGACATTGCAGATTTCAAAGACGATGTTCGTTTAGGTTTTTTTATTTGTTTTTCTTGTTCTTTTCCTCTTAAATTTGAAGATATAGATAAATACCCTGATTCTGAAACCAATACCCCAGTAGATTCGACATATTGTTCTTTTCTTTTAATATTATGTTCCAATGATTGTTGTCCATATTCTTGAACATCACCTATAACAGTGCCGTTCCGTTGGTCATATTGCTGTTGTTTAAAGTATTCTTGTTGTAATTGATTCTGAAATTGTTTTCTTTCCATAATATTTAGAGACTGTGACTTTAGACTTGAGGTTTCTATAGAACTGGTTGGTGATCTAGTACTTTGCCAACTAATTCTGTCTTCTAACGATGTTCTTTTGGGTGAATCATATCTAGTTGAAGTTGGATAGTATGAGAGGGCATCTGTTAAATTTCCAGATGGATATACTGAACGATTGTTCGATACTTTATAACCGTTTTGATGTAATTGAGTATCATTTGCACCCATTGTATTTGCTCTGGTAAGTGGTTTTTTATTTATATTTGCTGCAGACATGACAACCGTCTGAGCGTGATAACTGGGCTCAGGTGGATATGAATCAATTGTTTGACTAGGAACCGGCTCCGTAATTTCATTTCTATCTAATAACTCGGAAAAATTTCTGTCTTCAGAAAGAATTCCTCTTGGAGAACTATAAACAGTAGTAAAAATTGGTTGCCTATTGCCAGCAACAGAATAAATAGAAGGTGCTTCATTTTGATAATAATAATCTATATTACTTAATGAGTTTTGATTTAATATTGAATATGGTACATCGTTCTTTAAATAACTAGTGTCCCCTTTTTCGTGAATTCTATTTAAATCTAGAGAAGGGTCTTGTGAGCTGTCATTTTTTCTAACAACGTTATAGTCCCTTTTAGTACTTTTATCTTCATATTGGTAAGAATCAACTAAAGTTTCTACATATGGTTTTGCATCAATTTCGTAAGGAATTCTTTGAACTGACTGAGGTGACGGGTTTTTCATTTTATGACTATCGTGGGTTAAATGGACCACTCTTCCGGTTTTAGGTGAACCTGGACTTTTTTCTAAACTTGACCAACCACTCATGGATGATAGTCCTGAGTCTGACTTAGCTGCCACAATATTATTACTATCTCTTTTTAAATGTTTCGGCGAAGTTTTAGGGGATTTTGGCGATCGTGGACTTAAACGCATACCATCGACTACAACGCCGGTTGACAACATGGCTTGATGAGCAGACAACAATTCAGTATTGTTTTGTATCGATGCAAATAATTGTGCACCATTTGGAGGTGCAGGTGGTGGCGGGCTAGGAGATTTTCGCAACCTGCTATCTTCATAACTTATTTCGAGCCTTTCATCAGAAGGTTCATCATAGATTTCTTGTACCGACAATGGAGAATGTTGTTCTACTGTAGTTTTGTACATTTCATTCAAAGCTTGAGAAGTATTTTTTGTAGTATAGTAGTGCTGTCTTGTTGGATCGGTTATTTGATATGAAGAATTATAATCAAATCTTTCTGTCGATAATGCACTAGGTGATTTTGATGTTTTTGCTGCAATTTCTGCATTAGCTACCGCCGAACTATATGCTAAGCGACCCGTTACTGTTGTATATGGTTCTGTTGTAGTTCTTTCTGGTACAAATTTTCTTCGTGGAGATAAAGCTGATGGAATATAATCTAAAGTTCTGTCTGTTACTATTTGGTCAGTAAGAGACAATCGTGATGGAGACTTATCTCTGATATTTTCTTTTGGCATTGTTAAAATAAAATCGTCAAAACTTTTCATCATATCACTGATACCCCAATTTTCATCACCCGTGTAAACGTTTTTAAGTTGTTCATTTATAATATTTCCATCTTCTACTAATGTTTTAGCTTCTATATCTCTGTCTCGTTTTGATGATATTTTGATTTCAGGGCTAAGAAGTCTAGTTTTCAAGTCTTTTAACTCTCTCGAATCCTTGTGTAATTGGGTTGTCAACCTATCTAATTCATGTAATTTATCTACGGTAATTTGATCTATTGTGCTTAAAGTAGATATATGAACTATATCTCTTTCGCTTATAACGGGCCCTCCTTGTAATCCACAATAGTTTTTATAATCATTTGCACTATAAACTTGCCTCGATGTGGTTGGCATTATTTCCATGTCAGTTTCTTCTGGTGCTTCCCAAATCATATCTAATTGCGAAGGTGGTCTAGAATTTTCATCACAAACTAAATCATCTCTATAAGCTTGATTTAAACTTCTGTAGAATGCTTCATCAGATTCCATTGCTTCTTCTTGTGGATCTAAAAGAACAACACTTCGACCTACATCTAGGCCTTCTTCTATACCATCTTCAACAGTCCCGTTGCCCAATATTTCTCTTATTACCTCTAGCCTTGATAAAGGGTCTCGGGAACCAACAGTGCGACACGCGTAAAAATCGAGAAGAGTCGTTATAACACCCTGTTGATCTGCAAGCAACGCTTCTAGTCTTTCTAGTCTATCCCACATTCTTACATATTCTTGACTTAGTAGATCGAGTGCTCGCCATGCATACTTTAATTCGGTTTCTAAGATATTAAGCCGTGTCCCAAGTCGTTCCATGTAGTCACTGATAATATAATCGCCTGAATAAGGGGGCAAATCTGGAGGAAGTGCGAGAGAACCGATGTCGTCCATATCGACCTCTGCACCCCCACTCCCTCCGCCCTCGTTTTCCTCCATCGCGTCGTCTGCACCTGCCCCGGCATTGTCGTGAATTTCGTGCATCATCTTTGGCCTGGAAAGTGGGTAGGACATAACATCTTTCACAATGACTCATCCCATATCGTTTTACTTGATACAATTTTTACACAAAATAAGTCTGTCTGACATTGAGTTCGTTTTAAGGTCATTTTATCACTTTATTTTAACACATTTTGTCTATTTTAGTTCACTTTTCGATAACTGTACACGATTTAACACTATGTTTGTATAGACGGAATTAAATTAAATGCTTTGCATCAAAAAATATACTTTGTAATATTGAATATTGTAAATCACTTATCTGCAAAAAGAACATGAGTAAGTATTAAGCGTTCGATAAAAACACTGGTTTGTCCATAAGAAATTTTATGTAAAAACCAGTGAGTGAAAAAAAGGTGCAGGATGACCCCACTTAAACACGTAAGCAATATTTTTGATTTGATGATAATTATAATATATTCAAATAATAATAATTTTCTATAAGCCATCATTTCGATTGTTGACATGTTTAAGATAGAGGCAGCTTAGCGGTTCGTTTAGATTCCACGTAAGCAGAGTAACTCAGAGGTGGAAGGTGTCTCCTTTTAAGGATAGGATGGAAAAAAGTTAAGGTTAGGATACAAAGAAGATTAACCACCGCTTCGCTTGGTGTTAGGAAACGTTAAATGAAATGTAAATAGTACAGCCTATAGTAAACCTGATTTATATATTATTTTGTAATAGTAGTTTTAACAAAACAGCTTCCTGTTAGTAACTACATTCAATGAATGTAATATTATTATCATTTTAGATACTTATACATTATAAGTAGTATCAATAAACATAGTCTTCTTATGTAGGACACCAAATAACTTGATTACATAGGGAACGGTCCCGGATTGCATCGATTTTCGATAAACGCTGTAGTTACTAACTAAAACATATTTGGGGTCACATTATACGTTATAAGTTAAAACATTTGAAATTTGCTTGTAAATTTTGAATCAGTATTATGGATAATTAAAGAATACATATAATGCAGCTTGTTTGGAAAGTCAATTTAGTATAAATTGTATTTTAATTTTTTACACAGTAGCACAGTAATGTCTGTCCTTGAGAAAAAATCTCCTGTAAATAAATCAGTAAAAGTAAAATATATATTAATAAGTAATATTGTGATAGCTGGAATAATTGATATTGTTGGAAATAGGTTATGGAGGCAGTATGTCATTGGCCTAATTTAAACGTCCTTTAGGGTCGTTTCCTTAGTAATTGTATTTCATCTTGTGGTAAAATAAATTAGGGGCAATGAAGTATTGCGTTCATGAAAAGAACCAACTCAGATAGGACCGTTTGATGGCTTGCCAAAACTAAAGTCTTTACCTAGTTCTAAAAAAATATATAATCCTAGGCCAAAAATATATACATAAAAATATTTAAAACCGGCCATGTTAAGATAATATTAAAGTACTTTTATTCAAATCAAAAAAGCCAGAAATAAATCGCGTATCATGAAAAATATTTTCAATTTGATATATTAAAATGAGAAATTTTCACCAAATATAGCCATTTCCAAACGCAGGTTTTTGTAAATAACGTAAAGCGAATCCGATTCCGTATTCTATTTTAGTAAAAGCTGTCCCTCTGAGGGCAAATTTAACTGTCAGATTCTAATGAAACAGATATAGATTTTGCTCAGGTGATTTTTTATAGATTTGAGTGTTTTATTGAGTTCTATAATTATAATGTATATTGTTTGTAGATCTGGATGTTGGTCCGTATAAGTATAAAATATATGAAATGTTGTATATAGGTAGATCGTAACATGAAAGAGGTTTTGACTAGTTTCTCCCTTTGAAAAATTTACATGGATCATCCAAACATCATATACGCGAGGGCACTGTTATTATCTGCTTATCTGTCCTCTATGGTTAAGCCTAAGCCTAGTATAAAAAGTGAGTTATTTAAAATGAAAACACCATAGACTTCATAACCCCTAAAATATATTAAGACTTCATTACATAAAGTTGAATAAAGAAACAATGTTGGAATAAATTACCATTAGTCGAAATTTGTCCTAGATGATTTGATTTAAAAAACGATTCAAAAAAATATTATAATTATTCGTGTCTTTCTTTGAACTTTCATATAATGAGTTCTTGTTTTGTTCCTATTTCTTTTATAATAGGAGTTCTTTAACCCTGCGTGAGTCTTGCAATAACTCGCTGTCATGAAAGGCTAAGTTATGTTCTAATCGGTCCATTACCCTGCATCATAAATCGTGAAGCCTAAAGAAATAAACCAATTGAATTTGAAACTTTTCATTATATTCCGATTAAACTATAAATAGTTTTATGACATATACAACTTTGAGTTCTAAATTTTAATTAAACTAAGGTTTGCAGCTTTTTATATTTATCTTATTGCAAGGTCATTCGGACATACATATAAATAAATTTTACTATATGTTAAAAAACTTTATTTCTGGCACAGGCCTCTCATTTATTGTATGATATATTTAAACAATGTCAATACACACAAATAATAGTTTGATGTCAAACAGCAAGCATTAAGTAAACGGTCGCCTGACGTAATTGGATATACACAAGTATATACAAGTATACATCAGTATATATGTATATATTAGTATACGCAAGTATACTAATACCTATATAGGTTATTATAGGAACCTCATAAATGTTTAAACTTTCATATTAATTATGATCGGGTTTTGGTTTCGGTCGAGTTATAAAATTGCTAAAAACGTATATTGGCAAATTTAAACTAAAAGATTGGCTTAAGTTAAAAATAATATTTCAATCGAAGTGGCAGAAATCACCGTACAACCTATTTCAGACATTGCCAAGTTTGGCCACATCGTGGATAAATGGTCCTGAGATTATTATAGAGTGCGAGAAAGAAAATGCAGCTGTTGGCAACATTTCAAACATAGACACAGATGTTACAGACTCAGACATCGAATGTTTTATAAATAAGGTTTAACGAATTCGAGTACTTGAAGATTCAGGTCAATTCGTCTATTCGGTGGTCTACGTTATGTATTATAAGTTGTTTTATTTGACAGTTAGTACCTATAAATATTTACAAAAAATTAAATAAGCTTAACATGGCTATACATGTTTGTAAATATTTTGAAACATTTATTTCGATTGTGGCGACTTTTCAATGTTCATATATACAGCAAAATTAGAAACATTTGTAAGGATTTTCGAAAGAAACCTAATAATAAATGTCACCATCGTCCCGATAAATACGATCATAGATACGAGTAAAATGTTTAATTCCCCGAGACGGGTAGAGATATGGTAGGTTAATTGGTAGAGCGACGGGACGGTTTCCCGGAGGTCGCGGGTTCTAATCCCTGCCCGTATCGGTTTATTTATATATTTTTTTAATCAGTTTAACATGGCTATACAGGTGTATGGATATTTTCAAAAATTAGTATTGTTATAGTTACAGTCTTATTCATATAAACTATTTAACACATGCTATATAAACTACATAATACATACAGCTATAAATGCCTATAGTTGCAAATAGTTTTCAAAGTGATCACTAACGAGGAACTTTAAAGTTACAGGAAATTAAATTATATGCCATCAAGCTAACAAGTGAATTGAGAGCTTCGCCTGCTGTTAGATGCATGCTTTTATAGCAAACATGGGAAAATCGCAATTACCTATTAATTTATAGACAACATGTTTAAAACTAGGTGTGTTTCATAACAGCGTCCATGTAGAGTAGTTTGTTTGGATCTGATGAACGAACGAACTACTGATCGATCGAATTTTTTGACATTTGACAGAAAGTAAAAAGATCTATGAATTTATATAATTGCAAGTGTCGTTATAATAAAACTGAAAAAAATAAGGTAATAAGAAAACTAAAAAAATTAAATATCTATTGTAAAACAGCACAAAACACAAGACAAAACAATGAGTCTAAAAGACAATTGAATGATATATAGTTAATTTTAAAAGGCAATTTTTATATTATTAAATTTACAAAATATGTAGCATTTTTAGTTTTTTTTTTCTAAAAAATGTTACATAATTTATATTTACTTTCAAGTAAACAAACTGTTCCTCATAACTGAGAAACCTTGGATCCATGAACCATGAGAAAATTGGATCATGAATTTTATTTCATAAATCACAATATGTTATAAAATTCAATGTATATTTTGAAAACATTACCACAAAATCATACAACATCTTCCAATAACAATAGAAGAAGCGGAAAAGAGAAAATTGAATGTCATATAAGTCATGCAAAGTGCAGAAGAGTGCTATCACATGAGTATGGCGTAAATTATATGGAAATTTCATTCCCCATAGTCATATTATACGTCAAGCGTAAAAATAGCAGTTGGCAGTCGATCGAATAATTACATTGCATACATATTGGGAACATTCATATATCATATTGTTTTTTTGTGTTATATGAATATAATAAATAAATTCTATAGATTTTTTTTTATTAATATTTACGTATATTACATAAGGAATTCATTTAATAATAAGGAAATAAATGGTTTTACAAATTATTTAATTTTGAAATTTGTCCGTTGTTTGAATAGGTTTTAGACTTCAAGGTCTACATTAAGTTTCTTAAGATTTTAAGATATTAAATTTAATATTATTTTGATGTATGATAAATGTTTCGAAAGAAAAATTTAATAAAAGAATACACAGATAAAACAAAAAAGCAATGTTAAACCGCAAACAAACAAGAAAACAAGTAAAAAAAGGGTTTTGATTCAAACATTATATATGAGCACAAAATTACATTCGTGTAGAGTGAAGGTGTTACAGTTACAGTTACATTCGGTCAGATAAAAGACTCATCGCGAATGGAATGGTTGTGATCGCTCCATTCAGTTCCGTTTTGAAATGTTTTTTTGTTATTTCACACCAAATCTTTAGGACACGCGTATTTTTTCGTGAACACATTTTTAAATACGATTTATGTATAAAATTGTATTATTTCAATTATATTTCACAAAAAAGGTTACTAAGAAAAATATTTATTTAATTTTATCTTGAGTTTAAGTCGTCTAAAAATTAATATATCCTCCAAACTCACAAAGATCTTTTTTCGTCTATTTTGCCTATCCCTTGCAATTGTTAACCCGACCCCTGTCAAATAATGGACCCAGGTTTCTAATTCTCATGACCCTTTAGGCATTCAGCTGACGTAATAGACTGTCTGAATATATATCTCCTGTTACTGCTAATAAGAAACAATGCCACAAAACTTACAGCATTGTCAACAAAAATAAAACATGACAGTTTGTAAAAAGTTTCGCATTTATGTTACGCTAACGAGCAAGGCATGCATAAAATTCTTTTATCTTTGACTAGACGAAAATACATTTTTTTATTCCTAATATAGGAACTATTAATAACTTGTTTTATATTTTTATGAGTAAAAATCTTCAATACTTGGCAAAAGCTCCAGAACTGGTAAAGTACTAATTGCTAGTTAGATTGCTTATATGAAGAATTTATTTTAAAAGGTTTGATGTGTTTAGGTACGTCTTATGAAATTCCAAATTTTATGTAAAACATAAAATATTTTTTTATAAAACTCATCGTTTTCCTAAAAACTTTAGTAAAGTGAACATAATTTGATTTGACAATTTAACATAATTAAAATTTATTTAAAACAAAATTGTCATTACTTAGAGCTACAAACAGTTTAGAAGTGTCTATAATATTACTGACAACTGTTTCATAAATTTAAGGACCTTAATATATATCATATCATGTACACATAGCTTGATTTATGGTTTATGAAATTGCACAGCAGTTTACACGTGTTTAACAATGCCCAGGTTTATGAGCTTCTAACGTAGAAGGTGGATAATTTTACCGTTACAGGATAATATATAAGATGTGATGTGATCTCTTAAAATGATTTATCATCAAACTTAAGCTTTAAAAATGTTATGTTTTACTACATATAGTTATAAAAAGGCCTATTCTCAAGACCTAAAGAAATAAAAACTAAAAAACTTCCGATAACATTTGACGTTCGATCTCTCAACAGCATTAAAAAGTTTTTCCGTCGCAGACTTTATTTATAAGGGATAATATTCGAAGCCAGTAAATTCTTCGCGGCCAATCGAAACGCCCAAGTTTTACGCCTTATTGTAACCCAACGTATATTACGTGTCGTATCACGCTAACTTAGCCTTTAAAAGTTGTAAAATTCATAACAACTCTATCGTGATGTATCGTTAAGAGGAAATATCATTACGCACGCGAGTAAATTATATCGTGTTGGGAATAACTTAATACAACAGTTACTTTTATTTGATTGTTCGTTTAAATTTCTAATTAAATGTTAGTTTCTCACGTATCAGGGCAGTCAGCTATGGAAGTTAATATACTATTAAAGAAAAATGTGAAAATATTATAATATTATGGTATAACCATATTAGATATAACTAATCTAGTATTTTTAACCACTGGCTACGCCTATTTTTGTCACCCCAAATGTCTGAACAAACATTATATTCGGGCCAACGCTAAAGTAAGGTCAAGTCGACCTAAATACATGTCAAGTTGTGAAATATAAGTCTATATTGAATTTGAGATAAATTATAGATGTACACAGTATATGAACTTTAAGTGAATGTTCAGTTTAAAAAAAAACATGTAAATCATAGTACTACTTATACTTTAAACTTAACTGCTTCATAAAATATAAAATGGAGGCTACGAAGTATTTGAATGGAAGTCCATTACAGAAGAAAGTATTACTTGAAATCGCTGGATTTGAAATATTGAAAATGAGTTTTAAATTTATAGTATTGGATAGATTTGTTTCGGGGTGTAACGTCTCGGTATTCTCATTAACGGATGCCCAAGCTAGGCTTTGTTGAGGAAAACGTCCCGCGGAAGTCGTCATAGAAGAATTGTGCCGCAGCTGACTTTTTTTCTACTAATGAGGTGCAGTTGCAAACAATTTCAAAGTTTCAACTTCGGCTTTACATTGACCTCAATCTACGATGCGAACAAAATGTTTCCTAAAATAATAAAAATGAGTAAAATGTTGCTGAAATTTAAAACCAACAAACTTCAACTTACATTGTTACAAACCTCAACAAAATTTAAAGGGAATATAAATATTTTTAATAACAATGAATATAAAATTTATCCTATTTCAGAATTGTAGTTAATACTTTCTAATTAAGGATTATTGCGGATGAAATCAATTATACAACAAATAAGTTAATTAAGTTTTAGATTCACATTCAGGCTTCTACATCCTATCCTTAAATACAGTGAATCATCAATCAACCAGTCCTCTATCCCGATTAGTGGCAATTTAATCTTCTTAAGATCGAGGTCAACGAATTAGGAACGAAAGCATTCGACGCTTTTGTTGGCTTTTATCGCTGTAGTTAATAGCAAAAATCTTAAGGAGCTTCGGTTTCCCTTTGAGGGCATATAACAAAACATATACATAGTAATTTATTTATATATAATTTGTTTTGAACGGATATTTTTAAAGAAATGATTCAATATTCTTTCTTTTATATGTGTATTATGTTGTAAAATGTACATTTATACAGATTAAGCAAAAGATTGAATCTTTCGAAAGTTTTCCTTTGTTGATTCAAACTGACATCTTTGAATAGATTTAAAACTAACGTAATCGAAAGAAGGTTAGGTTAAGTTAAAACGATGTAAAACAATGAAACCAAACCAAATTTAATGATAACCAAAGTTAATATGGCTTATGACATTTGTTACTAAAGGATTTGAAACATAAAATATACGAGAATGTTATCACGTATTATATGGATACAATTTTCAAAAGTAATCTAAGCGGAAGAATGAAACATAAAAACAGGTTGGTATTACACTATGCAAGCTTGTTATTATGAAGGAGCCTTGTTTCGCGATTCCTGGCATCGTTTCGTAACAGCCAGTTATTTCGGTGAAGAAATGTGATGATTTTTTACGGGTCAAAAAGGGTGCGCTGTTATAAGTACTGGGACCAACATGTTGGTTGACATATGTAAGTAAGAATAATTGTCTTATTTAGAATACGTAAGCAAATGTGCTTTAATTATACAGACTCATGACTGTTACGAAGTACAAAGTTTTAAGGTAACTTCATGTAATAAAGGTAAGAGGACTGAAATTATTACATTAAGTATATTGTACCGTGTCTTATTACTGAGTTATACTTTTCTTTCTTGAATAAAATAATTTTCTTAAGATAACAGTTCTACAAGATTTTTTGTGAAAAATAGAATTTTTTCATGATATCTAAAGTAAAGAAAAAATTAAGCCTGATTTTTTAAAATAACCTCACTATATTTTTTTCATTATCTGCGTATAAAAACGAATTTTTACATGTCGATACGATATCAAGAACCTCTCCGCCGTAGATGATACTTCAACTCATCTCGACAAAACGTAATATATTTAAATATATAATATAATATAGGTCACTCCATCCATCGCATTCCTCAATAGCGGGTTTTACATTGATAAGGTTACGCATTGAAAAGAAAAAATAGATAGATAAGGGCTGTAAATTATATTTCTAAGAAATTATACCCTTTCAGTTATTCTCAGTATAAGATATATAATCTTAACTATGATCTTAGGAGTAGAATTGCCTGCTCGCCTCTTAATAAGTTTCGGATATGAAGCAATTACTCTGCGATAAAATTGATCGTTTTACTCAATATGATCCGATTTTTTATAGAAGATGGGCTAAGAAGATTACTGAGAGAACAGACATACTTAATTTAAGTGATTAAAAATTGACTTAAAAGATTAAAGTCTATCTAACAGCTTAATAAAATTTATATAATATTATTATATATAGATGTATTTATATATGTAACAATCTATGTTACAGACTCAAATTTCATTTGCAGGGTTATAAAAGTAACCTATGGTGATGGTTACGAGATTTTCTATATTTAAATGATGGTGTTTAGTTAAATAATAATTAATCGTCCATTAACTGCTTTTTACCTAAACGAATATTGACTAAATAATGCTGGTTGGTAAAAAATTGCCTTAGCAAGTAATTTTCATGATTTAGGCTTTTTTCCTGAAATTCAATGACTAAGGGGCGGAATAAAAATGCTGATATTAAATAAAATGGACGGGGATAGGGAAAAAATATAATTAGAAGTTCCATTTTATGCAAATTATTTTTATAATGTAAGCGACACCGAGACCACACTTCTACGTCTTTTCACACTTCGATATAAAATTGTCTTTTTATAAATATGTAGGTATTTTACGTTACGTAGTAACACATTTTATATAGCGTGACGTCACGTTTGTGAAGTAGTACAACGTCCTCCAAAATTATTGGAATTTATGTTTTATATAGTATTTTATTCGGTCGATAAAATTTTCGATACCTATTTCCAGTAAGCTATAAATGTTTCGTTTTTTTATTACTTCTTGGAAGCCGTCTTGTATAAAACTTTTTGATTATTAAACATATTAAGACACCTAGTTTTTTACTATCAGGCTTTACTATTTGGTACCACTTTATTTTATTTTTAATTAATTTATGGAACAAAATCAATCACTTTAGCGCGTTAACACGCTCTTTCGGCTCAGAGTCCGGAATTAAATTTTTGGCATATACTCGTAGACAGGCTACATCTGGCTACGGCGTAGCTTGCATCCGACCAGATGCTACGATTAAAGCTACATGAATCATCAATGAATTATCTCGGTAGCACACACTTGGACCGTTAATTCAACACATAAGAAAATCTATGTCCATAATTAAACTCTGATAATAAAAATAATGAATGTAAATGACAATTTAACCGATGTCAAAGCACATGAGAGTTCACTTCACAGCACATCACATGGGCTTGTTTACTGATATAGGTTGGCTCGGTACGGGCGCCCGACGGCAGTAGCGTGGCCGCGGGGCGCATACAACACTGAGCGCGCCCAGCCCGGGCCTAGTTCGCCGTGATACTGAGCGCATTGCGCGCGCCGGCTGAACTCGCTCGATATGCCGCGCCCCACATCCACCTGTACGCGCCATAACATGGATTTGTCAACTCTTATAGTAAACACCACTGTTTATAATTTAAATTAAACCATAATCACATTTATTAAGCTTACCGAAACTAGCGAACTTGATACTTTGAAGTGGAATGAGTACCGCTTCACACACGTTACTTAAGACCGCGGCGTCTCAAACTGTAGGTCCGTCTCAATTATTTGATTGAGAATATACATTTTTAAGGTTTCTTCTTTTGATGAAGTTGTAGATAAGGCGGGTGATGTAATAATAGTATTTTATCGTATAATATTTGATTCACAAAAATAATAAATATTTCTTAGTTTTTCCAATCCATACAATATATCCTAAACATCCATAAAACATTGCGAGTATCGATAATGCATAAAAATGATGCAAGTTGGTTCGAAAAAAACTATTCTGAACCTTTGTTATAAAATGGATTTCTATACATAAAATCCAAGACAAATACGAAAATAAAATCTCAAGTATTTGACACAAGAAAACTTTTAAGCGCCAGTTGGGTATCAATTCTGTGCCATTTCTTTCTATTGTTAGAATTCTAAGAGCTGCATTTAATACCTGATTTAGCATAGATTATGTATAATACTTATTAATTGCCTTGAAATACTTACCTTGTTACATGGACTTAACGTAATCTTATATGTATCAGATTACTATAATGTCTCATGGTAAGTAATTTACACAACACAATTGCTTTCGCTTTTATTTATTATTAAAAAATGGTGCTCTATTTAGTCTTCGAATGGGCACTAATTCTAACCGGTCTAAAGTAAAATGTATTTCAAATGTTATTAATAAAACTGAAACATAATCAGAATCGAGATTCCGTAAAGTTAATTATAAAAGGACAATTCCACACCTGACCCATTTCAACTTGGTATCTAACCAATAGTTAGGAGTACATCAACCGCAAAACTTTTATTATTCAACTCTAACTCCTAATCTATTCTTGGTAAGCACGTAAAAAGTAATATAAAACAATGTTATAACTTTATTGATTTACGAATGATTTCAAAGTACCCCTGTGTTATCTCTGTGTTCCGTAAGTAATATAACTTTATAACTCAATAAAAACATAAGTATTCCTATATGTTTTTTGTGTATAAACAAACAAAATGAAAATTAATTATATTATTACAATAAATATTACTTGAGTTTGGAAGTTACAGCAGTTTGTAATTTTCTTAAAATAATTTACGAGAAAGAATCAAATAATGTCATTGACATAAACATAAATTTCATAATAAAATACATATAACCGCTACTTTATTAATATGAGATATTTTTCAGTTTTATATTTCATATAAGTCTTTATATCTTAAAAACTTATATGAAAAGTAAAAATACGAATATTTTGACACATTTAAATGTTTTTGTATGCTTTAAATTTAAAACTATTTAGACTTTTAAGAAAAAAGCCTAATGGATTTCAACTCCGTTCTAATAAAGACGATTATATCTTTATGCTTGACTAAAAATTACGTACGTACGAGTGACACGGTAGCTCAATTAGCAGAGCGACTGACTGGTTCACAAAGATCCCAAGTTCGAGTCTTGTATCGTTATTATCCAAGATTCATTCATAACGAATAAACAGGTTGGAAACATAGACCTGACAAGTTAATGTATTTTTTAAGCTTTGTAAAATCAATAAATCTCTAGAGATAAACAATAAACCGACTTGTAATTTGACAATACTAAAATATGTCACGGACCAGCCTCTGGGAATTGTCCCCTGGATTTTCCTTACATCATGAAAGATAAATTAACGAAAAGTAAACAGAATATTTATTACAATCATATTTTTGTATTTTAATGTACTAATGAGGGCGGAAATGGCTTATACAATTTATTTTATTAAAACCATACTTCAAATATTTCAAGCATTAATGAGATCGCATTATTTAATTTATATATTTGTATCTATTTGTATCGTCGTATAAAATCCTTAACACAAGCAAATAATTTGATTACTTAAGGATTAGATTTATGTGTGTAATTTTGTCCTGTGATATTAATATAAAAATCCTGTATAATATATATATATATATATATATATATATATATATATATATATATATATATATATATATATATATATATATAATTTATATATATAATAAATTAATTGCCTAGTAGTAGAGAAATATATATCTCACAGTATACATTTGTCTGGACAATTTATTAAGGGGAGGGACATGTTCGACCCTCAGTACATTAACTGCTAAATTAGGTAAATGAGTGTTGTATTATGGTAATAGAAGTGGCCTCGTGACGGTGCATTACATTTTGTAAGAAAAACGCGCTTTTTAGTTAAGAAACCACTTAACTTAGAACATTAGTTTCTGTTACGTTTTATATTTTATACTAGATAGGATCATTGCAATGTCCATTTTCTGACGTAGCAACAAAATGTTTGTTTTTGAAAAAATATTTCTTCGACCGCGGGAATAAATAATTGTCTGGGTCTGATATAACTGAATAATTAAGAAAAAATCGATATTATGAATCCTACTAACCCAATTGGTCTGTGTGATGGATAAAGAACGAGGCATTTTACAAATTGGAAAGAGATCCGCGCAGACAGTAGGTAAATTTACAGTACTGGAAGTATATGACATTCGTCTTTATGTAATAAATTAAATAATTAATGTATCTTTCTATGTTAAGTTTTGTATTTTATACTACAAGATATCACAACAATATCCGTTCTCGGACATAGCAACAAAAATTTTGTCCTTAAACAAACGTTTCCCCAACCGCGACACATATTTTTCTGGGTCGGACATAACTGAATAATTAAGAAAAAATCGATATTATTAATCCTACTCAACCAATTGAGATGTGTGATGGATGAAGAACAAAGCATTTTACAAATTGAAAAGATATCTACGCAGACGGTACATTTTAAGGTACTGGAAGTAAATACATATACAAGTATTAAAATGAATACTGCATGTATGTGTTGTCTTTTACAATAAAATACCAACATAACACTGAGCTATTTCCAATATTTCCAAACAATATTTTTGTTATGTTCGTTCCTTGAATGCCCGCAGGAACAATAGCAATTCCTGCCTTAAGAATACCTTAGTCAATGGTCAGGACATTCCAATTTATTGGTAGTCTATATTTTTTGTAGATCATACATTATTGATTTTAGAAATAAACAAACTTCATTATTGACTTGTGGAAAAACTGTCCCTTATGAATTATATAAATTGGATTGTGTAAAAAATATGATATATATTTTTTTCCATTATATATAATTTTTTCCTTACTAAACCTTTGAAAATAATTATGATATAACACCAAATTTACTATTATACTATGACAATTATTCAACTTTAACATTACGTAATTTGGACACAACATTTCTATGACCCGTATATGACTTACGTGTGATATTAGGTTAAGCTTACATTAACTGGGATATTTCATATAATTGAAAATTACTTCAATTGTTTGAACAGATACAAGATTACAGGCTAGATATGCACACTCACTGCAATATAAGAGAGGTCAGGATCCAAAGCTCTTAAGCTGCTACCAAGCCAATATAGAGTAAAGTAGGTGTGGTGCAGTGCTTGAGATCAAAGGGAATATATCTCCTTTATTATTACATGATATTTGAATTTAATATTAATGTGAAACAAGCTTTATATATCTCCAGTTATTATGGTCTTATTACGTCCTGTATTTATTACTGGCTGTTGACAAACAATGTTTTTATCTTAATTATTTTTTTAACATCCCGTCAAAAAAAAATATTTTGTAATAAAAAGTATCCCATGTTACTTCTTATACCTCCTACAAAAGTATGTGTACAAAGTTTCATGATGATCAGTTGAGTAGTTTTCGCGTGAAAGCGTAACCAACAAACTTACATTCGTATTTATAATATTAGTAGGAGATTATTTATAGTTATATCAATTATAAAGAAAATAAGTTATATACTTGCAAATTAAACTTTGTAGAGATTATAATAACAAATGTTAGTAACGACATGAAAAACACGCTACTATACTAACTATAGGTGTATACAATTTATATTAGTTATATGTTCATCTCTTGTTACATATGTTAATAAGGCTTCGGGTATGTTTGTTCATAGCATATTTACGAACGCGTCCCATACAAACAAGGTATAATAAACTAGAACGCTGACTTGCTTTTATTTTATATTTATCAAGAATAAAAACGATGTAGGTTGTTTGATCTACAAATAAAAAATGGGACACTAATAAAACAATAAAATTGTATACCTCAAAGACTATTTTTGACTATTTACCAAATTTTATGAAGCACAATATTTGAGTTTGATATAAAATTGCTAGTTTTTATGTACTTCCCCAGACATTAATACTAAATTACAAGATGGCGTGTTGATCAAAAATATACACATTGACCTAAATATCACTTTTGTTTTAACGCAATTAAAAATACGATATTTATAAAAAAATATGGATGTTTTTATATTTGATATGAAATAAAATGTAAAACACGGAATGTAGCAAGTTTTTATTTAAAAAGTTGACAATATATCATCATATACTTGAATTGTGATAAAAACATTGCGAATGAAATATTTGTTAATATTTTACGACAAAAATGGAAAGCTGCTTTACTTTATAAATTATTTTTAATATTTTAATCACTGTGGTAATATTAACGAAATTAACAATTTTAATTTGTTGCAAATGTTTTCGTCAGGCTGTGCGGCTTGGATATTAATCTGGGTTTAATCACTGACGGCGGAACGTATATTTAGAATTCTGTGTGTCGCAAGTAGCCTGGGATTATCCATATTGTTTATTTTTAGATACAGTTGAGATTTTTATAGCAACATCAAAATCATCATTTTTATTGAAAGCTACCAGCTTGGAAAAATAATGTCCACGGATCTGAAAAGAGCTGGCGATAGAACCTGAGCAGGGTGGTCATATTTTTATTTTTTTAAATTAGTACCTAAATTCTAAATTACATAAATACTAACGTATTTAACGTATGCAATAAAATATTGTAATCAATACAAAGCAAATACTCTGATTAAATCTTGAAGTAGTCTGGCAGCGATCATCTCATATCCACGGTTCATCATCTTCTAAATATTAAAAAACATTGAAGTATCCTTTTGCACATAAAGGTTCTTTAGTTATAACTGTTGCTAAGTATATCGAATTCGATTTAGACTGGCTTAACTATAGATTTAGAATGCTGGGTAATAGCGAATAGATACTGATAGATTAAAAAGAAAACATAAAATGAAGAAAATAATGATTGAAGGTTATTTTTTGTCCTTCTATAACTTTTATAATTGTACAAGTAACAGAAATGATTATTTTAAATCTACAATAATTTGTACATATGGAGTTTCTTGCCGGATGTTCTCCGTAGATCTACCTTTTACAAGCTGCAACTGAAGTCTCCCATTTTAAGAGCAAAAATTGAGATAAAAAGCTCTGACTTTGCCAATAAACAGATGGAGTAAATTATGACATAATTTGATATATACGGTAGCTCAATTGGTAGAGCGACAGGACGTTTGCCTAGAGGTTGCAAGTTTGTATCCTTGTCAGTATCGGTTTATTTCTTCTTAATTTTTTATTTCATTCTATATTTATTTAAAATAAGACCCTCAATGTTATTTCTACAACCTTATATAATTTAATCTTATTTATATTTTATTTTAAAGTCACTTGAAATGTTTGAAGGCTTTCAGTTAATCTATAGAGCTGTAATGCGTCCACATGGCTTGGATCGAACCGTTAAGCTGGATTTGCTATTTCCTCTCCGGAGAGCGCGAATAATACTAGACCAAACGGTTTTTTATTGAAATCTTAATCTTTTAATATTCTTTCTATGCGTAAACAAAATATATGATTTATAAAGACTGAATAAAATAAGAACCTTATAACTTTATTGTTTTAATATGATAATAAAATCGCAATTGGATATTGATGTTGATATGATAAAGAATGTATGAAACAAATTTTAATTTGACCGTTTTTATAAGTACTTAAAACTCATAAAGTACTATGGTGATTTGTAATATGTAGTACTATCACGTCTTAAGAATGAAATTCCTTAATGTATACACAGAAGTCCCTTGAGATGGTCCTGCCATGAAATCAGATAACAAAGATGGCTACATGGTGCAAAATTTATTGGCCTCAAGGGAATTGAACTCAGAATACAATCTTGTCTTTCTCATTCAGAGATTATTATGTAAGCCGTAATTGGGATATAGTAAGAGAATTAACATCTGTTATCTGAATTCATAAGAAATTATTTGTTTTAAAATATAAAAGAAGTATATATTTTTCCGCAATTAATACGATATACTTATAACATCATTTGGTTATTTATTTAGTCAGTTTTTACTTAATATTTAGTTTAAAAGTCTGTAAATATTTGGTTGTATAAAATCAAATAAAAATATTATCTACTTATGTTAAATTTAACTAGTGTATAAAACTGTATACAGTAAAACATTGTATTCATCTTTATTTTATATACACAAAATATAAAAACAAGTATGTGGTAAATTTTAGATTTTCTATACAGTAAAGGTTAAGGGGTAAAAGATAAATCTTTAATCGCAATCTGTCAGATATTCATTGTATGAAGGTATCTCGTTGAAAAGTTTCCGTTACAGTAAAGCCTAATCCCAGAATCGATGCGAAGCTTTAGAACCGTCACTCGTGAAATTGTAATGTAAAATGTTTTGTAAGACGTGTCAAATATTATATATTTACAATAAAGCTCACCTGCTTTAAGGAATATATCGTTTCTTATCTTAACTAAATGGCTAGGATATTTTTTTATTAGGTCTGCCTTTTTATCTATTTACTTTTTATGTATTGTGTTTCTTCTATAATTTATTGTGTTTCTTCTAAAATTAGTATAATGTTAGTACTAAAAACTAAAATAATGCTCAAATAATAGGCTGTCTTTAACATGATGTATTAATTAATCATCAAAAAAAAATTGTTATTGGACTGAATTGTTGACATAAATATCCTTATAATATAGTTGAGTTTTATATAAATGGGATAGCAGGACTTTGAATGATTTTGATAATTATTTATGCTTAGTATTTTTAGATAATTATTCTGTTAATGTAACTATAATATATTAAAAGCTGTGTAGATATTTTATGCAATATTTGAAATATACACACTGCAGCCGATAGTTCCCTTTAATAAATGTTATACTGCACGTATCTTGTCTTAGCTAAGTGTCTGTGCCTATATATTAATAAATAATTTTCTATTTTTATATCTTTATAAGTATCTATATATTTTAAAATATTTTTTTATTTGTTTCATCTTGGAAAGGACTTGCAAAATTATTATTTAATATATTTTTCAACTAGATGTATAGTCTCTTTCGGTAAAAGAGGATTCAGGAAATTAGATATTTAATGAAATATTATCTAACTTTTTTGGATTCTTTTAGATGTTCGATGTCAAACAGTTTTCATTTCAGCGAATGTGTAAAAACTGGTGGAGGTTAAATCAATTGGAATCGACTTCTATTGTTTCCGAACGAACTCTTCGCTTTATTGAAAATAATACTAGCATTTTCCGACAATTTTACATACATAGGGGCTTGGGTAAGCTTGAGTAAGCAAGAAGTAAATAGGGGTTATATTGCATACTTGCGTCAGTCTGTTGCGTTTGTTTCGTATTAAAACACTGCACTACAAAATTAAATACTTAAGAATACTAACATATAAATAATTATAAGTGTGAGTTAAACACACATATGTATAAATAAATAGTCTAAGAGTTCATGTAAGATAATGATGAAATAGATAAAAAAGGACTGCACTATTTTGTTTGATAAAAAGCAAATTGTATGTAAGACGGCGTTTCGTTTAGGGATGCTAGCTCTTATCAGACTCACACTCGGGATTATGTTTATAACAAACAATGTTTTCCTATTGGTCTGTTCTATCCGACTCAATTATTATTTATTTGTTCAGTAGCAACGTTTTTATCTATTGTTTAGTGTGATTATAGTGTAATAATGTTACATAACATCAAAATATTGTTAATTATTTGTTAAAATATTAAGTACCAAGACTATTTCTTTGGTTAAAGTAATATATTATGCAACTGAGGGTGTCTGGAGCGAATGGGAATAAATCTTACAAAAGAAATTCTAAGCAAGAGATTGAGAAGTAATTGTTAACTATGTAATTATATTTAATTATGTAATATTTTAATATATTATAGTATGTATTATTTTGTAACTCTATTTAACTAAATAATATTTTATAAACAAAAAGCTTTCAAATAAACCAGATCTAACGATGTATATATTTATCAAGTTTAGTTAATCGTAAATATTTATATCGTAAAATAATGTATGCTAATATATGTTAACCAGCTTAAAAATATCAAACAAATTTTCCATACAAACATTATTTTTTCCTTAAAAGCCATAGTAAGCCTTAAAATACTAAATATATTAGTTAAAGCGTTAGTTAATAACATAATTTCAACTACTGACTCTTGTTTTACTTAACACTACTTACTTGACTTACACTTACTGATTATAGTAAATAAACATTTACATAAACCTTCCGTTACATAACCTCACTAGAGCAGATGTTACTGTAACCGTGCGGTATTGTCTCATGAGCGCTATTAGACCGAGTTACGTATGAGGTTAAGGGTCACATACCACTCCATACTCACGATAGGGTCAACCGAACAGTGTCAAAAGGGTAAAATACCATAGTAAGAGACGTCAGCTTACACATTTTTTGTATACATGATTTCATCGCCCTTTGGTAGAAGGGTTAGCGCAGACGCCTAACGTACAGCGGCGCAATTGGGCTCGGGTTCGATACCCGGCAGGGACAGGCATGTTTGTGATTAACATAGATGTCTTTATTTCTGGGTTTGGTCATTTATTAAATATATTTGTAGTATTTATAATGTTTATTTCTATACATTTATATCGTTGTCTAACATCCTTAACACAAGCAAATATTTTTTACTTAAAGGTTAGATGAATGTGTGTAATTTGTCCTGTGATATTATTATTAAATACGACTAAATTGTCTAGAATGCTCTTTGTTTTAGTTATGGTTCTAGTTTATAAGTTAAATGATTTATTACGACGGCATTCTTGGCATGGTCAATAAATGCAACAAGTGCAGTTTCGTGCCAGTTATGGAGGCAACAGTTCAACCTTACTCGTTTTATCATCACTATTAACGATTCTGTAACCTCGTGACTTTTACGACGCCATGTTGTTATACAAGTTCCGTTTCCGAACAGATAAGACAAGCTTTATCCAAAATGGTTGACCTCATTGAAATTCCCCGCATTTTCTTTTGTCATTTTGATTAAATAAAATAGAATATATTTTTTATAATCAACAAGTAACACACAATATATTTATAAATTACATTTACAACTATTTACGTATTTAGTTTATTTTCAAATACAAATAAATATGTTTTATATACAATAATATGGAAGTATTTACCGAATATACATAAAAAATTTTCCGTAAAATAAACTAAAACCAAACGATATAATAAATTTAAGTTCCGGCAACTATTGAATTGTCAATTAATATAACGACTTCGAGGTCTGAAACTTAGCAAAGGCGAGGACTTCAAAGATTCCCTTGAGAAATATAGTAAGACGAAAGGTATTGGCGGTCTCTATACTGAAGAGAATTTAGAGTTGTTAGTTAGTAAAAAAAAATATTTCATTATATTTTACTCCCTATTTTATGTAATATCTATATTCTGTTTTAATATGGTCAATGAATCCGGAGATAAAAATATTAGAAGTCTTAAGTATGAACTTGGATAATGCATAAGAAAAGAAACAACCGAAGAGGATATGGATGAAGAGCATGAAAAATTATGTGGCAAAGCTAAAGCAAAGAAACCTGCACTGAGATGACTTATGATGGAAGATCGTAGAAGTCATTGAGATATTGAGACAACCCTAAAAATGAGAACTTAATCTACAGGTGATCTATATAAAGACGCAGAGAGTAGTATCCTGAACGTAATATTATTTAGTACAGCGTGATTCCGTACATATTAATTTATTTCCATCGGAATCCAGACTAGTTAAATATTACAGACAATGCTAACTGGACTAAGTTATAACAAACACGAAGACTGTAACTGCAAGTGTGAAAGTTATCAGTAATCTAAATTGCTCGAGTAAATCCAACAGAGTTATCAGATATTTCATTTGTCAGAACTCAGAACAATACACAGATGGTTTGATAACATCGCACATTGATAAATTGACGGGGTCATTGAAATTCAAATTAATTAAGCTTGCACACACTGCGGACATCCGTTGCGTGACTGTGCAGAGATTGATCGGCCATCTTGTGCTTAAGCGGTCCGCTTACGTCGTTAAGCGGCTTTAAGCGGCTTGAAGTGGATACAATGGTTTAGGAATAGTGCTGTTACTATAACAGTATTTACTTTAACTTTTACTTTAATTTAGAATTAGCAATAAATATGTTGAAATAACTTCAGTGATACTTTTCAAACATATACATTTTATAGAAAATCTTTTACGAGGAAATAAAACAAGTCTTAGTATAGTTTTACGTCTTGACGACTCGGACTCAGACAATTTGGGTTACATGACTGTAGATAATATCTATATATAATAAAAATGTGATGGTATGCATGTATGTAAGGTATAAACATAAAACTACAGGAGAGCTTTTGGGGAAACTTGATATGGTTCTAGGTTATTGCTGCCGTCAAAGTATACGACACTTTTTGCTCGGGGAAGTTATTTTATTAAGTAGCAAAAGCTACTTTATAGAATCGTTAGGAATGTCTATCGGTCTGTGCCCTCCATAACTCCTGAAGGCTGAAGAGTGAAGACTACAAATTATGTACACAGGTAGCCCATAGTCTCATGGTCATGAATTTTATCCTCGGTCCGAGCTAAAATGTCTAAATGCATAAGAATGCATGCATATTTAGCAAACTATAGTTTCGTCATTCAATTTTCTGCATGTTTAATTTTACAGGAACTGATATTTTACAGGAAATCACAAACAATACCTGTATATCTTATCTTCCTAATATAAACTAATTTACTAGTAGATTATATACAGAAAATACTAAAACTATGTTGTTAATATACTGGATAAAAATTTAAGGAATTATTATTAAATTTAATGTTCCAACAAAATAAATGAATTTAACGACAATATTTTAATATCCTTTTACGTATTCTGTACAATGAACGTGAACCAACATTAGAATGGGTACAGAATGGGCACAAACTAATTAATATTGTAGGAAACTCCAGTACTTACATTCCTAGCTGTTCCATGAAACTTAAACCTTGGGGTATTTGGAGAGAACCCATCATTTGTCACATTTGTATTCGGAGACTCATTCAGCCGTCTTTAAGAGTTATTAACTCAACGCTGTAATTAGTTTAGTTCATTTGAAACTGCAGAAGTGAAAACATTTATTTTAGTCGGTCATTTGTTTAATGTTTAATTAATATTATGTAGCATTTGGTATTCTAATTGGTATTGTATTTGGTATTCTATTTAGTATTCTATTTGGTATTCTATTTGGCATAGCATTTAATATATCTTTGAAAGAAAATAATTAAAACGTTTTTTTTTAACTTGAGACCTCATTGGTCATTTCAAAGACTTCTTTTGACATTTAGAATGTAAACTTTAGTATTATAATAAGAAGTAAATATAAAAATAAGAATATGTTTTGTATATAATGTTATAATTAGTTAAAAAATCATTTTATATACAAGGGTTTTATTAGACTTAAATAATGAGATACTTAAACTTATTACTGAGTGTTAAAACTTTTTGATTTCGTATTAACTTCAGAAGAGCTTTTTTAAAAAGTCCGGTAAAAAGTTATTCTAATAATATAAATATAAAATTAATACCAGCGTCATTCATTAAAAATTTTATATAACATAATCTAAAAATGTTATATAAAATAAACTAAAAATAATAAATTGATTAAATGGATTTTGATGCAATTATTCTACGTATTTTGTTTTCAAACCGCTACAAAGCTTTGTATATGAAAGTGAATTGAATGCTAAGAGTTTTGGAATTTAATTTAAAATACACTGTTGTTTATGATTTGAATAACATTTTCACTTTTAGATTAATTGTAACTTTTAATCAATATTCTATCACAAACTTTTTATCGACATTTAATCTTGATACATTTGAATCTGAAAATATGTATTAAAATATATGTACTAATCAATTAAATTAACAAAAAAAAACGAAAAATATGACAATAGTTTTTTTTAAGGGCTCCACCTGCCCGACTAAAGTAAACAAACGCGCTAGCTTGTTACCAATGATATCAATGAAATTTTTTTTTTTTTTTTTTTTTTTTATGATCTAGGGCAATGCTTGACTACATTCCACCTGATGGTAAGTGGAATGTAGTCTTAGATGGTAAGTCGCATTGCCCTAGCAACCTATTCACTCTTCTCTTGAAGACACCCACATTATATTTTGCCGGAAATACCGACGCAGGCAAATTGTTCCAGTCCTTTGCTTTGCTGTAATAGAAGATTTTTCTTGATTATGCCTCAAAGACACGACTGATCACGAAATTGTATTAACCTATAACCATCTAGACGATGACAATCATCGATTAAAATAAACCATAAACCGATTGTCAATCCATTCAATAGTTTGGGAGAACCGTTACAAAGAATGCATTGATCCTGACTACAGAGCACTTCACTCCCCACTTAATTATAAAATTATGACAAGCTTGAATTTCATCTGTTCTAAATTTAATAGTAATAGATTTCACAAATATCAAATGCAAATAAATGTTTTTGCGATGTTGTCGTAATAAATCATTTTTTTATAATTAATTTTGCTATTATAAGTTCACATGACATAACCTCTCTATATTTATATAATAATGATACATAGATTAATGACAACTAGTGGTCACTCACTGACCGCAAATTTGACCTTTCTATTGAGTTTTAACGCTTCTGATGATTTGGACTAACAACTCTATTAACACATATTTTTTATTCTTTTACGTCAGGCGTGTAGTTCTTAGAATTTAATAGTGAGTGTCATATTATTTTCATAAATTTAAGGTATTGAATAATAATTCTTATATGTTATTAGTAGCTTTCTATACTTCTTCATAATTTTTAACTGTGCCACATTGCATACCGTCGATTTATTTCGTAAAATATGTACAAAGTTTATTCGCATATTAATGTAATGATAAGGAAATGATTTATAGATATTACTAAGGTTTTATCCACTTTTTCTTGATACGTAAATATAAAATTGAAATATAGCGTTACAAGCAAATATCTTTCAACTCACACGATCGTAAGGACAATAGTGAGCATCAAAGTACTTGCGGAAACAAAAGAAACTCCGATAGAAGTAAACAATGGAGAAAAATGCATAGTCAGGTCAAAACGCTGAAATCACGAACAATAGTTAACTCACAGAGTAATTACAGGTTCAGAGCCTATTTCATTCAGCTCTAATTAATTATTTATTACACTCACACTTTCACCATTTCTTATTTTCTAAGTTTAAACGAAATTAACATTTTTATTTTTATTAACATGTTTTTTTGTTTCCACAAATGTGCATTTTTCATTCAGAAAATTACCAAAAAGATGCAATTTTTTCATACATCATTGTTTTAATTTATAAATATTGCTATATAAGACAAAATTTATAAATATTGCTATTTATATAGTTTTTTTTTCCTGGTTGACAGGTAGATAATATTTTATTGCATTAAGTCTACCTCTTTTATTTTGGGCAATATTTTAAATTCTGAATAAATTAGTGTACCATTTCCTGACTATTTTTGCTACTGTCGTTTCAACCACAAAGCAACTCAGCCATGCCCGACGTGGTGGAAAACGGTTACTGCGGTGACCAAATAATTCCCTTCATTCACTCTCCTAACACGTCACTTTCCGCTCACTCACTCGGTCAGCTATAGTCAATATCCGTACTATATTACCTTTGAAATACGGAATTAATTTGCGGTTTAATTAAACATTATGCTATGCTTAAATGGTGTTTATATTACATTGAAATTGATAATAGTATTGTAATTTATTAATGAAATGCTTAATTCTTAATTATATTGCATTATAATTTATGTTTATTAAATTCTAAGCATTTTATTTAAATAATTTGCTTACGCTAGAATTAGTTCATAATTTATAAAGATTTCATATATGAAATTTTCGTTTTTCGTACTGGCCACTTTAATCATAAATTTTCCTCTTCGGTAAGGAATTCCAAATTCAATTTTTTACACCTATTTTCACATGTATTTCTGTTTCGTTGACCGTAATTCATTTGATTTTTTTACTCTTTTTTTTTGTTTGCGTTACTCAGTTTATAAAATGAAAAACTTAAAATATCGCACCATTTCTTAGTACGAGCTCCAGAGTGGCTCCAGTGCTGCGGAAACGACTCGAAGGGGTGTATGGCGGTCGTGTTGCAGAATAAAACACAGTTTGTTTTTGGTTCTAACGTTTTCGTTCGTGAAATTTCGTCCTGTGTTGAAAAATGGCTTATCTAGTAGTAGAGTTTCCTCAAATCTGGCCACACTATTACGGCAAATGTCTATTGTCAGCAATTGCAAACCATGACAGAAAAGCTAACTGCTTAACAACCTAGGCTGGTCCATCGCTCCACAGCATCAGTTGTTGTGCATCTGAATCTGTTGTGCAGTGTGTGGTCTAGTATTGTCGTGACAACGCCAGACCAAACACTGGACAACAGACGGCTACCAAATTAGTAAAGCTTCAGTTAGAATGTCTAAGAAGTCCACCGTACTCCCCGGACCTTGCTCCAACAGATTACAATTTTTTTGGGGCGGTCCACATCGCTTTCAAAGATTTTATTGATTCCCGTCCAACTAGTTTTTTTAGTAAAGGGACCAATGAACTACCTATAAGATGTCAAAAGTGTAAATAAAACAATGATTCATACTTTGATTAATTTAATTAATTACATTAAAAAATATTCGACTTTTTATTCCTTCCATACAAAACGTCAATTTCATATGTAACTTAATAAAAACAAGTTTATATGTATATAATATTTCTCGAATATGATTAATTTCTCGATCAAAGTCCTTGAATGTTTAAAATTTAATCTAAGTCTTCAAGTAATCACACTAAACTCCCTTGAACTTTATCGTGGCATACAATTTACGTATTCCTCGGTTAACTTATATAACTTAACTTATATGTATTCCTCGTATAATATTATGAAAATAAGTATCTTTTACTCCATAAAAGAAAATATATGAAACTTACTTTTAAGTGTATTTCACTTAAAATAATAAAGCTGTAGAATTTGTTTTGATTTTTCAATAAAAGTGAATTCGCTGAAATGACCAAAACAAAAATGTAAATATTATCATGATACGAGCCCTACCAGAAAATTTTGCAATTATTTATCACTAATTCTCTGCAATTGTTTCGTGTCACAGTTTTTTTTATAAATATTAACAATTTCCTTTCTTTTTCTATACTAAAACGTAAAAAATATTTATGTAAAAACATGTTACGTGATCTTTCTCTCTGTTTTTTTGCTATAAAATCAATTCCAACACATCCAGTATTGCTCAACACCGACTGCCAGGAAATTGATCAAATCTGACATCTAATTGAATTTAACATTCGATTTCAAATGTCAATAGTCTCATGAATATGAAGATTGAGTTATTAATTACTGAAAAGTTGTTACTTGTTGTGAAATGGTCTAAAATAAATAAATGTTATCATTAGAGTTCCGTACCCTTAGGGCATATACGGAACCCTATTACTAAGACTTCACTGTCCGTCTATCAGTCTGTCTTCAGATTGTATCTCATGAACCGTGAAAGCTAAACAGGTGAAATTATCAGAGATGATGTATTTCTGTTGCCGCTATAATAACAAATGCTAAACAAATATTTAACGGAAACTTCCATTCAACGAATAATATTTTTTTGCTTATATTTAATAACTGCAACAGATACAAACTTGACATATACACAGAATATGTGATCATATATTCATTTAAAAAATAAATCATTAAATCAAAATAAAATTAATATTTAATACAATACAATAAACGTCGTTTTTAACCCTTTTTTATGTAATGGAACGGCACCTTTCATGCGCAAGTCCAACTTGCACTTGAGAAGTTTATACAATTCACATTTATATTTACAAACAAACAAATAAGATCCCAGACATGTTTTCGTATAAAAAAATAACTTAAAAATGTACTCTTTTGTAATTTTTCATTTCTTTATATTCATAATCATCATTATTTTATATTCATAATTGTTTTAATTATTCTACATATCAAATGTCTGAAACTATTCTATTGTATTATTATTTATATATTATTAGAAAACACATATTTCTCACTCTATTGCAGATTTGTTTCCATCTTGTCTGAAATCTAATGAGAATTTACAGCCTTCATATGTCACTGTTGATTCATATTGACAACAACAGATAGCTTATGTAAATATCGTTAGACATATATCTAACATTTTGGTAACATATATTTAATATATATTTTATATTATATACATTAGAAATCATTCTTAAATATATATATCATTTTCCCGACCATATACTTTCGAAAGCACCTCTAGGGTGAAGATAATGTACAAAATTAAATATATTTTTCTAAGAAACCCAAAATCTTATTACGATACCAGGTAAAAGTCGTTTAAATACGTTTTTGAAATACTTTTCCTAAATTCTCGGTAAACATTAGCTTAAATGAAAGAACAGTCGTTATAAAAATGTCTTCTATTTATTCAGGCTTATATAATATAGACTTAATCACAAAAAGAAGATCTCCAGAACACTAATAACTCGATTTAATCTCTTTCTACATATTTTAAATAAATATTATTTATAAAAATGGTAAGAAATAGGTTTGCATGGGAGTCCTAATAAAATAATTTATTTTGATCCAATTATTTAGTTTTAAAACGAATATAACCTACCTGTTGCTGTAATTAAAATCGAGCAAAAGAACCTGTTTGTTGTATGGAAGCTTCCTAAAATATCTATTATATTTGGTTTTTTAGTATTCGTGCTTATAGTGGCAATAGAAATACGTCATCTGTGAAAATTTTAACTATGTAGCTATCACACACAAACAGACAGACGGACGGATGGCCGCACCTACGGATGGGCGGATGGCCGCATGAACGGACAGTTTGTGGTAAAGAATGCGCATTGATTGAGCAGTAAGTTATGTAAATAAATTCAAAGGAAGTATAATAATCAATAATATTAATGCCTAAGAAAGTCAGATTTAACCCATTACAATAATTCGTTGTTAATAAATTCATATTTTAATCTGCAAATTCAATATCAATTGTCAATATAGATCGTTCTTATTGAAGCCGCTATCGATAGCTTAACAAAGCAACAGATCACATCAATTTATTGGAAACAATAGATTTGATTAATTTATCTTAGATACTAAAGAATACAGACGTGTAAATGGTACACGACACTGTGAAGATAGCCTTCTATTGATATTAAAAACTGTGCTTTTACAACGTGTTTATTATTAATGTTGTTACATATAACTTTAAGAATAATATGACTCAAAGATTTAAAGATTTTCAATTTAATTTTCAAAATAAAATAAAGGTTGATTGATTCTACTTCGCTTTTTTATTCAAGCGAATGTTAAGCGATTGAATTAATCGTAATCATAATCAAGAGAGCGAGCGTGGTTCTTATTACTAATACATATTTGATATTTGATATTACATTATCTAATCTAATTATTAATTGAAAGTATCTCTATATAGTTAGTCGTAATGAATGACAAAATTGATTGAACTAAGTTTTACCTATATTTATGCAAATTTAATAAGTAAGAAAACAGTGAATTTAAGACGTTTAAAAAGAATTATATGATTATAGAGAATTATAAAAATAATAAGAATTATAAGAATTATATGCTTACCCAACCGCAATTCAGAAGGGATGTAGTTAAGCTAACCTATTTTGGAATAACAAATTACTTCGGCTATTTTAAAGTCATATAAATGTTATAAATGTAAAGTTAGCATGTTATTTAGTTATATAATTACCTTTACTGTTTTTACAAATGTAAGTATGTTTTTAATCACCAAACCCTCAGATAATAAACATTTTTGCTAAATACGAGTCTGCACACAACTTTTGTTTGAAATTAATTTTCATGTTCTGAACACGTGGTGCTCTCTCTGTAATTGAAAACGCTGAATAAATACGTTCTTCGTATTTTAATTAAGTAACTAGTATACAATTTGTAGTTAATTTAATACTATATATAAACCCTTGATGGAGTGGTTTCGATTAAACGTCTTTGAACTATTTTTAATGACTTTATAAACTTAATTGACGATAGTATTTTAGTTGAAAAAGCGTTAAATTGTTAAACATTTTTCTTGAAAGAACCAATTTAAAATTGTTGTTTCTAGTTTTAGGTTGTAATATTAACGATGTAAATAATGTTGACCTTTTACTTAATTGCTTTTAACGTAGATTCTAAGTAATTACGACACGCTTAAATTATTAGTTTAAATGGTAGAGCGACGGGGAGGGCTCGTAGATGTCACAGGTTTGAATCCAGAACGGGATTTTTTATTCTACATTTATTAATTTATTATGAGAATCAATATCATTTAGAATAAAACTTTAACCTTCTACGTACGTACGTACTGGTAATTTTACAAAACATGCTGAATATGACGTCTTCAAAGCCGTTTTCATTATAGATGGCAAATGTCTGAGTGCGACTCCCCAGTTATGTCAAAACGTGATATAATGTTTAATAGTACTAAGACCAAATCGTACTAAGTATTAAAATCAAAAATATTAAGTACTAAGTACTACACTGATCTAGGTAAAGCCCTTAAAAGAAAAAAATGCTATAGCATTTAACTGTATATTTGTAATTCAGATTGTATCATACACACACATACACACAAGCACACACACACACACACACAAACACACAAACACTCACACACACACAAGCACACACTTAAGATGTGAAACTATATAAAAAGATGAAGATGTAAATGTCACAAAACGGCATAACATATCATGTGTAAGATACATTTTCTGGTTTCAGTAAAATAAACAATAAATAAAGTAGTTTATTTTATTTTACGAGTAAACATTCGTTTTGTAGTAAAGAAACGTACAGCTTTGTTTAGTACTCAATTTCTCAGATCGGCTAAACTCAAATAAAATAGAATAATATCTATTTTAAATCAAACAACTTTCTTATATCTTCTATAGATAAGTCTATCTTATCTTTTGTTCAGAATTTTAGTAAGAAATGTTATTGTAATAATTTAACTAATAAATTACTTATAGTAATAAAAATTAATAAAAATAATATTATTTTCATAAAAATAATATTATACAATTATTTATCCCGAAATTTAAGTATAGGTAATCAAAACATATTAAATCAATAAAGCCTAAACAAATTTGTCTTGTCCGCTGGAAGCTTTTATAGATATAAAATATTTCCAAAAAAATAAATAAAATACATATATATATATATGATATTTAGGTTAACATAAAAATAGGAGAGATTTGAATTATATTATGGCCTCATAGCTTCAAATGACTCAGTGGTCACGCAATTTTCTCATACACGTGACTAGAATAGTGACTGGAAAGAATATATTAGAACCACAGTTGTAAAATATTATTATTCTGGAAGTAATGCTTGTTATTAATAATACCATATCTTAGAATGTGCTTTTATTAAAACCACACATGCATTTAAATATGTATAGAATGAAAAATAACACATAACACGGGCAGGAATTCGAACCAGCGACCTCTGGAAAACCGTCCCGTCGCTGTACCAATTGAGCTACCGTATCGCTGTCCGCCTTTTCATTCTATATTTATATAAATTTAAATCAGCTCAACAGGGCTATACATGTTTATAGATATTTTTAAACACACATTATTCGGTTATTTAAATATCAAAGTTTTTATTTCAAATTTGTACAATTATGAAACGTCAGGCTTTAATTGTGGTTAAAGATATTTTAACTTAGAGCAGAAAAAGAAATTCCATAAATATAATCATGTTATTATTAGATTTTAATATTTTTTTTAAGACATAAATATAATATAAAAAATATAATAAAACTCTCTTTTGAGTATTATTTTGACTTTAAATTCTTATGTTATCTTCGAAAGTGTTTTATAAATCAGTTCACGTATTCGGCTTTACACCTCTCTAAATATTTTATATAATAAACTCGTTGAGTTTGTTATAAGATGTGCATTGCGGCATATTCTTATATATAACACGTAGTTTCACAAACATTTGAAAAGGATTTTTATTAGAATTTAACATAATAATAATAAAAATAATGTCACGGGAAAAATTGACAACGATACATGTACATAGAAAAACACATTATAAAAACTGAGCATATATTTAATAAATGATAACCCGGAAATACAAATATCTATGCTCATCACACACATGCCTGTCCCTGTCGGGAATGCAACCCGAGACACTTTGCGCCAACGTTGTTCTAACCATTCAACCAACGGGGTACTTTTATTTAAAAAATGTTTACATGAATTTAATATTAAAATGATTTTGATATGCAATTTATAGTGAAAATTGACTATTCATACTTGTATTACTAATCAAAAATTAGGCCGGAAGTTATTCAAAGTTGAGCATGTTTTAGACTAAGTGTAGTTTCATGTTACTACTGTTTTGTAATAGTAACGCGTTTAGATTATTATTCAATTGGGACATTATAAGTTTTAGAACCTGTATAATTTATTAGTAACTAAAAACTACTGATTGGTAAATATATTCTTACTTGTGTGTACTACTCAAATAAAGCTCCAAGTATCATAATTATTCTTATAAGAAAAGTCTGTTTAAGCAGTAAATAGGTCAGAGGTCAGGCCAGAGTAATTTATACCGAGGCATTCCTTTATAAAAATCAGTACAATGCCCGAAAGAGTAATAAAATGACTTCAACATTGACACATATCGAACTACTGTGAAACAAACACATGCATAAACAATATACATAAAGGTCAGAAAGCTACTAAATTGATCCCGAACTTCAAAAGAATACTAAAAGAACATTTGACTAAGCCCGCAGTAGTTTAATCGTACAAACAGACCAAATGGCAATGTGACTGACAAAGGATTCTGATTTTAATAAACTCTATACGTTTGTTAAAACGGACAAATTCTCTTGATATAGTAGACTTATTAAAAAGTTACTGAACCCTGGAAAATGTATTTAAAACCCTTATTTTCAAACCTCCTTATATAATACATTTATTTGTTACATCGGTGTTATATTCTTGAAAAGATCTGTTTTTGAATAGCAAATAATACACATAATGTCATACAGAGCCATCAGTTACCAACCTATACATTTAATTATATAAGATAAATAAACAATTGGAACACTAAAATGTTATAATAATTAAATTATATTCTAGGGAAAATAAACTATTGTTTATTGTAAAAAAGCTTGTAAAAGTAAGCTATACCAGAGAATAAATAGGGAATAAATGAAATGCATGCTGCTGTTCTGAGCGACATAACACAGCGTCACTGACATGACAAATTGTTAAGGATTGCGCAACGAAATTGAATAGAACTGCCTTCATAACAATCTATGCTTGACTAGTTCGTTAAAATTGATTCCGAAGTCAGTTTTTTGATAGATTTTTAAAAATATATACGTATTCGCCTTTTATGTATAAATTTAAACAAGTTCAATATTTAAAAAAATCAGTTTCAAAGTTGATTATATATTTTAAGAATTTAGAAGAAGATTAAAAATAACATTAGTTGAATATAGTTTTGAAATTAGGAAACATTTGTGTTTGCAATACTTTTTGAATCAAGATTTTTTTTTGTTTTCGACTCCATCATTATTATTTATTAACACTGGCACTCTATATATTTCGTAGCATAATTTATAATTTCGTGTTAAAATCTAATTTTTCTAAATTAATCTAATTTTGGTGTTATAATATAATTTCGTGTTAAAATAAACGAAATAAGTATATCTATTAAAAAAATATATATAACTTGTTTTATACCAATATTTTACAACAAGTACTAAAATGTATATATAATAAGATTGCTTTTTAAACGCAACAATGTTGGAGACGGCTATGCATGTTGCATTTTTCACCAAAACTTATTTCCTTAGTAGTTCTGAAAATACCGTTAGAAATCTTTTTTAAACCCCGCTGTGTACTGTCTAAGTTTTAATGTTTCCATTTCTTATTTCTTAATGTAAGTCTAATTGTATTTTAAACTAGAATTTCTCACCATTTTCAATAACATCTTAATTTTTTGCGAGGTGACGAAGAAAAGCTTAAAGCTTAAAAATAAAAAAGCTTTAAGTTTTGCAAACATGGAAATAAAAAGCCATGTATTATAAAGTAATATATATTAACCAAAGCCGCATGAATATTTAAACAGTCTATTTATAAAGCTGCCTTAAATATTTGTCAAGATGTTGGAATATGTCGTTCTTTATTTCGAAATACATGGAAAAGGTTTTACATGAAAAGAACATTTTGGGCAAATTTGTTTAAAATGCACATAAAGGATATATTTTATATAGGTTTTTAGATAATAATAATATTTTATTACTTACTATTTTATTATTAAAATAAACTAATATGTTAAGTATTTCATTGTTATTAATATAAGATTATTTTTTTATAAAAGTATTTCTATTAAATTGCTTTAAGGTGATGGTTTTAGCCTTTTTTGTTACGCAAAATAAGGCCGTGGAATATTTTCAGGTCTGAAAGATGAGCTGTAAATATAAAAAGGTCCGTATGGTGTGAAATCAATAGTCGGATACGATGCGCACCAATATTCAAAGTTATATTATATATAATATCAATAATTTATATTTTTTCTTTTAGATATAAAATATGTTTTATAAATATTTAACATATATATGTCGCAGATCACGATAAGTTAACGATAATTAGTAACTCAATTCATATCATTGTAACAGTGGGGTGTGAACGTCGTGACGTAACGAGTTACGTGATCGGAATCGTTTGGAGGAGTATCTGTGACATTTTAAATATTCGAGAGCATCGAGTTGAAGGGGAATTGATTAGTGAGAGCCTTACAGTCCGGACCCCCCCAAACCGGTCCGGTGGTTCACGCAACTCTGATAACTGTATACCTACTAAGTAATTAGTGATAATTGATTACCTACATTTAATACAAGAATTGTCATATTGTGTCTGTGTGGTTTATTTGCCTGAGACCGACGCCTCGGATCCTCTATCAGAAGAATCGATCAAGAACGAGCAAGCAACTAATATGCCTCTATATTCGAAATATATATAAAAAATATATATAATATTTTTTCCTGTTTTTGATAGATTTTATTTATTTATTTATAAACTATATTTGACCATATTTATAACTTTATTAGCAATCACTAGAATCTATGCTGTATAAATAATATACTTATTCTATATTCGAAGTATGATATACAATAACTTCTTAGTATTAATCCAGGTGTTGAATCTCTGAGTCTGCCAAAATTAAACATAGCTACAATATTCCAAATAGCGTGCCTCTAGGACAAACTGAGCGTCTCTGATAAAAGCAAGAGAATACGAACTATTGCAGTCTTCCACTTTGAAGTTTCATTATAATTCCTATTAAATATCTGCATTTTAGGAATGTTAAGAACAGTAATAATAGCATTAAACTGACTTATATAATATTTATTCTTTAATATTTAATAATAAAAATAGATGGCGATTATCATTTAAAATTATTCGATAACACGTTTGAAATTAATATTTATCAAAGTAACCAGTCATATTTAAACATTGAATATATGATCACATATTTTATAAATGATTCCAGTATACTAGATAATTCCGATATATTGGTCATAATTTATTCAATATTCTACCAGATTTCTATATAGAAAAATAACCTCATGCTTCTATGAAAACATTGAGGCTGTTTAGATAGGCTTGAGAATAACTTTATGATCATTGAATTAACGAAGCGTGGTTGTTATCTCAGCGCTATTTGTTTCTGACCTCATGAATAAGAACTGAAGACAGCGGAGTAAGGTAAATATTTGATAAATTATATTTGTATATTAATGTATGTAAGGATCTTTATTTTGTTGTCAACATCAAAAATCCGAATATGCTGATTACAGAACACAACAAACTATAAAGACATAGAAAACTGGTTATATATTTCAAAAAAATATAGTCTCATAAATTCATAGCGGATTTGTTAGTTAAGGATGTTCTAAAAACTATTATATTTTATATTAACAATTTCCCTTTAATTTTGCATGTCACATATCGTTTCATATGAACAGTGTAGTAGTAAGTAATTTAATATTAACCAAAGCGTACATATACTCGATAAGGTATGAAAAACCACGTGTGAGTAAATGTTCAACATGCTGAAGTCTTACTCTAGTAAAACTATATTTATTAAGTTGTCACTTTGCTATTTTCATAACGTAGAGAAGACACAAAAAATAACTTTAATTTACCGCTTCCATGAGTTATACTTGTTGCAATGTAAACTAAAGTTTTAAATTACAAAAAATCTTTTTATATAATTTATTTTTGCTTGTGATAAAAGCAACATAGAAAAGTAATCTAATATTTTTTTATTAACCTCCTTTCTCTCTGACATTACAAGAAATATAAAGAATACGAGACTAATAATAAAGTATTGAGTCATACTTCAGACTAATTATATCTGTATAATTTATACTGCAAGTAGGTCAGTACACAAAAGATTTGCCTCTATACATTGAGATCAACATTGCGAAGCTGTCACTCAAAGAGGCGTAATTAACAAAGTTCATGGTTACCGAAGCGACATCAGACTCTTATATACAGAGATCGTCAAGAAAATCGATTACAAATGTGAACAGGTTTGAATCGATTCATCTGTTTTATGTCAACTTATTGTGTTTAACATTATTTATATGTTTTTATGTGTCATATATATTAAAACATGTCATATAAACTAAAACTTCTTGCATACATAAAAGACTAGGTCTAAATGATGTAGTGTCGTATAAACGGATTCCATTTGAAGGTTAGTGATAAGCTGATTAGTTCTATTGGAATCATAATTTTAATTAATAGGATAAGACACTCTGCAACAATAGCATTAAAATGGTCATAAGAAATTGCCTTCAGCTGAGATCTGTAGAATTAATTTTAACTAAATAATTATATAAATGTAGGCATTGTATTTGAAAAAAGGTTATGAACATTTTAATACATGGCAAAATTATAATTCCTTTAAAAAGATTTACACTTTATAAAACGTTTTATCTTATACGTAAAGAAAAATTGAATGAGGTTTTTTACGATATACATTGTTTCAGCAGAAGTTTATGAGGTTGTTTAAAGATTACTTGATTATTTTGAAACGAGAGAAGATAATGCTTAAAGAAAATTAAATATAAAAGTAGGTTAATGGCTATATTATTTTGTAATGCAAGTTTGAACAGTTTTGATTTATATGTATTTACAGACGTTTAATTTCCAATGGTTTATAAATAAGTACCGAGAAACCGTTCTCTTGGTAGTAAATATGTCCCAAGGATGGAAATAAAGTTATTGTATTTATAACTAAACTTTAGCTTGCGATCTCTTTATGGTATATTTAGAATTACCCGTTGCCTTGCTAACTTGGGAAGAAAAAGTTCATTCCAATCCCTTCGATAAAAGGTTGACGAATCCAAAATACGGTAGCTAAGTTATTACATACATTACCCACGATGAAAGGTTTTTTAAGTTATTAAAATTCCATACTGAATTAACTTATTGAAATAACTATTATTACCTATATATTTAAGCCAAAGCTAAAGAATGTTTCAGATGTATATAAGCATGAATAGCCATGTGAAGTTTATCAAATTTGTATTATTTACTTAGTACAGTAGTGGGCCGGTTTCCAAAACGTTGGAGAATCTAATCCTCTACGTTTATTTAATTATTCATACCGTTATATTCAATAATTATTTAAAACGATAATTTATACTCTTAAATAATATTAATGTAAAAATAATTATTAAGAATATGTTGCAGCAAATTTATATATATTTTTATATACTTATATGACTTTTGTAAAAACCAATGCAGAGCATTGGTTTTATAAACAACATTTACCTATGTGACAGATGATGGAAGTGTTTCAAAAGCTTCTACAATTTACTTAGATTTATAAGGGATGTTTTTTGTTACCAAGAATACGAACTTTGTAAGGGCCAGGCATGAAAAGACTCTGATAGAGCCAGTCGACAGGTATAACCATTTAACTTCCGGTAAAATGTAACAAAATGTTTTTTTTATTATTTGGGCTGATGTACAATAAATACAAAGTATAGTTTATACTTAATTAAACTTAAATTGCATAAAGGGGAAATCTCTTATCAAGGCTTTTAAAAAACATATCGATTGTAAATTTCTTTAATCAGAAAAATACCAAACTCAATATTGAAATACACATCTTATTGCATATTTTAAAAGTAATAATACCATAAATTATGAACATAGCTTTATAATTCAAATGTAAAACTCATTTTTAACATCATAATATATAATCCAGAACACATCATAAATAAAAGCAGATTATACTTGTTAATCTCTTTTTTTATTTATTACTACCAAACCTCCATAAAAATACTGAATACATATGTTTTTACATTATACAATGATTTGCCATGTTGTTAATATATTTTGATTATATTTAATAAATATTTTACTGTGTATGCATATTATTAACAAAACCCTCTAGAGTACATCCCTTTAGGTTTGTAACAAAACTTGATATTAAATGAAACTCTCATTCCAAAAGTCTATTTTACCCCAATCTTTATTTAATACTAAAGAATTATAGGATAAATCATATTCAGAGGTCAAACAGAGATCGATTGTTATAAATTTAACGTGTTTATCTGTACGTATTTATTATTTTTATGACTAGAATACTCGACGTATTTTAACTATAACTTGATGCTTCTATCGGTCCCACAATTTTCTTAAAAGAAATACACCCATCTTTCACGCAGTACAAATTCACACAATTGTTATTATAACAATTTAAAAAAAGAGCGAATGTTGATCTCCAGACAGAACTAAAGGCATGATATTTGTTTTTTGGAAAAACTCTTCTGTTACAGAAATTGAAATAGGCTATTTGTCGGTCACGAGAATGACCTATGTGTGATCTGTGGGAACAAAGTGATCATATTAGGATCACACTCAATAAATCTTTAACTTTTTTAAAAAATAATAACATAAGAATTTTGAAATTTGATTAAAAAGCATTCGATTTAATTCTTAAGATAAAAAATGATATCGTTAATAATTAATTACTTAACAAACAGATATTGATAGTGAGTCATAGTTTTTCTATCTGGATAATATAAAAGGAGAAGATAAAACCGATATTTATAGACAATATATCTACTGGTAATAAAAGTGTATTAAGTTATATTTCATTATTGCTAAAGCATTGCTCCATTGCTATTGCTATCATTGCTATTCTTATTAATATTATTATTGCTATTATTGCTTAAAAGATTTGAACAAAATTCAATTCTAATATAATAATATTAACAACTATTTACAATAAAACTATTTCCTCTCTTCTTTCCTTCTTATATTTAAAGCTCTGAGGCGACGCAACTACTTTTTTAAAAGTTCTTTACTTAATATAAATTTCTTGTTAATAGTTTCAAAAGTCAAAAATTAAACAGGCTTATAATATGACTCAATGTACTTAATATTTATATAATAATATATAACCACGTCATCATATTGTTTCATTTTACGTAACATATAGGAAAAATAAAAGTTTTGAACTCCTCTTTAGCTCCTGAATTAATTTTACAGTAAATGTTATAATAAAAAGTTTTATTCATTTTCCTATTTCAAGGATTTTTATTTTTCTACACTAGAAGGAAAGCTGTGTAGAAAGAGCTCTTTAATTTTTCTCTAGCTTCAAATAAATGTTTTAAAACTTATAGAACGTTATTATTTTTATTTATATTTATTTTTAATCTCCACGTCCACTGTTACTACTATTAATTGTTATATTTCATATATTTTAAAAAAATAAAAGCATAATTGCTGTTACTATCAACGATGTATTATTTATATAGTTTATTTAAGATAATGTGGGGTTGTATATTTTCAAATGTCTGATCAATAAACAAGGTTATATACCTCGATATACCTCTATTTCAGAAGGTCGTGCAAAGTTATGGAAATTTCTATCAACATTCTTGTTTCTAAGAGTTTAGGAATATTGCTAAAGTTTCAGTAAAGCTGTTATAGAAATGGTATTACAAACTTCTTCATAATATTTATTTATTTATTTACAAACTTCCAATCTTAGAGAATCATATTATCATACAATGTCAGTCTAAAATAATTTTGAACCTTTCAGCTAATATACCTTGAATTCAACCAATCTTTTGATTAGTAAACATCTTAAAGAAATCCTGCCTGAAAAAGATGTATATCCTGACTTAAAACCCTTAAAATAAAATTTATCTTTTAACGTATCAAAGCAAGCGAGTCGTAGAAGGAGGATTTATATCTTCATTAAAACGTTTTGCAAGTTTATTAAGATAGATAGAATGTATACCACTATGCATATTCAAAGACCCTACATAAAGTTGAGACCTCTTTATCTTTTGGGCAGCGGTTGAACTAGCAGGTAGTACTGTTATCATGAAAGTTTCAGGAATCAAGTTACATTTTGGAACTGTAACAAAAACTTTGAACCTCTGCCGTTGGCCTTCGAAAATATATTACTATGATTTTGTTAAAGGTTTATTTATAGTACTACCTTTTATAATATTATAATATATTTGATACATATAATATATTTATCAATGTTTTAACTAAGAAATTCCGGAATGTAAACTTTTTGTATAAATATCATTTTAATTGGCTATTAAGCGTACGGATCTTACATGGAAACAATTAAATTTGTTTATATATATAATTGGTATGTATGTGCGACGTAAGAGATAATAAAACCATTCTCATTGCTTATTTAGTTTTATAGTTTGGGACCAATAGAAATCTTTATCTTTTATGAATTAGTAAAATCGGAAACGTGATTTGGATGCCTTCTTACAAAATCTATTACAATCCAAAAAATACAAGACACTATGCGGAATTGATTCAGATTCAAAGGTACATTTTAAAACGAGAGTTTTTCGACGCCGCAGCATCCTCCGGAGATTTGTTCAGTTCAATGGTAGATGCATTCTGTAACATATTACGTAAAGGTAAGATACTTTTGACTTTTCAAATTTCAAAAGGTTCTTTCCTTTTTGCAGAAGCTTTGATGTTGATTAATATTTTTTTCACTTTACCTTCATATCATGAAATATGCTATATAATATATTCAATACAGTTCGAAATTTTATTAATTTAGCTAATAATAATATTGATAATATAAAATAGCATATAAATAGATAACTGTATCTTAAAAATATTTGTATGTCTTTGTATGTAGTTAAGTGATTTCTGTCTTTACATTGGTTTTTATTTACATCATTTTTGTATATGATGGATGAACGAGCAATTCTCAAGGTTCTATATAGTTACTTCCATTTACTAAGGTACATTTTTATCACAAATAATACGACCTTTGAGAGGGCCAGGCATGGAAAGACTCTGATAGAACCAGTCGACAGATACACGCAATGAACTTCCGGTACAATGTCACAAAATAATTTAATAAAAATATTTGGAGTTAGCGTAAAAGAAATTATATATATCTTACATTTATAAAAAAGTAAAAAAATGTTAATAAGCAACAAAACATTATGCATAGTTTGCTTAATTTTGTTTACCTAATAAATTAAGTATAAAACCCATTCTATAATACAACAATATATAATTTGAAACACGCCACAAATTAATGTTTATTGTAACGGATAATCTTCTTTTATTTATTAATTCGAAACCTTCATAAAAGTATATGACGTGCTTGCTTAGTAATACACCAATTAGCAATCAATTCTATGTTATTGTATATTTTCAGTTTACTTTTAGTATATCAATATTTTTATAGCATTAATTCAAACTTTCAAGAGGAACATAACGAGATTAACATTTACAATAAAAGATCTTGTTTCAGTCGTTTATTATCAATCTCATATACTTATTCGTAACTTATTCATTTGATTTACATAAATTGTTATAATTACTATATTTTTTTGTTATAATTTATTTCCTGATTAGTTTTTATACTTAATTAATACAAAAACATTATTATACTCCACACACAACGATAATTATTATAGATCTAAATAAGAGCAAGTGTAGATCTCCTAGCAGACCTAAATGCAAGATATTTATCTTTTATTGTACTTGGAAAAACTCTACCAACTAAAGTCTGTTACTGGAATTTGAAAAGGCTATTTGTCGATCACGAGCGTGACCTTTGAGTGACCTATTACAACAAAGTTAAACCAGTAGGATAATAATCGATGAAATAATTTATAAATATATAGAGCCAACTATTTTATAAATTTAGTTTCTGTTCTAAGAGTTTCTAAATTTTATTTTTATCAATAATAATATAAATAACTTAAAATTTTAAAAATAACAATTCAGTCTTGTATTAATTACTTAAATATATGCAACTATTATACGTGTTAATTAGTAATGAGATTTATTGGATAATGTAATTCAACTTCATCTTCACAAACACGGTGTACTTATTAGTAAAGCTTGGAGAATTAGTCTATAAAAAAATATGTACAAAAACCATATAACCTAATGATGATAATTCTGAAAACTAATTTGTAAAGTACATTAAAATAATAATAACCTTACAAAATATTTAATTTACATTCCTTTTGATAATAATTTACAAAATATAAATTTAAATGCAGAAATAAAAATGTAATGGTTATTTACTACGTTAATGATATAAGAGAGCTTTTTAATCTTGTTACTATAATAATTACTGATTTATTTAACATTGCGATTGTACTTTATATGGAAGTAAGTATTTCGAAAGATATACTTATTTTTTTGCCAAAAACGATTTCCACTATAATATACTATCACATTTATTATGTAATAAAAAAAGAAATAAGATAGCATATATATTTAATGAATTAATCTTTATTCAAATAAATGGTATCGTAAATAGTTAATTACTTAAGAGACAGACATTTCTCGTTATTCGTGGTTTCTCTATTCGATCAACATTGGGTAAATAAAAAGATAAAACCAAATTTAATAGACATATATTTATTGGTAATAAAATATTATTAGTTTGAAGTTTATTACTGAAAGGCATTTGACGCTTATTTATTTATGACACTACCTTCTTACAAAGTCTGCATAAACTATTTGTATTAAAATATCGTAAATATGGATTGGTAACAGATAATTTGTTTGTCATGAAAGTTATGTAGGGTACGTAGGGTGCCTCTTCTTCTCTTCTTTAAGGTTCTCAGCGGTAAAATTTTTAAATTCTTCTTTTAGATTACAATGTGTTATTTAAAATTTTTTCGGGCGGGTTCGGGTACAAATGGCTAAGTATTAAGTCACGTAATCCCCCCTCCGCCCCCCGCCATGTTTTTAACATAAGCCCTCGATAGATTAAAAGCTCGATAACTTAAAATATTTGGTACATCCCTTATTGGATTTTAACTTATCGAAGTTCTACTGAAAATATATGTAAATCAACCTATGTACTGACTCATCACGCTATCTCTGGAACTGTAAGGACTAGAGACACAAAATATGGTAAGCATAATCATTTTGATATGCTGACAATTACCAACGAATTTTTTAAATTCCATCCACAAAGGATTATGACGTCATTATAGTGAAAGTAAAATATACTTGTTAGTATTAAGGTTATTATAAATAGTAGCGTGGGCAGCTAGTATAATATTATAATATTATTTGAGAAAGTTTTAGTGTAGGAGGAATAAAAGTTCAGTTTCAAACTACAGTATTAACTTTACAATATTACAACAGTTATATTCATATTTGTAAGGATTTTTATTTTTCTAAACAGAAAGCGGAACTGTATGGAAGGGGCTCTTTTATTTATCTCTAGCTTGAAACAAATGTTGAAACTTAAATAGAGTTAGAATTTTATTCGCTATTTAATTTAATAACTATTTAACTGGCTCTATTACAATTAATAGTTATATTTCGTAATATTGACAACGATTCAAATACATATAAATACACATTATAAATAGTGCGAATATATTTAATAAATGACCCAACCCCAAAAATACAGAAATCTATGATCATCACATACATGCCTGTCCCTGTCGGGAATCGAACCAAAGCCCCATTCCGCCGCTAGACGTTAGAGGTCTGAGCTATCCACGCGATCAACGAGCGGTTAATACTACTGTTGCTCTCAAAGATTGTTTGAATATATTATAAATTGTATTTAAGGTTAATTTTTTTATGCTGTGTTTTTTCAAATGCCACTATAAATATATGCGTAATGGTGATTTCTAATAACAATCCTAAGATTTTATGAATATTCTTATAATTCCAGTAAAATTGTTATAGAAATGGTTATATGATATAAGTTATATTATTTTTTTATTTCTTTAAAATCTCTCAAACTAAAACAAAGAAGTTAATTTGTTTATTATTTGTATACTTTGTGACGCAACAGATAGTAAAATATTCATTGCTTATTAAGTTTTATATTTTGGGACCAATATAGATCAATTTTATATCGATAAGTAAAATTAGAAATGTAATTAAGATGCCTTATTACAAAACTGTTTTAGACCAACAAATAAGACACTATGCGGAATCGATTTTAAATAATAGGAACATTTTAAAACGAGTATTTTTTCGATGCCGCAGTGTTCTCGAGAGATTTGTTTAGTTCAATAGTAGATGCACTCTCTAAAGTATTACGTAAAGATACTTTTGACTTTTAAAATTTCTATGGGTTCAATGAATTAAAAAAAATATAAATATATTTAAAATTGTAAATATATATTTAATAACCATAAAAGTAAATAAATAAACATTTACCAAAACCATAGTCATATATTTTGTGAAGAACAACGGCGGGGGACCTAAGTTTTCGGTACAGTTCCAAAATGTAACTTGATTCCTGAAACTTTCATGATAACAGTACTACCTGCTAGTTCAACCGCTGCCCAAAAGATAAAGAGGTCTCAACTTTATGTAGGGTCTTTGAATATGCATAGTGGTATACATTCTATCTATCTTAATAAACTTGCAAAACGTTTTAATGAAGATATAAATCCTCCTTTTACATCTGGGTTGCTTTGATAAGTCAAAAATAATTTTTTTTTTTAAGAGATTAAGTCCACTTTTTAAGTCGGAAATTCTTTTAAATGTACTAATCAAAGGATTGGTTAAACTCAAGATGGTTTAGGTGTTGAACTTGTGAAGTCTTTTCATTAATACTTAAAATGAGGATCAAAATTTTCTTTCTTTTAGCTTAAAAGTTTTTAAAGAAATAAGTAAATATTGTCACAAACTTCATAAATGTTATTTATATAACAGCTTCACTGAAACTTTAACAATATTCATAAATTCTTAGAAACAGGGTTCACTCTTTTCTTTGTGCTGAAACTTTGATGTTGTTTAATTATTTTTTCATTTTATTTTAATATTACGAAATATGCTATTATATTCAAGATAGTTCCAAATTTTATTAAAGGTCCATAAAAGACAGAAATAAATAATACAGATAATATAGAATAGCAAAGTTGTTACCAAATTGTTTTAATATTTATTTATTGGTATTAAAAAATGTGACCTTAATTTTACAATTTTACATTCCTTCTATATTCATTCCTTTCATACAGGAATGAATTGTAGTCACGTTCATACACGATATTATCACATTCTTAAATGTTTTACGTCAAGCACAGAACGAACCTGAAGGAGACTGCTACGATGTTTTTTGTAATATCCTTTTAAGAAAATAATCTTGTTATAAGTATTAATTTACATTCAATTTTGTAAGAAAATAAAAACATGGACCTTAAATGAAATTTCTTCATTTGAAATGAAAGTTTTCACTCACTATTAATCTTAAATGGATTAAATAATAATTTTTACACATATTATGTTTCAAAAATGGTAGCACAATAAAGTAAAGAAACATGAAATATAGGCTACTTCTTTCTATCCAGGTATCTATTTATTTATCAAAGTAAGTAATAAATACACTCAAAAACCTTTTGTTTCTGAAAATTCACTTAACATTTCGTTTCTTTTATAAACATTAACACTGAGAGCAAAAAACTTGTTGACAAGATCTTACTTTGTGTTAGGTCTATTCCATTAAAAATAAAACATAAAAGCTTTTCTTTTACAAAAACAAATAAAAATTACAAAGATGATTAAAAATTCTTTTACTCTTTTACAAAAGGGTTGTTTTGTCTCTCTTTGTTGTTGTTGCTAAAACAGATGTTACATAAATAATTTTATGATTTTGTATTTTCAATTCTAAAGATTCCAAACTCTGTTACTCCAGCGCTGTATGTCAATCCATAAATCTTTTTTGCTGCCAATCTTTCAATTCAGCTGAAATTGACACAATAATATGCATTTTTTTTTCAATTTTTTCTTACTAGAATGAGTAAAAAGTTTACTAACATAATTTATAAAAATAAATAGCAATTTCCGCTACTCATGAATTAACTATTATGACATCAAAATCAACAACAAAATTACGTCAGAGAATAAAATATCAAATCTTATTCAAATGTTTTTAACAATAATGATGGGTTTATGTGGTGGGTTCTCGTCATTTATATTGTTCGTAAAGAATTTTAAAATGGGATTACATGTACGGCCTCTTCCGTTCAGGTCTGGGATGGACATAAATTATTCACAGGGTAGCCCTATTTGACCGGCACACTAACTTTACACCCCGATCGATCGTTACTCGGTGTTGGTCTCAAGGAAATCGTTATTTGCTAAGACTTCCGATTCTTGTTATTTTATTATAACTATGTTTATAAATTTTCTATTATAGCTATTTATTAATCCAATAATTAACAATAAAATTAATTAATAATCCAATAAACTGGCTCACAATTTAAAAAAACCTTTTTGTTTGTAATTTAAGTTTGTTATTTTTGTTTTAATCAATATAAAAAAATAATTGAATTTCACGAAAAATAAACACGGAAGTATAATTATTAATTAAATGTTAAAATTCGTTTCCATTTCATGCGATCACCAACCCTTTATTAGTTAATCTGTTTACGTGAAAAATGTGCAAATTTCATAGCAAAGAGTTTTGTCAGGGCGGGGTAGCGTTATTGATTTCCCCCTCCCTTCCTATTCCCTTCACGCATCTCAACTGTTGCTTAGGCTTCCCTTAAACAGTCAGTGGGGTAAAAATTTGGGTAACCCTCATATGAATATTTTCAGATTATACCGGAATTTCTGATCCAATTACTTATTTAGATTACGTCAGTATATTGAAGTTTATGTAGAATGTAATAAAAATAATTGACCATTTGTTCAATAATGATTCTCAATATTTTCCTAAATTGTATTTCAGAAATAAGAATTTGTTACATTTTGTATTATTTGATTTATTTTGTATTCTTCTTTCATAATAGATAATAACTTTTCTCAAGGACGAGAATGAGAAAATTTCTTTAGCATAAATAAATATCTTCTTTTTAGGTATTCTTATCCATTTACAAGAATTATGTCTATTGGGATCTTAAAAAGACGTTTTTAATATTATATTACGAAAAAAAATCAACTTCAGTAAATTTCATAGTTTTAAATCGTTTGTTTCTTTAAATATAAATAATTAATTGTTATACCAGTTAAAATAATCTCAAAACATTTATCACTGTTTCAAATTTTTAAATTGTCCCATTCATTCTAGTTTCTTATAACTCAGATTCATAAATAAATAATAAACTTTTGCTGAGACCGAAGAATTGTAGATTTTAAAAAACGTTTTATGTTATACAGTTTTTTGTATATTATTTATTTGTGGTTGTGAAAATAGAAAAATACTCTCTTTAACATGGTTAGGCATTATAACTAACAATACATTAAATTAATTATTTTGATAATCTGATTAAATCCAGTTTAAAGTGAACTCAATGTAGCGCCACATTAAAGTAATGTCACTGTATGTCAAAGATTTTTTTAAATGTCACGGAATAAAATGCGAGACCTACATTTAGTGTAGATCTTAAAAAGTTAACCTAGTTATTATGAGTTGAAATGACAAAACCCTTTAGAGATAATCTGATCAGAACAATAATATAGATTTATTTGGATAGAAGTTTTGGGCATACTAATATTATTTTTTCTGATAAAGTACTTTGTATTAATAATTTAATTATGCTTTTAAACTTCAACACAGATTCAGAAGCTCTGTATATATTAAGATACACAAAGAACAGGTCTTTTGACCTTCATTAATTTTCCAACTTTTATTTAAATGAAAAAATATAATTTTATCAACTTTAAGAATTACATAGTTAAATTAAATCTAAAATATTATTAAAATATATATATAATATTTCTAGTATTTTAAATGTATACAATTCGAGGGAACTCATTAACAAAACTTCAGGTTGTTCTAACCAATTTTTTGAAACAAATTTTTTGATCACATGTCATGTTTTTAGATGACTTTAATTAAACAAGATGGCAAAAAAAAATTGGTCTGGTTGACATCTCTTTATAACAAAGTAGTGCTAATCTTAACAAATAAAAACATAAGATATATTATATTTTACTGCTGCTTTACCAATTGAGCTACCGTATCTCTATTGATGGCGACGGGACGGTAGAGGTCGCGAGTTCGAGTGCCTGCAGGTATCAGTTTAATTTTCATACGATATTTATTTAAAGTTTGGGAATCTATGTTCTAATTCAATTTAGATTTATAAACCGATCTCTTATGGTTATCATATTAAGTTTAACAATTTCGAGTCATTAGTTTTATAATAAGATGAAACTAAAGCAGTGTTAAACAATCTGTACATTTTACAAGTATAAATCTTTACTCCGGTATAATTAGATACAAGCCACTTCCCTCATTATACAAAATAAACATAAAAATTAATAGGCCTCGTGTCCAATAATTGTTAACAGTGTGTGGGTCATGTGACTATAATTAACCTAATTTAATTTTATACAGTTACTTACACGAAATCCTTTGACCCTTTTTATTAATCAAAAGACTTTTTCAAAGAAGATATAATAACCGTTCTCATAATGTTTTTACAAATTCAAAAGTTCTTATAAAATATTAAGAAATTTCTTTGTAGATTCATTTTGTAAATTAAGTTTTATTCAAAAAACATATAATAAATTTCAGATGATTATAAAAATACGAATAAATATTCCATTATAGACCATAATAAGGGTCTCACTTATTCAACTTCTTTCAAAATATGTTATTTCTCTTAGACTCATTTTAAAAAAATACGCAGAAACAACAATTCTGTTATAACATTTTATTGAAATGATTTAAAGCTCCATATAGAGCAAGTCTCATAAAATCTTTTATAGTAGAAATGTGTTTCATAGAGTACCTATTACTTTGTAAACACTATCGTAGAGGTTATTGCAACTTCTAGCGATATCTTATTACTAACTTCACAAAGTGGTTTAATATAATAGTCTCTAGAATATTTACTCTTCATTTTTATAATACTAAGATATAATATAAAAATGTATCAGACTTAACAAAAATGCCAATAATAAGTGAGTTTAATGTGGTCAAACATGTTGATACATAGTTTCAAACGTATTTTTTTGCGGTGAAAAGCAACCAGTTATGTACAGTGCGGATAAATACTTTAATTATTGTTCTATCAAAAACAGGCGGTTGGCGGGATTTTATGACAAGTAATCATTAAGCTAGTCTCAGTTTTTTAGCATGCTTAAAAATAATTTGAATCATCATTATCGGTCAAAATCGATTCCAAAAAGGAGGAATTTGAAATGTATTTACTCCGTCACGAACTTGATAACCACTTTCCGGACGTGAATAATTTACTAATTTGTATATTACTTCGTCACAAAATATGTTACTATAACCTCACATATTAGTTATAACTGTGACTCAAATGGGATATTATGGGTAATTAATTAAAATAGTATTCATGAAGTTACTTGCGAATCTTATCGATGATACTACCGAGTAGAGTTTGCGTTTTATGAGTGCTATATATGCTTATTCAAATTAAAAAATACTTTCACTAACTCATTACATATTCAAGTAGTACATATATGTGTTTCTGTTTGTGGCATCATAGCACTCAAAGTTCCCATAAGAGCTAAATATGTTTGCTTCAAATAAAAGCATTCCAAGATATTCGACTTTCAATGCAAATAGTGTCAAGATCTCACGCCATATTGCCATGGGTTGAAACAATCTATTGAAGTTATTTATTATATTTATTTATAAACTGTGCAATTTGATCAATTTCACTTATGACGTATCATACAAAGACATGAATGATTTCGATTAACACTGCAGACCTCGTTATGA